>JAXCMG010000018.1:10355218-10389775 GCA_034642415.1 Podarcis siculus
GAAGGAAGGAAGGAAGGAAGGAAGGAAGGAAGGAAGGAAGGAAGGAACCGCTAACCCCCAAGATTCATTAAAACAGGCATGGGGGGAATTTCTGGGGGGTTACCTTGGTGGAAAGTTACCATGGCCAACTTCCAGGACAGACCTATAAAATCACATATTTTAAACATAGACATATGCAATGAGAGAGGGGGTATTCCCCGTGGGAAAAGAGGCATATATTTAATTCTTAGTGGCTCAACTAGACATTTCATCTTCCATTTTTCCAGATTTTTTTAAACAAATTTTGTACGGGAGAAACACCTCTCAAAGTCCTTAATCAGTCCTGATAAGCAAGAAAAAAACCTCTCCAATTCCAGCTATACAATATAATCATATACAAAAAAGTTGAACTGCAACGCCTACTTCACAGTGTAGTGAAAATTGCATGGACAGTTGCAAAAACTATGTCAGCCTGGATAGCTCAATTGGTTAGAGCGTGGTGCTGATAACGCCAAGGTTGCAGGTTCAATCCTGGTATGGGGCAGCTTCATATTCCTGCACTGCAGAGGGTTGGACTAGATGATCCCTTCTAACTCTACAATTCTGTCATAGGGTTACCATATGTCTGGAATTTCCTGGACGTAGCCGATATTGAGCCCTCGCAAAGAGTGTCTGGGTGGAAATCACACAAAAAATGTCCAGGAAAATCCAGATATATAGCAGCCCATGTCGGTAGTGTAGATTTTGACAAACTTCATTTTAAATAGCTCAAAAACAAAATTTGGCCAAAAAAAACCCCTCTTTGCATATTTGCAAGGAAGACCAATCTACAGTGGTACCTCGGGTTAAGAACTTAATTCCTTCTGGAGGTCCATTCTTAACCTGAAACTGTTCTTAACCTGAGGTACCACTTTAGCTAATGGGGACTCCCGCTACTGCTGCACCGCTGGAGCACGATTTCTGTTCTCATCCTGAAGCAAAGTTCTTAACCCGAGGTACTATTTCTGGGTTAGCGGAGTCTGTAACCTGAAGCATCTGTAACCCGAGGTACCACTGTACTGCTCAGACCTTTCCTCCTTCTTTTTTGATCTTTTTGCAGTAGGCCCCCTTTTGCAGCAATTGTACATTTCACACAACGCCAACGCCCTTCTCCCTCTCAGCTTGACCCCTGCTGAACAGCCAAGGAGTTGGAGGAGACCCAGACAGCTGGTTCTGGCTATGGGTTGTATTTGGCCCATGGGTGGAGGACCCCTAGCATTAGATAGACCCACACTCCAAAGAACACTTAGTCCTCAGAAAGAACACCTGATTATTTCAGAGAGCAGGTCAGAAGTTGGCTTTGAAGATACCTGAACAGTATTAGACTTTCACTTGCATTCAAAACTATGTTATTATTTAACAAAGGCTAGCATTTCAAAAAGGGGTGGAGGGGACCCCATCTCTCAACTCATCATCCATCTTGCCTGTAAAGCGCTGCACTACAATCCACAGCTGACATACTTAGGAAACTTTAAAATACAGCCTCTCTCTGCTGTTACAATTAAGTCACTCTAAAATGTCATGGAAAGCAATCTAACCCCATTAAATCTTCACACTCTCATTAAAAAAGCACTTACAGACTTGACAATGTTCCTAATACATTATTTAAAGACACAAGATGTACAGTGACTTAAAAACCCAGCACAAGGGGTGGGGGTGGGGAGAGGGAACAGAGAGAGAGAAAAATAGAGCACACAAGCAAGCCCGCCTTAAGAAATCTTACTAAATGCAAAATTGTAATTAGAATCAGGTCGTTTCTACAACAGCAGGTAGCAATCGCGCTGCAGTTGGCCTCATTGATATACGCTGCAATACAAGCCTGACTTGTGGACAGAGTTATGCAGTCGGATGTATTAAACCAAAACACAGAACATCTGGTTTCTTCGTCTCATGAAATGGGGCCCTAAAATTCTTCATGGTAGGCAAGATCCCTCCCCTCTCCTGTGGCCAACTCAGACTAGATTGGTTCAGAAACAAGCCAAGCTATCGGCAAAAAGATCAGAGCATTTCGGAGCTGATCTAAATTTGGCCCAGCCCTGTTATTAGGCATGGTGAAGCAGTTGCCCTCAGGCAGCTAATTGTGGGTGTCAAGAAAGGGTTATCCAGTTCCTTATTACAGTGGTACCTTGGGTTAAGAACTTAATTCGTTCTGGAGGTCTGTTCTTAACCTGAAACTGTTCTTAACCTGAGGTACCACTTTAGCTAATGGGGTCTCCCACTGCCGCTGCCGCTGCCGCGCAATTTCTGTTCTCATCCTGAAGCAAAGTTCTTAACCCGAGGTACTATTTCTGGGTTAGCGGAGTCTGTAACCTGAAGCGTCCATAACCTGAGGTACCACTGTACTGTATTTTTATTTTTACCACCAGTGAGGGTGGTGGGATTTGTCAGCTGTGGGACTTTCCGCTTAGAGTCCTAAAGTATGTTTGCCACACACCCTTGAAATGAGGACTCCATTAGCAGTTTTGCAATAGGTAGCCAAATGGGTTCTGGCACATAGGGGAGTACAGGTGTGCTGAGTTGTGCCCAACATTTGGGGAGAGGTGTCGTGCATGCATGATATCACATGTGTGACACACACACCTGTCAGGCCAGGCTGACTTAGCACAACATCACCCACCCAGTCACCACCAGCTGCCTCACCTTGTGAAAGGGACGCAAAGGGCGAAGATGTTTTGTGCCGTCCAACTGAATCAAAACAAATGGGAACTGCGAACACCCAAGCTCCCATCTGCACATTAGTCTGATTATTTTGGAACTGATTCACTCAGACATTTGACAGTGGATAGAGTTATGGTAAGAAGAGTCTGCTAGATCAGGCCTGTGGCCCATCGAGTCCAGCATCCTGTTCTCACAGTGGCCAACCAGATGCTTGTGGAAAGCCCTAAACAGCCTCAACCCTGTATACCTGAAGGGGCACCTCCACCCCCTTTGTTCAGCCCAGACACTGAAGTCCAGCTCTGAGGGCCTTCTAGCAGTTCCCTCACTGTGAGAAGTGAGGTTACAGGGAACCAGGCAGAGGGCCTTCTCGGTAGTGGCTCCCGCCCTCCCTCCCATCAGATGTCAAGGAAATAAACAACTATCTGACTTTTAGAAGATATCTGAAGGCAGTCCTGTTTAGGGAAGTTTTTAATGTTTGATGTTTTATCGTGTTTTTAATATTCTGTTGGGAGCTGCCCAGAGTGGCTGGGGAAACCCAGCCAGATGGGCGGGGTATACATTTTATTATTATTATTATTATTATTATTATTATTATTATTATTATTATTGGGACCTGAGCGCAACAGCACTCTGCCCACCTAACAACTAGTACTTAGAGGCTCGTTTAGTATTAGGTAACTTCAGATGTCCAAGTCTCTTTTTTTCTTCGCTTTCTCCGTTTCCATGAAAATGTGGCAGATAGCCTGCCTTCTTGAAGCATGGGGAAATGATGAAAGGCCAAAGCAAAACAAAAAATCCACTACGTTTGATTGCCAGCCACTGGATCTTTCAACCAGCTCCCTTTGGCAGCAAACAGAAGGAGCAATGACAGGTGTAGTTAGAAGGTCTTGGCACCGTTCCACTTACAGCAATTAGCTCCTCTTTGCAGATGAATAAAAGAAGCCATAAAGTAAAAGGCAAATGTAGCGCAGGACAGCTTTGATGCTGACCTTTGTCTGGCCAGCGTGATGAGTGCTGCGGCCATTATTTCGTAACACATTCCCCCTTGCCTGGCCAAATAGGCTTCGAGTCTCTCTTGTGCCTCTACTCGAGTGATGGAGTGGCTCTTGGGGCTGCAAAAGGTTGAGCGCCACTTAGGTACTTGAAGCACTGATGATGATCAAACTCTCTGCGCTCCCGGTGCAAAAGCAGTCCTCTTATCTCCCAGCCGCACACAGCATCGGCGGTTTCACAGATGAAATGGGGGCACGTTTTCATCCCTGTTGTCATGCCAAGGCATTGAAGGCTAAGGCCTCCACTCATCCCTGAAACAGACAGCCATGTTGCTGAAGTCTGGACTTTGTATTCTTTGCATGGGATGGGGGGTTATTGCTTTGTTGCTGTTGCTATTTTTACTATATATTTTGCTGGTTTTATGTTGTGGACTGGCCTGAGATCTGTGGATGAAGGGTGGTATACAGAGGAAGAAGAAGAAGAAGAAGATACTCTGTATCTGCCTTGCATGAATTTAAAAGCCATTCCTTGGGTTAAAGCCATGCTAGGAGCAAAAAAAGAATAACAGTATTGTCCTGCTGCCTCTATCAAAATGAGCCTCATCAGCTTGTGAAATGATAAAATCATAGAATCGTAGAGTGAGAATCATCATCTGGGAATCATCTAGTGCAACCCCTTGCAATGCAGAAATATGCAACTACCACATAAGGGGATCAAACCTGCAAGTTTGGCATCATAGCACCACATTCTAAGCAATGGAACTATGAACTGAGCTAGGAATAAAATGTAGCTATTAATGTATATCCCACTTTTCCTCCTGAATGAACCCAGGGCGGCAAAACATCCACAGTTTAATAATACCTGCCATCTCTAGGTTGGTGTGAGAAAGCCATGTCTGAAACCCTGAAGACCTGCTGCTGGTCAGCAAAAACAGAAGTGAGCGAGATGGACCAATGGCTAAAATCAGCGTAAGGCAACTCCCTGTGTCAATTGCTGTAAAGACTGAACGCATCCACTCAGGTGTTTAACTTCTAGCAGACACTGTGCAAAGGGCATTGAACCTGGAGATGCGGTAGAAGTTCTCCTCAGTTAGGCTCAGATATGAACTTCAGGGGTTTGTAGAATATGACCGAAAATGAAGAAGTGAGCTTCTGCCATTGACAAATTCTTCTGCTGCTGCACTTGGATCCTGCGCGCAAGCTTCCCAGAATGGGAATATAGTTGGCCCCAGTGTGAAAAGGACGCTGGACTGGAAGGGCCACTGGCCTGATTCAGCAGACTCCTGTTATGTCTAAGAATATCTGTCTGCCTCCACTAGGGTGCTTGGACAAGTCAAGCCAATAAATCTCGTACTTGGTGTAACAGTACAGTGGTACCTCAGGTTAAGTACTTAATTCATCCCGGAGGTCCGTTCTTAACCTGAAACTGTTCTTAACCTGAAGTACCACTTTAGCTAATGGGGCCTCCTGCTGCCGCCGTGCCACCGGAGCACGATTTCTGTTCTCATCCTGAAGCAAAGTTCTTAACCTGAAGCACTATTTCTGGGTTAGTGGAGTCTGTAACCTGAAGCATATGTAACCTGAAGCGTATGTAACCCGAGGTACCACTGTATATTGATCACACACACACACACACACACACACACACACACACATACCCCATCTCATACACATGAGAGTTCTATGCAACTATCCATTTATTTGCTATTTTAAGAGTTGCACTCTCCACCCTCTCCCCATCAACAAAGTTTTTAATTTGAAAAAAGGTTCCTAGATGGTTGCACTGTAAGATGGGTTATCTATATAACTCTGTCCACTGAGGCATTTTGGGAATGGTGAAAATGGAACCAGCAAAGACACACCACAGCTAGGGCGCAGTATTCCTGCATTGCAGGGAGTTGGACAAGGTGACGCTCAAGGTCCCTTCCAACTCTACAATTCGATGATTTGATGATTTCTATCCTCAGATTACACCCAAATTATTTCAAGGGCAACAAGCGCATCAAAATTCACCAGAAGCACATATACACGCAGGCCTTTGTGGGTTCAGACGCATGTGCTGGGAAAACCACTATCAATTATGCCCCTCAATTGTACATCATAATCGAATTAGAGTTAAACCTTGCTCATTATCTCCCGGTTCAGAACCTGTTGAGCAGCAGGCTGGCCGCATGTTGTACTTAATGACAGACGCTTTGCCGCATTAACCTTTATCCAGTTTCAGCCATATTACTGCCTTCTGTCCCTTCCAGCTTTCATCCTAAATGCCATTTTGGTCAACACCTAACATTTGCGAGAAAACTAGAAATCCTGAGAACAGCCACTGAAGCATTTATCTCCCTCCACTCCCCCCACCAAATGTGTGTGTGTGTGTGTGTGTGTGTGTGTACACACAGTCGTACCTTGGTTCTCAAACGTGATCCATTCCAAAAGTCTGTTCGACTTCCGAGTGTAACACATTTTTAACAGAGTTCTTCTGCAGGGGTACTCATGGGAAAAAAACCAATCTCAGTCCTTTCCCCAAGAAAATAAATTTGCTCAGTTTGCTTTTCATATATACCTGAAGGAGCGTCTCCGCCCCCATCGTTTTGCCCAGACACTGAGTTCCAGCACCAAGGGCATTCTGGCTGTTCCCTCACTGCGAGAAGCCAAGTTACAGGGAACCAGGCAGAGGGCCTTCTCGGTAGTGGCACCCTCCCTGTGGAACGCCCTCCCACCAGATGTCAAAGAAATAAACAACTATCTGACTTTTAGCAGACATTTGAAGGCAGGCCTGTTTAGGAAAGCTTTTAATATTTGATGAATTATTGCATTTTAATGTTTTGCTGGAAGCTGCCAAGAATGGCTGGGGAAACCCAGCCAGATGGGCAGGGTAATTATTATTATTATTATTATTATTATTATTATTATTATTATTATTATGGCTCACCAACCAACTTTGATGCTTCCAAATCTGCTGGACTGTAACTATTGATCAAGCTGTGTACTTCTCCAGATTTTGTGAAGCATGTTGGTCGCAGGAGTGCTAAGTGGAGGCAGCGCTGCTCTACCCGCAGTAGCCGTGGCAACTCCAGTTTCCCCTCCTCTTCCTCTGCAAGAGCAGGCCCCTCCTCTCTGACCTGGCTCTTGGCCACCACTCCCACTGGCGCCCAATGCTCCCCAGGCCCCACTGCCTCCATTCTCGCTGCCTCAAAGGCTGGGAGAGCCCAGGGGCAGGGAGGGCATGAGTGTCCGAGGAGAAGGAGGCACCATGCTAGCCTCACAGGGCAAAGGACCAGCCTGGGCATGACTTGCTTCTCTGAGACTCTTGAAGGTAGCAGGAGCTCAGCAAGGAGCCTGCCACAGTTGCAGCCCTCTCAGGATTTTGCACCCGGGGCCACAGCCCCCCTGACTCCCCACAACCCTACACCTGTCTTTCTTTCCATGCTCACCGAAGATCAGTTTCTCCATAGTTTCCAACTGTTGAACTGCACACTTGTGGTTAGTGCCTAGTGGGGACCTGGAGTTTCCCCATGGTGTAGTGGTTAAGAGTGGTAGACTCATAATCTGGCGAACCGGGTTCGCGTCTCCGCTCCTCCACATGCAGCTGCTGGGTGACCTTGGGCCAGTCACACTTCTTTGAAGTCTCTCAGCTCCACTCACCTCACAGAGTGTTTGTTGTGGGGGAGGAAAGGAAAGGAGATTGTTAGCCACTTTGAGACTCCTTCGGGCAGTGATAAAGCAGGATATCAAATCCAAACTCTCTTTAAATGCTACGCAGAATAACCCTCCTGCCTCTGTTCAGATTCTATCACACCTTTGCATAATCGCAAAACAATTCTAAAAAAATAAAACAAGCCAGTATCTCCAGATAATGGAGAGAGTCAATGGAGAAGGAGAAGGAAGGACGCTCAAGCCCAGAAAACTATTGGCAGTCCCTCTTAGGATCAGCCACTCTGAGTCCCGACAAGCACAGACAGAGGAACAAGGCAGAAAAAAATAGACTAAATAGTGCCAAAGAGTTGGCAAAGAAACAGGTTTTCTGGAGAGGGTACCAGGGCAAAAGTATGGAGCCACCAAATTATGAAAGTCAGGATTTTGCCAGCAAGTGTGGATCAGCCCTAAGCCAAATTTCCAGTATTTTCCACTCTATAAGACGCACCAGACCATAAGACGCACCTAGTTTTTGGAGGAGGAAAACAAGAAAAAAAATATTCTGAATCTCAGAAGCCAGAACAGCAAGAGGAATCGCTACGCATTGAAAGCAGTGATCCCTCTTGTTGTTCTGGCTTCTAGGATAGCTGCGCAGCCTGCATTCGCTCCATAAGACGCACACACATTTCCCCTTACTTTTTAGGAGGGAAAAAGTGAGTCTTATAGAGCAAAAAATACAGTAATTTGTAACCAAAGAGATCCAAGACACTGGTTTAGGAGCACAGCTTTACCCAAATAAATACACCGGCTTCTATTAACACAAAAGTAAAAAAGAACCAAATCTTGCCTTGACACTCCTGCTAAGACAAGATGCTGTTTTAAGTATTTGCAATGTTTAAGCTTTAAACCGCCTTTCCTCTTTTTATTAGTTTGACGCTGCAAGGATGTGTAGCCGCAGTTACAAGGGGGCAGGAGCATTAAAAGAGGTGATAAACATTTAACAGCCCAATAATTAGTTATAATCAGAATAACCAGTGTTGGGTAATTAACTCCCATTCCTCCTTGCTCGCTTGATAGATGTCGCAGCCTTGCAAGGGTTCTTACGGCGATGGGCACTCCTTGCTTGGAATCTCATAAACCAAAAAGCCTTTCGATGAAGGTAAAATGCAACAACATCATTAATCGCAGGGCAGTAGGTCCACATTCTGCTTGGTGGCGATACACCATCATCCATTCACTTCTCTAATCAAGTCCCCCCAGAAGGAATTCCTCACATAACACCACACTGGCTACATTTCAGGTAGCGTGCTGGATATAGTCATTAACAAAGCAAACACAGAAATTGTAGCAGAATTAAAGCAGAATGGCATTTGTCAAAAACAAGAAATTAATCTCGCTTCCCCACCCCCTGGCCGCAACGCTGGGAAAAGTAAATAGTTCCAAATTTTACAGCTGGATCAAGATAAACGACTTAACGATGTGTGTTATTTTATGTAATGTTAACTACTGGACCTCTCAATTAGTCACTTGTGCAATAATTAAATATCTGAAAGCTTGCAGAGAACTTTTTATTCCTTGTTTTCCTAGGAAGCAGGGCACTTTATCACTGTGATTGTAATAATGAAATTGTTATTTCAAAAACGTGCTAAGAAAGGTCCATCATATCTTCTAGAGGAGGGGTGTGGAACAGGTAAAATACAGTGGTACCTCGGGTTAAGAACTTAATTCATTCTGGAGGTCCGTTCTTAGCCTGAAACTGTTCTTAACCTGAGGTACCACTTTAGCTAATGGGGCCTCCCACTACCACAGCGCGATTTCTGTTCTCATCCTGAAGCAAAGTTCTTAACCTGAGGTACTATTTCTGGGTTAGCGGAGTCTGTAACCTGAAGCGTCTGTAACCCGAGGTACCACCGTACTCCAGATGTTACTGGACTCTGAATCCCTATCAGTCCCAACCAGCAGGACCAATGGTTAGGTATGATATGGGCCAACATCCTCTAGAGGGTGCCAAGTTGGCCATACTGACATTTCATGCTAGAAATTTTAAACATCTACATAATGTAGTGGCATATCTCCCATAACAGATCATGATTCTTTGTTAACCTGCTTGGCATCAATGATTTACAGTTCAGCTTTTGGTCTTTGACAGTCTTGTGCAGCAAATCAGTACTGCTTGCAGTGGCGCCATGGGTCAGTGCACCTGGCTGTTAGCCAGAGGGTTGGTGGTTTGAATCCCACCCAGGGACGGCTGTGGGCAGGGTTCCTGCATTGCAGGGGGTTGGACTAGATGACACTCAGGAGCCCTTCTGCATTTCTATGATTCTAATTTCCAAAGCAGCCAACTCCAAAAAATCTTTAAAACAGGGTGGATTTGATTTAAATCAAATCAATTTAAATCACGATTTAAATCACTAGTCAATAAGAAGAAGAAGAAGAAGAGAAGAGTTTGGATTTGATATCTTGCCTTTCACTCCCCTTCAGGAGTCTCAAAGCGGCTAACATTCTCCTTTCCCTTCCTCCCCCACAACAAACACTCTGTGAGGTGAGTGGGGCTGAGAGACTTCAGAGAAGTGTAACTGGCCCAAGGTCACCCAGCAGCTACATGTGGAGGAGCAGAGATGTGAACCTGGTTCACCAGATTACGAGTTCACCGCTCTTAACTACTACACCTCACTGGCTCCCAATAAGACTTGGTTTAAATCATATTTTTTTACAGAAAGACTCATTCTTTCTGGTATAATCTTAATATTTACAACCAGAGGAAGGTTTCATTTTTGGAATAATAAATTTTCAGAGTAGTTTTTATAGTTATATCAAAAATTACTGGTTTGGTTATACAATTAGAAATACATAAACAGATACTTATGAAATTATTGTGAAGTTTAATAAGTTAACTGTTTATATTTGGACAACTTTTCTGCTATACTTTATTGGAAGGAGAAAAATAATCATTTCCTTAATAACAATTCAAACAATTTTTTTAACTAAAGCAATAACATTATATAGAATATGTATCCATGTTTGTTAACTGATGTGGTTAAAAGTGAAAAAAATTAAAACAAATCCTTATTTCCTGATGAATAGCCTTTGGACTATAATGTAACTTAAATAGAAAACTATCTTTAGAAAGATTTTTCCTCCAAAAGCATTTTATTTTGAAAATCTAATTTAAATTTTAAAAAATCCAATTTAAATTTTAAAAATTATATATATATCTCCACCCTGCTTTAAAAAGCGCAAAAGTCAGGACAACCATTTGTATTATGGCCAAAATCACACACACACTTTTATAACACAAATAACTCTTTCAGATGCAGGTGATGAGTACTTTGCTGAACACCCTGGCAAAAAAACCTCGGCTTCTTCTACTAGAAACTAAGCCTTCTTGACACAGAATTAGGGTTAGGGACCTATGGGTAACTTCCAGAATGACCCCCTCCCAAAAAAAGCCTATAACAGAATATTTTTATATGAACATTTTAAGCTGCATTTTTCCTAATGAAAACATTTTTGCCTTGTATCTTACAAACAAGTACACCCACTTGCCTTGCTTTCACACAGCTGAGTTGCCACCGTGTTTTCACCTGAACACACAAGGAGTAAAAGCAAGGATAAGGGTAATGTTCACTCCAGTGGATGCTCTCAGGGGCTAGATCCTCAGTCCCCAGGAGATAGAAGCTTACATGCCATTTCAGGCAGGGTTTCTGGTGCACCGCAGTTGAAACAAATCAAGTTCAAACAGAGGAAATTGGGCTATGTTCAAACATGGCCCGGAAGCAAGGCCAGGAAGCATCCCAAATTCAATATTGCAGGGCATTCCACAAAGGGCAACACAGAAAGGAGAAGGAACGACAGTCGGGAGCAAAGCTGAGGGGACCAAGGAGCCAAAGACCTTTCCAACAACTGAGAGAGGCCTCACATACTCTGATCTCCTGGACCACACCCTGACCACAGGGGCTGAAAAAGTTTCAGGGATTGCTTACTCACAAGCAGCACTGCAGTTCTGGGTCCATAGACCGCAGGCCACGAAGCCAATCTGGACTCAAACCTCTTGGCACCAGCATTCTTCAGGAACGAAGGTGGTTCAACCTCCCTGCCAGGTGTGCGTGCAGGAGCCAGGCCCTGTGACCAATAGGACTTTGCAGAACTAGGGCCTTCCTAAGTTTGTTCTGAAGAGGCAAGGCGCGGCCACACAGGTGAGGCCGATTGGTAACTCACAGCACCTGGTGGCAAGAGCTGGGAAGGGATATAAGGTCAGCATTTCCCTTTGGCTCTTTGCCACAACAACACGCTTCCTGCCTTGGGCTTCTTGCTTCCTGATCCTTGAACCTTAGCTTCTTGACTCCCTGTTTATTGATCCTCGGACCCCTGACTTCGTGACTCCTTCTTCAAGACCCTCGGACCCTTGGCTTCTTGACTCCTGGCTCTCTGACCCTCAAACTCTTGGCTTCCTGGCTTCTGGACCCCCGTTCCTGCTCCCACCCCGCCATCTTGCCCCCGGTCCTGATATCCCCCTCCCAGGACTTCGATCGCCCATGAACCAGACCATGACATTCCCCCTCTGACACCTCCAAAGGTTCTCTGTCAGGTCCCAACCCAGAAGGTCCCAGAAGGGTAGCTTCCGCACAGGTTTCAGGGTACCCTGCCTGCCACTGAAAGTCCTCGATTTTGGGGTGTCTGGTTCATCCTCTGAGGACTCCATGTTTGGTGCCAGTTCAGGGCTAAGCATAATGGGTGTGCCTCCAATGCCTCCAATGCTCCTGGGCACATAGACTTCTCTTGAGACCTTTCTGCTAAATGGGAAAAGTTCTGAAGAGCATCTTGCATGCCCAAAACCACTGAGGGCAGCGGTTGCATGTGAATCCCTTGCCCATTTTTACACCTCACATGTTCAGTAAGCAATGTCATTCATAAGATATTCTTTAAAAAAAATTTATATATACTCTGGTTGCCTTTAAATGCTGCTCCTTCTAACAACAAACACATCCAAGGAGTGGGCTGGAGGACTTAGCTCTATGATACAAGGTGGCAGAGAGGCTCTGTTTGAGTTCTTCCTTTTAATCTAGCTTCCCCCCATCATGCTGCCCTCCAAATGGAGTTTGACTCCAATTCAGTCCAGCAGGTAAAAGCTAAAAGGCGCCAGGTTCCCTGCCAAAGCTCTGATTAGGGGTCCTGTCTAAACTAAAGAATTGTCACCAGTTTTTGCAGAGTTCTAATTTCCAGACAAAGATCATTCTCACCGCAGTGAAGGAAGAGGGAGTGGGGCAAAGCAGTTTAATGTGCACAACTGTGTTGTGTTGTTGTTTTTAAAGAAAAGCTAATATTGCAGCTTTTTGGACTAATTAGAGGAAGCTGCAAAATAAGCATCTCTAATTTCATTTAAAAATTAATCAAGTTTTCGAACTAAAATGAAGATTGAAGATGGCACACTAATGATTCTCTTTTGAAGTTCAAGGAAGAAAGAGAACGTCACTTCTGTAGCTGGTCTGAACCCAGGGCTTTTAAAGTCACATTGAAATTACACCTCTTAGTCCCTGGGCTAGGCTACTTCCCCAGAGAGCTGTGTCATGAAAGGGGCAACCAAAATGGGCAGTTATTTAGTTTCCTAGCATTGCACTTTACATCTAGGGTAGGAAGGAAGAGATGTCTGTGGGATGTTGATGGTGGCCATAACTTTACCTGGTTTCAGTACTATGCCTACTTGGATTTGGATTTGATATCCCGCTTTATCACTACCCGAAGGAGTCTCAAAGCAGCTAACATTCTCCTTTCCCTTCCTCCCCCACAACAAACACTCTGTGAGGTGAGTGGGGCTGAGAGACTTCAAAGAAGTGTGACTGGCCCAAGGTCACCCAGCAGCTGCATGTGGAGGAGCGGGGAAGCGAACCCGGTTCCCCAGATTACGAATCTACCGCTCTTAACCACTACACCACACTGGCTCTCCAATACTTACTGTGTTTCTTGGTTTGTTTGTTTGTTTGTTTGTTTGTTTGTTTGTTTGTGCACAATTTGCTCTTCTGTTTCGAAAAGCCAGATATGTTGGGCAAAGCCTATTTTCTCCACTGATTCTTCTTCAGCCCCCAATACATTAGATATTATATGAAAGAGACTCGGTTTCCCCATTTTCACAGCCCTTTGCAATTCAAACGGGTGCCTCCTCTCACTGATTTGTCAGTGGTCACAAGCAGAGCTTACTTATCTTTCCTACACAGCAGGAATAACAGCCATGTTTCCCCTCCCCTTCCCCATTCAACATCCAACATGGTCCGTCCCCCCATCTATTCAGAGTGAGAGACGTGTGATCCAGGAAGCATTGCCCTTACTCTGAATTGGCTGCATTCGTGTTCCAAATGTCGGAATGCAAAAACAGAATATCAGAATTGACTGTCTGACGCTGTGGCATCACATTCAGAGGGATTCATTTTGAGATCCATGCTCAGTCATGCAGCTCACGTACCCTACAGTATTCCTCAGGTGAAAATAGGGACATTTCTCAGTCCCCCGCCAAGTGATACGCCTCGACTGCCCATTTTTTCCTCATTCCCACAGAGCATTTCCTATCAGAAGAAGGGCAAGTGCCACCACCATGTCACCAACAGGACAAGGAAGGAGGCCAGCAATGGCAGCCTTGGAGAGGCTGTGGAAGGGAAGCAGGGATCAAACCAGAAGCTGGGGTGGCTTTTGTAATTCCGGGGCTGTCCCTGGAAAATAGGAGGGATGTACAAACATTGTCTACAGCTCACCCAGGAAACATAAGATTAGTTTAGGGAGACTGTGACTCGCGCATGTCACAGTAGCAAAAAAAAATAAAATGGGATAAAGTTTCTTAGCCAAAAGGCAGGGCAAAGAAAGAAGTTGAGTCAAGTACCTTTATTGGAATCACAGTATAAAACATTTCAAGTCACTGGGATAATTTAAAAGGGCAAGGGTGAAGCTGTTGAGGGTAGTAAGGTCACACTGTGATGTCTATTCCCAAAAAGGTTGGTTCATTTCTGATAAAATTGTGGCTAAAAAGGAAACTACTAAGGCAGTGATATCTTTGTCCCGATTTGCCAGGAGAAACTTCGTTTGGCTTCTTCTCGGATTTGTAGGCCAGAGGTCCAACATTGTGCTCAGCATCAGTTGGCAAGGTTTGCTGTGTAAAGAGCAATCTAAGAGAATGTGGTCCATTGAATCAGGTACTCCTTGGTTGCAGGTACACAAACGGGCTTGATATGGAGTATGTGAGAATCTGCATGTGGTCACTGCAGAAGGGAAGGCATTTAATCTCGCGAGCATAAAGGCTCTTCGATGGGAAGGGAGTAGTAGATCCTAATATCTACATATGAAAAAAACACCTTTCAGAGCTCTTTCATAAGAAAAAGAAATCTTTCCATGAAGGCCATTGGCATCATCTGCTCAGGGCAACCCAAGCAAAGGGCAGCAAAAAAAAGAAGTCATTAAGCAATTCTCCCACTGTTTCCTCAATTCAAAGAGCTGGTTTTGACCTATAAAGTCTTTTACGGCTCAGGACGCCAATAATGCCACTCTGCACATGAACTGGCCCAGACTCTGTGGTCACCAATTGACAGCCTTTTTCATAGGCCCTCTTCATGGCAGGTTTGCAGGCTAGTAACACGAGAACAAGATTTTTCTGTGAAATGCTCTCCCCAAGGAGGCAACGCCTGGAACCATTTATATCTAGCTTTAGGCACCAGGCAAAGATTACAGTGGTACCTCAGGTTAAGAACTTAATTCATTCTGGAGGTCCGTTCTTAACCTGAAACTGTTCTTAACCTGAGATACCACTTCAGCTAATGGGGCCTCCTGCTGCCGCTGCACGATTTCTGTTCTCATCCTGAAGCAAAGTTCTTAACCCGAGGTACTACTTCCGGGTTAGCTGAGTCTGTAACCTGAAGCGTCTGTAACCCAAGGTACCACTGTATTCTCTTTATCCATACTTTAGCCACTTAATTTGAAGGGTGGCACCTAAAAGAATGGCCTCTTTTAGTAAGCTGGGGTCTGTTAATCGTGTGTGTGTTTTTAGGTTGCCCTTAATTGTTTTCAATGCAATTCACTTTGGGTCAACTATGTGAGAAAAGCAACTAACAAATGCTAGCAACAACAACATAATTTCCCGAATGCTCTTTGTTTCAGTCTCTAATTAACCCGTGGGTCATGCAAATGTATGTCAAATAGTGGAAACTAATTAGCCAGGAGTTCACACACGGCATGTCCAGCGATGCATCATCAACGGGCAATTTCTGTATGTCAAACAGCTGTCACCAAACAAAGCAGATGATTTTACTATAAAGGCCATCAATGCATGTCTCTTGCTACAAAACATCACAGAGTGAGGTACAGCGAGCTATCAAGCAATGATCACAGCCAATGTGTGAAGGTATCACTCTGCAAAGATTTAAAGCATCCTAGCTTCCAACTCCTCCCAAATATTAGTTGCACACTTCTAGCCCTGATCTGGCAAAGGCACAGCGTACAATAAGAGCTCTATTGTTGTCAAAAAGCCCAGACAAATGCCAGGTTAATAAAAGTGTTCGGTTTCCCAAAACCACACATGCAAGGAAATTTGTCAATGTCTTTTTTTATTTGCATATCTGGCAGCCTGCCCTAGACAGCCAATACATAAAGGAGAACATACAGGTGTTTTCATTTGCGGCTTGTCTTTAATCTAGAAGTGCCAATTTGCTTCTGTTTTAATTACATCCTTCTCGGCATACTGTTACTGTCTTATGAAATCTCTTCATTACTGGCAGCGCACAACCAACGGCATTGGCAGGAGATTTGGAACCAGCGGGAAAATGTGGATCTCCTTCACCTCCCAGGCCCCCCAGTCCTTTCAGGCTTTCCTGCCCAAGCCCCTGCACGAGGTTTTCCACCCAGCCAAGCCAACACGCAACATGCCTTCATATAACAGTAGTGCCAATTGGAATGTCAACATTCCATGACTAATCCTTCTCCCCCCCCCCGACCCCCGAATCCCTGCATGGGTGCCAGATTGTTCGAGTCAGAATTCAGAAGCTACAGAAGTGCAGTATGCAACATTTAATTTTTAGGTTTTTGAAATATAAATCTGGCTAGATTAACAGAGGCAATTAGAGACCACACTAGACAAGAGTTTCAAAAAGCATGGGGGAAATGCAGAGAATACTTCACAAAACAGTGCCCTGTCTGTAACCTGAAGCATCTGTAACCCGAGGTACGACTGTACTACTATTACCCCCACCCATCTGGCTGAGTTGCCGAACCACTCCGGGCAGCTTCTAACATATATAAAAACATAACAAAACATTAAACATTAAAAAAAACTTTCCTATACAGGGCTGCCCACAGATGTCGTCTAAAGGTTGCATTTCCTTGGCTCGGGGATCACACAACTGGTGTTGATAATGCCAAGGTTGCAGGTTCGATCCCCATAAGGGACAGCTGCACAATCCTGCATTGCAGGGGGTTGGACTAGATGATCCTCAGGGTTCCTTTCCAGCTCTATGATTCTATGACAATACAGCCATTTACTTGAGCCTTGCTGGAGGTCTTCTTCAACAAGAGGAGAAGGCACAGACTAGATCTCCTACAAGAGTTTTCCCAACTCTTAAGATTATGCTTGTGGGCTTCCCAAGAACATCTGTCTGGCTCCTATCTGAAACACAATACTGGGAAGAGTCTTGGTTTGATCCTTAAGGGCTGTTCCCAAGTTCTTAACAGTGGGGTGTGCATCTTCCCCCCCCCCCAAAAAATAATCTTTATTTCACACCATACACCCATTTCTGCAAGTTCTACAGAGCAGGAACTCTCTTGGTGGTGAACTCCAGGTTCCTATGCCAAGTGAAAGCCTCCTTCTCCTGAATACATGGGGGTCTCAACAGGCAATATCAAGCTTCTCAGCAGAGAGAGAAAGGAAGGAATAAACCACAAGTCCTTCATAAATGCATTACTTTATAAGTAAGCGGGAACAACAAGGGCCCACCTAGAGACATGGCACTGCTGCAGCCCATGATGGCATTAGGGGCAAACAAAGCTCCAACCTGCATTAGTCATTTTCCTGCTACTTATGGAATGGATTTTGCTCGTATCCATTTTAAAGCACATGAGGTTTTCCCTAAGACGATAATGTTCTAAAGCCACTCACACTGTGGCCTGCTGCCAAGAAGCAAAGGCAGGAAGCCTGAAGATAGACAATGCATTTTAAAAGAAAAGACCGAAAAAGGAAATTAGCAGCAGTATTTTACTGCAGACAACTTTTCATTCTGCACAATTTTTAAGAAACGTTTTAGAATCTATCACAGTGCAGAGCAGTTGTGAAACAATAGGCGGGAAAGGAAACCATTGAGGGGTCCCATCAAGACCTTCAAAAGCATTTGTCAAGCAGTCCAGGAGCAGGGGGACGCAGGTGGCACTGTGGGTTAAACCACAGAGCCTAGGACTTGCTGATCAGAAGGTCAGCGGTTCGAATCCCTGCGATGGGGTGAGCTCCCATTGCTCGGTCCCTGCTCCTGCCAACCTAGCAGTTCGAAAGCAAGTCAAAGTGCTGCTCCAGCGATGTTATGTACTGAAGTTCTCACCCTGGGCCAGCAGGGGGATACTGTAGATAGTTATGCAAATAAGGGATCGAAAGTGATGTTCAGTGATTGGATTGTTTTAGAAAGTTGTTACAATTATGTGTACTGGAGCTCTATATAAGCAGGCTGACTGAACCCTTCAGTTCAGTTCTGTTCTGGCCTCTGAATAAACAAGAGCTGTTTGAAGAATCGCTGTGTTGTCTGATATGTTCACCCACAACTTAACAGGCGGGAAGGTAAACGGCGTTTCCATGCGCTGCTCTGGTTCGCCAGAAGCGGCTTAGTCATGCTGGCCACATGACCCGGAAGCTGTACGCCGGCTCCCTCGGCCAATAAAGCGAGATGAGCTCTGCAACCCCAGAGTCAGCCACGACTGGACCTAATGGTCAGGGGTCCCTTTTCCTTTACCTTTTACCAGGAGCAGGGAGGTTTGGGAATCAGTGATACAGAAGACACAACATGCCATGATAAAGCAAGCTTCCTCAACCTGGTGCCCTCCAGAGGTTTTGGATTCCAGATCCCATCAGTCCCCAGAAGCAGGGCCTATGGTCAGGGATGATGGAGGATGTAGTCCAAAAACATTTGTGGATCCAAGACTGAGGGAGCCTGGTTTATGATTAGGAGGGTGAAATACAGTGGCCTTTTCACCCCACTCCCTGCATGGCTGCTAGGAGATCAGAAGCTGCTTCTTCCATCTGAGATTAACAATTAAGCATCATATCTGAACTGGAGTTTGGCTCATGGTTGGTTGTGTTGAATGGTCACTTTAAAATGTGAAGGTTCATTATTATTTCACAAGTTGTGTATGTCTTTAAGGGCCAGGGCCAAGGTGGATAACAAGACCCAGTCTTGCAGCTGTGAAGCATAGCAGGTGCTGCTGAGTTGTGTTAATCAAGCTGTGTCAGCAATTGGGTGTAGTATATAAGGAGCAGCACCTAGCTCTCCCTTTACCCTGGGGGATGGGTTGGTGGTTGGCTCTGGTTTGTTGTTGATGTATTTAGTGTATAGTGATGAATTTAGTGTATTTTGTTTTTGTTATTAAAACCTTGTTTAAGTTATTTTTGAGTCCCTTTTTAATGCATGGTCTCCCCAGCAAGCTCTCTGCAGCGCTACTAAACTGCAAATAGCCAACAGGTTGAAGCAAGCCAGTTCCATCAAACCATGATCTGAACAGGCTCATTTCCACTTCTTTAAACTATGGTTTGAAGCAGTGTTGTTTCAAAACAAACCATAGTTAAGATTAACAGAGTGTGTTGGGCTTGGACAATACGGCAAGCTACAGTTTCCGAGCACAATTCAAAGTGTTGCTGCTGACCTTTAAAGCCCTAAACGGCCTCGGCCCAGTATACCTGAAGGAGCGTCTCCACCTCCATCGTTCTGCCCGGACGCTGAGGTCCAGCCCCGAGGGCCTTCTGGCGGTTCCCTCACTGCGAGAAGCCAAGTTACAGGGAACCAGGCAGAGGGCCTTCTCGGTAGTGGCGCCAGCCCTGTGGAACGCCCTCCCACCAGATGTCAAAGAGAACAACAACTACCAGACTTTTAGAAGACATCTGAAGGCAGCCCTGTTTAGGGAAGCTTTTAATGATTAATAGATTATTGTATTTTAATATTCTGTTGGAAGCTGCCCAGAGTGGCTGGGGAAACCAGCCAGATGGGTGGGGTATAAATAATAAATTATTATTGTTATTATTATTATTATTATTATTATTATTTTGAAACCAAAATGAAAGCATCCAAACTTCTTCATGCAGTCGTGATGAAGAAGGAAGCTCCACCGCCTCACCCGGAGGCCCTGAGGTTGTCACCCATGTCTTTGTAAACGAATGTCTGCACAGGTTGGGCATTACAGGCTGCTATTGCCACTGACTCTCTCATCCAGGCTCTGTGAATGACACTGAGGGGCACCCCTGACAAATGCAGCACCATCTCTTAGCCCATTTTATCCTCACAAAGTATTAAGATGAAATGTGAGAAGTGGCTCTTATAAAAACAGGTTAAGCCGCTATCTCCAAATCCATTTGCTGTGATTTTTATAGTGCAATATGTTCAGCCTGGAGAAGGGGAGACTGAGAGGTGATACGATAGCCTTCTTCAAATATTTGAAGGGCTGTCAGGTGGGAGATGGAGCAAGCTTGTTTCTGCTGCTCCAGAGGGCAGGACCTGAACCAATTGATTCAAATGACAAGAAAGGAGATTCCAACTAAATCTTAGGAAAAACTTTCTGACAGTAAGAATGTTTGACAGTGGAACAGAATTGTAAGAATGTTTGACAGTGGAACAGACTACCTCATAAAGTGGTGGGCTCTCCTTCTATAGAGGTTTTTTAACAGAGGTCAGGTGGCCATCTGTCAGGGATTCTTTAGCTAGATGTGATTCCTGCATGTCAGTGGGTTGGACTAGATGACCCCTGGGGTCCCTTCCAACTCTACAATCGTATGATTCTATTATTATTAAAAGCAGTTTGAAACAACACCCACCACATTTGTGGTGTGGAAAAAGTGCACAGTCTTAACCAGCATTGGGGCATGCACTGATCAGAAATACAGCAGTACGTTTCCCCCAACATTTTTGCAGGCAAACAGAGGCAGTGTGGTGTAGTGGTTAGTGTTTGACTTTAAAGAAGAATGGGAACCTTTTACAAAGTATTTAAAGAAACAACAAACTGAATTGGACTCCTTGGCGGGCTTTGAATAAACATTCACAAATCTTGTACAGTGGTACCTCGGGTTAAGTACTTAATTTGTTCGGGAGGTCCGTACTTAACCTGAAACTGTTTTTAACTTGAAGCTCCACTTTAGCTAATGGGGCCTCCTGCTGCTGCTACGCTGCCAGAGCACGATTTCTGTTCTCATCCTGAAGCAAAGTTCTTAACCTGAAGCACTATTTCTGGGTTAGCGGAGTCTGTAACCTGAAGCGTATGTAACCTGAAGCATATGTAACCCGAGGTACCACTGTATTGGCAATATATAGATGGAAAAACTAAGGATATTTACAGTCTTATAACATGCAGAGAATAACGTGCTGAAAAACCAGAGAGAGGAGCTGAGGGAAGTCTGGGGAGGTTGTCTTTTGGGGAGGGGCAGGGGGGAAATGGGGGGGCAATGAGGTTGAAGAAGAAGAAAAAGAAGAGTTTGGATTTGATATCCCACCTTTCACTCCCCTTAAGGAGTCTCAAAGCGGCTAACATTCTCCTTTCCCTTCCTCCCCCACAACAAACACTCTGTGAGGTGAGTGGGGCTGAGAGACTTCAGAGAAATATAACTAGCCCAAGGTCACCCAGCAGCTGCATGTGGAGGAGCAAAGACACGAACCCGGTTCCCCAGATTACGAGTCCACTGCTCTTAACCACTACACCACACTGGCTGCTGTATCTTTGATAAATTGTTGTTTTGCAACTTTTAATAAAGTGTTTGACTGAGACCTGGGAAACACCAGGGTTCAAATCCACACTTGGCCATTAGGCTCCCTGGGCTGACCTTGGGCTCACAGCCACTTATTCTAACCCTACCTCACAGGGTTGTGGTGGAAAGTAAAAGAAGATGGGCCATACCATTCATGCCAGCTTGAGCTCCTCGGAGGAAAGAGTTTCTGCATAAATGCAACAACGTAAATAAACAGTATTGAAAGTAGGATCACTTATAGTAGCATCATGAACACAGATCAGCATGAATGTACAATGCAAAGCCCCATCTACTACACTGAACTGGATTTCTTGTAGGAGAAAAGGCACGAAGGTTTGTATCAGTTAGCAAGCTGGACCCCGAGCAAAGTTCATGGATTACGGAATGGAGAATTCCTGCAAAATTGTGAAACTTTAAATATATGGATAGATAGAAATAAGTAAGAGGTAGATTTCCCACATCTATCTGAAGTACAACTCAAAAAGGAAGGGAGAGTTCATATTTCCACCCTCCCAACTTCCAAACTCCATTTTTATTAATTACATCGGAGACTTCTGCAGGAACTCGAGCACTTGGGCTATTTTTAATAAGGTTCATCCGGCTCAAATGTATTGTTCCGCTTCAAATGAAGATCAAACTACTAATTTAGCTGGAGATAATTGCACGCCTTTCAGGTCAGCTCCCAAGCGGGATACAGCAGGGTCTCATCGCCAAACCAAAATGATCAGACCTAGAAATAAAAAAATTAAAAGAGGCCACCCAATGCAATACAGAGGGCCAGCCCAAGACGTTTTGGCACCTGAGGCAAACCACAAAATACCACGTCCCCCTCCCTGCCAGGGAAGAAGGGGTGAGCGAAGGTCTACCTCAAGAAAAAGGAGGTAATAAAGATCTACATCAGGGTTTGATGCCCCTGCGGATCCTGCTGCCTGAGGTGGTCACCTCATGTTGTCTCATGGGTGGGCCAACCCTGGCAGTACTGAATCCTCAGGTATTGGTACATCAGCTCAATATATTTAAAGCAGTATTATACCACTTTAAACAGTTATGGCTTCCCCCAAAGAATTCTGGGAACTGTAGTTTGTTAAAGGAGCTGAGAGCTGATGGCAGACACCTCTATTCCCCTCAGAACTACAGTTCTCTGAAAGGTTTTACAATCCACCCTTCTTCCCAGGAAACGGACTTTGGAAGTCCAACCCAATACTCAATGTGCACTCAACAACACTGAACAAATACGGAATACATTTTTATGAGGGTGCATCCAAGATCACAGGGGAAGGTAGTTATCTGTCCTAGTCAGGTTCCATTGTGGTGGAAGGGATTTTCTGGTTCACCTCAAACAGCAAAATGTCTTAGGCCAGCCCAGAACATCCCTCTCATTTCTGTTTTTGTTGGAGCTGTCTGACAGTCCTGCTGACAGGAATCTGGTTACCAGCTGTATGCAGGAAGAGACAGCAAAGCCATAACCAGCCTACTTTCCCAAGCTTTTAGCTGGGTTTTTAAAATGGCATCTTGGTTTTAGAACATAAGAACGGCCTCAGCCCAGTATACCTGAAGGAGCATCTCCACCCCCCTCATTCTGCCCAGACACTGAGGTCCAGTGCTGAGGGCCTTCTGGCGGTTCCCTCATTGTGAGAAGCAAAGCTACAGGGAACCAGGCAGAGGGCCTTCTCAGTAGTGGCACCCGCCCTGTGGAACGCTCTCCCACCATATGTCAAAGAGAAAAACTACTACCAGATTTTTAGAAGACATCTGAAGGCAGCTCTGTTCAGGGAAGCTTTAATGTGTGACATTTTAATGTATTTTTCATCTTTGTTGGAAGCCGCCCAGAGTGGCTGGGGAAACTCCTTATAAGGGAGCTGTTCCTGGAGGAAGAACTGTGAGGGGAGAGACTCCATCAGGCAAGGCCTCCTTCCACCTGCCTTGCTCTACCCTCTGCTTCTCAATGTGTATTGTATTGTTTTATGTACTGTGGCTTGCTGTTGTTTATTGATTAGAGTGTAGATATTATTGTAACTGTTGAGTGGATTTCTGTTTAACTTTTATATGTTGATATTATTATTTTATACTATTCTAATGATTGTTGAATGTTACTTTTTTGATGTAGGTTGCCTATTTTAAAGTTATGTTTTATTATCACATTTTTGTACTGCATTAGATTGTTATAAGATGTACATTTTTTGTTTCTTCAACTTGTAAACCGCCTTGAGTATTGTAAGATAGGCAGTATACAAATTAAAAATGATGAGATGGGCAGGGTACAAATAATAAATTATTATTATTATTATTATTATTGCCTGCTGGATCAGGCCAATGGCCCATCTAGTCCAGCATCCTTTTCTCACAGTGGCCAAACAGATGCCCATGGGAAACCCACAAGCAGGGCCCAAGCACAAGAGCAACACTCTCCCCTCAGCGCGGTTTCCAGCAACTAGTATTCAGAAGCATTACTGCCTCAGAGCATGGAAGCAGAGTATAGCTATCATGGCTAGTAGCCATCGATAGCCCTCTCCTCCATGAATTTGTCTTAATCCACTTTTAAAGCCGTCCATGTTGATGACCATCACTGCTTCCAGTGGGAGTGAGTTCCAAAGGTTCAAGTTTTAAACCTTTACGAATCCTTTCCCAATTCCTTTCTAAGAAAGGTTCAGGTCCTTTCTGGGCTGTTGGCTTTTTGTCACCGTTTCATTTCTGTTTCCGTACCAGGATGGCGTTATTATGATGCATTGTTTTAGCGAGTTGCTATAAGCTGCCTCGTGGAGAGGAATAGACATCCTTTGGATAAGCGAAAGAAAGTGACATTTCTGGCGTTACATTTAAATCAATTCCCTTTTAGTACTGTAAGCTCTGCAGAGCTCTGAAATCCGGAAGAAAGCTACTTCCTGAGAACTGTCTTGTAAGCACGATGCTGTGATTCAGTGTGTCTTACAACAGGGGGTGGAGACCAGATGCCAAGGATTGGATGCCTTGACACCCACTCTTGGATTAAACACAACCCCTTGCACACAACTTCTGAATCAGTTCAGGGTACAGCTCACAAGACCCAACAGGTACATTAATAAAGCCTAGGATACATGGCTAGGCATAAGCAAAGACATTGCCCCAACATTTGATGAACTCCTCCCATTCTTCTTTAAAGCAGCCTTTCTCAACCTGTGGGTCCCTAGATGTTGTTGAACTACAACTCCTATCTCCCCTAGCTAGCAAGGCCAGAGCTCAGGGATGGTGGGATTTGTAGTCCAACAACATCTGGGGACCCACAGGTTGAGAACCGCTGTTTTAAAGGAACAGGGTGGGATCTGTAATTTGTGCAGTTCCCATCCCAAGAGAGAAGATGGATCTTGCAGGCAAATACTCCTACAGGGGGCTAGCACCTTCGCACCTGCACTGACCGCAGAGAATCCTTGGCAAGAAGACTTCAATCCAACCCTCTGACTTTCCCTCTGAACCAACCAGCTGTGAGAGCCTCGGTCACTGTTTGAGTTGTCTCCACTTAGAATCATAGACGGGATCAGAGATTCTTAGAAGACTGGAAAGCAACTGTAATCAACAGATTACGCTATTTGAAAAGCAACTGTAATCAACAGATTACGCTAGTAGGATTGCAAGAAGTTCTGTAAGGAGGATTATTTGAAACATTGCAAGAAAGACTATGATGAGAATTATTAGTTAAGGACAATTAAAAGTAATAGAGAAATTAAGGAATGCAGAACAAGCGATAGAGAACGGAAAATCTTCAGAAGTTGTTGATGGAAGTCTAAAATATTGTATAAGATAAGAAGTTATGTTAAATGATGGTTGGAAATGATATGCTAAAAGATACCCAAAAAAATGTATATATATTTAAAAAAAAGAATCATAGAAGGTACCCCCAAGACAACTCAAGCCCAACCTCCTGCAATGCAGGAATCTCAGCTAAAGCATCCATGACAGGTGGCCATCCAACCTCTGCTTAAAAACATCCAAGGAAGGAGAGTTCACAACCTCCCCAGGGAGGCCGTTCCACTGTCAAACAGCTCTTGCCATCAGAAAGTTCTTCCTGCTGTTTAGTCAGAATCTCCTTTGGTTCATGTTCTACACTTCAGACCAGGAGAAAGCAATCTAGCTCCACCTTCCAAGTGACAGCCCTTCATGTATTTGAAGGGGGCTATCCTATCTCCCCTCAGTCTCCTCTTTCCCAGGCTAAAGATACCCAACTCCCTCAACCGTAAGGCTCGGTTTCCAGACCCTTGGTCATCTTGCTCGTTCCTCCTCTGCACACGTAAATAAATGTGTGTGTGTGTTTTAAGGAAGCAGTTTAACCCAGACTCCTCTGGGAATTAGGAACATTGGAGTGACCCACTGAAACAAAATTGAATCAAACACCTGGCAACTCTGGTTTTGTGGGCAAGTGCATTATGAAGAACTGTAGGTTCAAAACTACAGGTTAGTGACCAAAGAAAATGTTGCTGACCTTCAGGGTGCTATGCAGCTTCCAAAATAAACCTCAACATAAAAACAATTCCAAAAATGTAAATTCCATTTACACTCAGAACAAATAATGTCCTAACAATGTTAGAACAAACAATGGCGCACATTATACAGCAAGTTCTTTTAATACCAAAGTGGGCCAGCTGTAATAAACACAGAATGACCTATACATCTGTCCATCAGCACCATGCTTAAGATGTCTCGAAAAGGAACGAGGTTTCTTATTTTGCAACATCCTTGCATCACTCTTCTTCCTCCTCTGTTCAGAACGCAAAACAACTGCAAGCAACATCTGGCTGGATCGCATGAAACGTAATTGAGCAACTGCTTACAATTATGCTCACTCAGTGGATGGAATGATATGATGCAGATTTGGAGAGCAAGCAAGATAATGTCTTGCTGAACATTTGTTCCCTGTGCCTGGAGATTCTGTTGCACTTTCTCTGGAGGTCGTTTAGCCAACGGGCAAAATAGTTCAAGTTCGGCAACGCAAAACTGATGAGCCCTATATCCTGGAAGGCCAGACAAACTCAAAACTTATACACACGTATTAATAATTATAACGAGAGTGGTTTGATTTCTTATCCACGCTTCACTGCAAGGTCCCAGGGTGGGTTACAGCCATTTGATGCACAATATTATGTGCAGACTTGTTTTCTCCTGCTCTGGAGGGTAGGACTTGAACCAATGGCTTCAGTTTACAAGAAAGGAGATTCCTACTGAACATCAATAAGAACTTTCTGACTATAAGAGGTGTTTGGCAATGCAACTGATGCCCACAAGAGGTTGTGGGCTCTCCCTCCCTGGGGGTTTTAAGCAGAAGTTAGATGGCCATCTGTCGTGGATGCTTTAGTTGAGATTTCTGCATTGAAGGCTGATGATGATTCTTGCCATCCCTTCCAACTCTACAGTTCTATGATTCTATTAGGAACAGCAACAACTGATTGCAATGAAGAGACTAGGCTGGGTCCATAAGAGAGAGAGGAAGAGAGGGAGGGGGAGAGAGAGAAAAAGAGGAGTTAGTTGCTAGGATAAAGATGTGTGTCTTCAGAATATGATGAAAACTACATACAGAAAGTGCCAGGCATACCTCTGTGGGGAAGTAATTCAACAGCTATGGGGCTGTCACCCCCTCAGCTTCTGAGGACAAGGGAGCTACTAGGAGGGCCACCTCTACTGACCTTAGCCCTCAAGAGGGTCTGTAAGGAAGCCTCTCATACCCTACTGACAGGTGCTACACAGCTTTAGCTACCTAATCCTTGCTCAGGTATTCTCTGATATGCTAATGCAGGCATAGGCAAACTCCACCCTCCAGATGTTTTGGGACTACAACTCCCATCACCCCTAGCTAACAGGACCAGTGGTCAGGGATGATGGGAGTTGTAGTCTCAAAACATCTGGAATTTGCCTATGCCTGTGCTAATGTGATGAGGATGGAGAAAGACCACATCTCTTGGCCTTGCCCACTGTGGGGAACAGTGGTCTCCTAGAAACTCTCAGCACCCTTAACAAATGACACTTCCCGGGATTCCCGTGACTATGACTGCCTAACGTGGTACAATACTGTACAGCAAGGTTGCCCTGTTTCAAAAAGTTGAAATCCAGACACAATCTGCAAAATCTCCTTGAAGGGGCTTAGAACCCTGAGCCACTGCACCACACAGGAGTTATGCCTACCCTACTCCATAATTCGCAAATCACAGGTGCATATTTATTTATTCCAGCCGTGAATGTTCCACTGTGGGTGTTCACTTGATTTAACCAATTTTATGAGGATCATTTGAGCTTCTCCTTGTTGTGAGCAGCTTTGTGTTAAGGAAAGCAATATTTTGAAACCTATTTACAGACAACAGGGACAAACTCTGAAGTCTATATTCTATTCTGCAGAAACACAACCTGCCTCCTCGGTGCAACATTGACACCCACACTTAATAGCAAATCCAAGAAATATCAGAATCCAGGGTCATTGTTTTAATAAGACTAAATATGTGATGTGCTGCAGCAGTGCAAAATGAACTGCCAGCCCAACCACACAGAGCAGTTGTGTGCACTTAACAACAACAACTACAACAACTTATTTATATGCCACTCATCTGACTGGATTGCCCCAACCACTCTGGGCAGCTTCCAACAAACTAAAACACTGAAATACATCAAACATTAAAAACTTCCCTATACAGGGCTGCCTTCCAATGTCTTATAAAAGTCAGAAAGTTGTTTAGTTGCTTGACATCTGATGGGAGGGTGTTCCGCAGGGACTACTGAGAAGGCCCTTTGCCTGGTTCCCTGTAACTGAAAGAGAAATGGTGAGATTTGCTCATTCCTGCACTGCACCAATTTTATACACTGAATATCAAAGTTTTTCCTGGAGTGTCCCATTTCAGGCTGCGGGTATCTGGGGAATAGTAAGGAGGGAGGGAGGCGGTTCAAATCCCCATGATGGGGTGAGCTCCCGTTGCTCGGTCCCAGTTCCTGCCAACCTAGCAGTTTGAAAGCACGCCAAAAGTGCAACTAGATAAAAAGGTACCGCTCCAGCGGGAAGGTAAACGGCATTTCCTTGCGTGCTCTGGTTTCGGTGTTCTGTTGCGTCAGAAGTGGCTTAGTCATGCTGGCCACATGACCCAGAAAAACTGTCCAGGGAGCAGACAAACGCCAGCTCCCTCGGCCTGTTAAGCGAGATCAACGCCGCAACCCCAGAGTCGTTCGCAACTGGACCTAACTGTCAGGAGTCCTTTACCTTTAGTGCTTTTTTCTGGGGGGAAGCAGGGGTAGGCAAACCCCTAAACATTTTGTGGAACTAAGTTTGGCATCATTGAGAGGCGGTATTTTAATATGAGTAGGAAAATGAGAGTACCCTAAACGGGTTTTTTAGGAGGAAAAAAAAAGCATTGAATATTCCCATATGACAAACAAGCTCGTGATCTATAGAGAATTAGCATGTCAGGGCAAAAGGCTTCATCCAGACTTCTGGCATACAATCTTTTCACTTGCGTACAATTTATTTGTCATGGCAATAAGCGTTCAGAGATGCGGCACTTACACTTACAGTCTGAACAAACCCCCTGGATTCTGAAAATGCATTTACTTAAGCGGACTTAGACTCATAGAATTGTAGAATTGAGGATCATGTATTCCAACCCCCTGCAATGCAGGAACATGCAATTGTCCCATACGGGGATCAAACCTGCAACCTTGGAGTTATCAGCACCAGGCTCCAGCCAACTGCGCTATTAAAACAGATCCTTCATTGTGCAGTCACACAAAACAGAACCAACAACAAGACAAGTAAAATATCACAATATGCAAAAGATATCCAAATAGGTTTGTAATACATAAATGATATCAGGAGTGATTAAAACACATCTTAAAATATGAGATCTCATTATAAAATATGGAAGTTAAAAGTGAGCCAAATAAATAAATAACAACATGACAACCAGATTATAAATAAAAACAGCACCCAGACAACATAGGTTTAATAATTTGTCCTTTTCGTATTTTTGCAGCCAGAAAGAGAAATAATAATAATAATTTTATTATTTGTACTTTTGCCATATTTCTATCTTGCCTGTCTTCCAAGGAACTCAGGGTACAGTACATGGTTCTCTGCACTCCTCCCCCAATATTATCTTCCAAACAACCCTGTGAGAAAGGCCTAGTGTCATACAGTGAGTCCAGGAGTGCCAACTTGCCCCCACATCCGTGGGTCCCCAGGGCCATGGGTGCCATACAGCATGCGTGGCTCTGACACTGCCTTTGTGGGTGCCCAGCCCCTTCATGGGGAATTTTGTGGGTGCTCGGGCACCCAAGGCCCCAGGGAGCTGTCACCTATGCAAGAGTCAGAATTTGAACCCGGGTCCCTCTGGTCCAGTTCTGAAATGCTAACCATTGTGTCATGCCAGCTTACCATGCCAGTTAATGCTCCCCACTTCCTGTGTATACATTCCTTAGATGTAACAGTTGTTGCTAATTGTGCTGGCACACTTTCCTAGCAGCCGCTCTTCTGCATCTAGTTACACAGAGCATGGGACTCCAGCAAATGGGAGTTTTGCAGATCCACTGTGATGTGGCAAGTTTCACCCACCCAAACTCTTTCTGCACACCTATGTTGTCTACTGTCAGCCCATTGCTGAAAGGTTGTTGCTCATCGACAATTATTTTCAAAATAGCATTTGAGAGAATGCTTGTCTTGGCACCATAAGACAACTGAGGCTGTCACCCTAAGCATCTTTTCAAAGAAATAAGGTCCACTAAAATCAATGGAATATTTATTGATTTCTGTGGAGGCAGATCTCTGCCTAAACTTCTTTCAAGTGTGTTTATTTTAATAACTTCTGACCTGCCCTTCATCCAGATGGATCCAAGGATGGTGTGTGTGTGTGTGTGTGTGTGTGTGTGTGTGTAGCAATAAAAGCAAGACATCAACCATCATCAAAAAAATCAAATGCCCTAGAAGACAACAGAAAAGCAGCCTGAATAGGAACAGAACACTTTCAAAGTGCTTGGGCAAACAAGGAAGTCTTAACCTGGCACAAAGAAGATTGCACTGTGTCAAATACAAGTCCAGCCTCTCAAGGGAGACTATTCCAAAGTCAAGGGGCCACCACAGAAAAGACCATGCTTCAGCAAGTGACAACACACTTCAGCAAGTGACAACACTCAAGAGAAAGGCCTCAGCTAAAGATCTTACTGTACAGGCAGGAAAATATAGCAGGAGATGTTCATACAGACCCCCAAGCTGCATACAGTGCAAACTGTGGGGCCATAGAGCCAAGATACATATAAGCAGAGCTCCAAAACTACTCAAACAACAACAGCAACTGGCAACACTGTGCGCTAATACCTAGAAAGAATGTATACACTTGCCAAACCTCAAACCACCACATAAAGATATCCAAGCCTTTCTCTCCATCCCCACCATAAAACCATGCAGCTCAATATTTCTTGATCCCATACCTCATGCATTTCAGCGATTATTGTCCTTGCTTGTGTTTTAATCTAATGAATGCCAGAAAATTCAGAAAAGGAAAATGCTTTGCAAGTACGGAGAGTTTATAAGGTGGGATTGGCCTACTCGGCAGTTCATATGCATGTCAGTAGCTTTTGAGGGAGAAACCCCAAACCTTGAATCCCTCTATTTTTCAAATCAAGGAAGGAAGGGATTTTTGACTGGTGAGGATGTGGGGGTGAGAGAGAGACTGAAGGAATGGATTGCAAGGAAGTTTACAACCAGGTGGGTATTGTAAGTGGAAATCACTGGTACACTAATGTTTCTATACAACCAGGGACACCGTAACAGCTGTTTTGAATTCACAAGAACATCAGAACTGGAGGCATTTTTGTCACATATTCTGAAGGGGGGGTTGGAACAGAGTAGTGTGCTTGCTCCCCCCCCCACTCTCTCTCCAAGTTAAAGGGCCAGCAACCATTGTCCAAATGAGCCTTTAACTCAAGAGAAATAAAACACGTAGGTATCCTGATATACCCAAAGGCAAGGACATGTTGGATTAACACATACTCACTCTAGAAAGACACCTAAGCTTGAAAGGTCTAACCTTGAATGCCATGCAATGTAGACACAATGAAAAAGAACAGGGAACCCAAGGCCAAAAAGTTGTGCGAAACTGATTTGGGGAAAGGGAGTGAATGAAATTGACAAAACCAAGAAATTAGCCCTAAAATATGGGGGTCAAGGAGGAGGGGGGAAGAGATGGAAGGAAGCTGGGAAATAATGGTATTATGTTAACACTCAACTGTCAGATTTGGAGAGGGGGGAGCCACATGCTTCTTCCACAACTCCTGTTTCCCTTGCACACCACGTTTGTGACAATGTGCACAGTACTGGCATTGTCTTTCAGCGATACCAGTCTGATTTCCTCTCCCCAAGAAATCATGTCAAGGTAAGATCTCACCCTGCCCATCACCTTCCAACTTGCCCTTTCTTGATGTCACACACATACCCCGTTCTCCCCAGGAGAAATCAAACACTGAAGGAGAAAAGTGCATTGTGGGGAGGGAGGGGGAAGAAAGCAGCACCCGGCGAGTGTTGCGTGGAATAAAGAGAAGTCTCCACTTGTCCACACCAAACACACAAAAGCACTTTTTTTTTTTTGCAACGAGAAAAAAGGGGAGGAAGGGGATTAAGGCGGCATTGACAACCAGGTTCCACTTGCAAGCAGCCCTTCAGATGACAGCCAGGGGATGTTCTTTTGCACATCTATTCAGACACACACCCCTTTTTCATTCCATCCGTGCTTTAAAGGGCCAGCAAATAAATAAACCAACCCTTCTGGAGCATAAAGGAGATGCAAGTCCAATGCCGTTGCCCGTCTCTCCTTCTGCCCCCCCGCCACCTCCAAGTTCCTCCAAGCCCCTCCTCTTCCCACCCCCCTCTCGCTCGCAATGAATACACCCCGATTCCCTCCCCACCTCCGAACACATAAAGCACCACCACCACTCCCCAACAGCTGGAGAGAGCGAGGGGAAGGGGGGGGAGAGACACCCAGCCAACTCGCTCCTCAAAGCAGCACATCCATCAAACTGCAGCCCAAACAAAAATAAATATACTCAGCGCGCAGCAAGGCAGGGGAAGAAGCCACCTCGACCTATAAATATTTGGAGTAGCCAAGGGATTCGGGGGCGGGGGCAAAGAGAGAGATGGGGATTCCTGGTCTGCATTGTTATCCCAGCAGTAGGGACCAGAGGAGAGGAAAGAGGACCCCCCCCCCCAAAGTGCACACCCTCCTTCCTCGACGCGCACACCCCTCTCTGCTGCCATTACCCCCCAGCCACCTACAGTCAGCAAACAATGAGCGAGAGGGCAAGCCCGGCCGCCCCCTCCCCTTCCGGGCTTCCCTAGAATATAGCCCCGCCGCCGCCACCCCCGACGGGGAGCCCGGGCGCCCTCACCTCCAAGGCTTCCAGCGTGACGAAGCTGGCCAGGGCAAAGCCATCGATGATGTCCTCCTCGGGCGAGGAAGACTCCCTCCGCTTCCTCCTGGGGGGCTTGGGCCGGCACGTCGGCGGCAGCGGCGGCTTGCCATTGTTGTCGAGCTCGGAGCCCGAGGAAGAAAGGACGGACGGGGCGGGGGGCGTCCGCCTCGGCTCCGCCGCCACCACCACCAGAGCCGCCCCGCCGGGAGCAGCAGCAGCAGCAGCAGCACCTTGTAATAATCCGCGTTTGGAGCGCCTCGCCCGGTCGCGCTGCGAGCGGGAGCGCCGCTTCTTGCGAAAGCCGTTGCAGAGTGTGGGGCCGTCCATGGCTCGCTCGCTCTCGTCGCAACAACAGGGCCCCCCCACCCCCGGACAACTCCACACTGCCTTCGCCCTCCCTCCCTCCTGCTCTTCCCCCCACCTACCCACCCCCTCCAACTTCGTCTCCCCCACCCCCCGGTGGAATACAGGGAGGGAGGGAGCGAGGGAAGGGGGGGGAGGAAGAAGGAGAAGGAGGGGGTCAAGAAAGGGAGACTCCCAAGGAATGTCAGCACCCGGGGGGGCGGGCGAGAGAGATGTCGAGAGATTCCTCCGAGCAAACCCAGGAAAGTAATGGCTGGTCACTGGTCTTCCTTGGGAAAAGAGATATGTGTAATTCCTTCCAACCTCGGCAGCAGAAAATAAATTAGAGGAACAGAATGCTTTGATCCAAAGGCAGAGACAGGCAAGCGTGAGGAGGGGTGTGTGTGGCGGGGTTGTCTCTTGATTCCGCACCCCCCCCTTTTTGATTTTTTTTAATCCATTGAGAGGGGGGAAGGGGGGGAGACAAACTATTCCTCCACCCGAGAGGTTGGCTCCTTTCTTCTTTTCATGCTTGCAGAATTGAAGGCAGCGACCACGTAAATATATATGGATATATTCACGCACGTATAAGTAAATGGAACTCTTTCCCCGCCCCGTTAGATGCTTTGGATTAAACAGGGAGAAGTTGCTTCCGATTTGGTGGTGTGTGTGTGTGTGGTTTTTTTTCCCCGTCCCCTCCGCCTTGTCTTGTTTCACGCCGGAAAATCTCCTCGTCGTGGTTCAATCCGGTGGGGCGAGCGAAGGAAGAAAACCCTCCAGCTGGAATAGACCGACGCACCTGGAGTAGGTCGAGTGGGTGCCCTGCCAGCGCAGAGACACCCACCTGCCTCAAGTTTCCCCCTCCACCCCGCACCCTTGGGCCCTCCTTTCTCCAGGTTAGCGCTGCCTGCCCCCAAAAAACCCCACCCCTCAACCCCCCAGAGATGGAGCCCCAGCAGCCTCCTCAAAGTCGCACAGCCCGAGGTGGGGAAGAGTTCAGCGCCACGGAATCCACGCCGAGCATCCAGGAATCCAAACACAAAGGAAATTGACAAGCTCCTTCTTTCTCTCTCTCTTTCCCCCCCTTCTCTCTCTCTTCCCTTTCTCCTCCCAGGAGGAGCCACACAGCCGAAAGGAGGAGAAGGGAGAGGTGCTGCTGGAGGAGATGGAGAGGCAGGGGGGGTACACGCCAAACAGCCACCACCACCCCAAATAAATGTCTCTGGTGGTGGGAGAGGGGGGCAGGAGGAAAGGGGCTGCTGGGTCTCCGGGAAGCTGCCTCTCCTCCAGACTGGGGAGGGGGCGACAACGTAACGGCACGAGAAGGGGCCAAGAGATACAGGATCCTTCCCTGGGGGGCTGCTGCTGAAGATAAGAGAAGATGTAATCTCGGTTTGGCTCTCCCCGCACGCCTCCGGCAGCGGCAGCAGCAGCAGCAGCAGCTGGGATCCAGCCCCTTTCACATCTTCCCTACCTTTCTCTGTGTGTCTGCCTCTCTCTCTCTTTCTCTCCCTCCCCCTCGGTCACATGACTAACTTTCCTCTCTCTTCCCCC
>JAXCMG010000018.1:10394775-10425123 GCA_034642415.1 Podarcis siculus
TTAATTTTGCAGATTCCAAATTGCTCTCTAACATGGAACATCACCACAAGAGAATAATCATGGAAGCCATCGAGATAGAGAAACACCCTCACAACATGAACAAGCGTGACGACACATCCCGCTTGCCAGACATCTGGAAATTAGCCCTCCCCACAAAAACTGACACCAGATCCAGAGGCACACAGAACGCCATCACCAATCAACCACACCAGACCCAAACCCAGACCCTCTCCACAGATAAATTACAGACACCATCCAGTAGCCAAACCACGATGGCACCTCCGGATGCTGCACCCCCCTGCAATCCCTACACAGATCTGGCTGGCACAGGCCACAAAACCACAGCTCGCCCCTATACACGAAGCCAAGCCAGAGCACAACAAAGCAGTACAGCCATCTTCTCAGAAAAACTCTTCACAAAGTTCAAGAGGTCAAGACACAAAAGCTTTAGCAACTAATCCACACCTAATGACCCACCTAAGTGGTACTCAGGATATCACTCAAGAAATCACTCAAGATATCCCTCAAGCAATTAAGGAACAAAAGAAGAAAAGGCACACTAGCCTGGGAACTTCCTCTCTGCCCAGAACATTGGAGGCTATACACCACACCTCCTCAACAGTATTTATAGGAACTCAAACACTGAGATCCTGCTCTGTTCCAGTAACAAGAAGCCGAAAGCACCAGCCTGAAGATGACGAGTGAGACCTCGTCGAAACGTCGCCTAGACACCCCAACTTTTACACGGGAAGACACCCGAGGACACCAAAACCTGCATTCCTGTACCCGTGAAAATCTACGAAAGCATATATATATATATATATATATATATATATAATGCTCTGTTTATTCTTGGCCCTGGCATACCCATGATTTTGTTGCCTTACTAGGGGCTATCTGTAATTAATGTGGCCTCTTCGTCAGTGTCTGAATTAATTATGAAGTGCAACCTGTAATTAATTCAAAGGACAAATTAATTACAGACTAGGACCCAGCAGTTCCGCCCATCCCTGTATTCAGCTGGTCAGTTCCGGTCATTAATGCAGGATTTATTTATGTTTTGCTTGGATGGAACTCTAAGGATTTGTTCTATAGGCAGTTGGAAGAGCCTATCATAGCAAAAGTGCTCCTCCTTTTTATTTGGAGCTGATAAATTGATGGCACCTATGCAAACATGTCATGGCAGAGTCTTTTTTTCTGCTGAACAGCCCTACAATGGCTAATTATCAACAGAGTGTTACTTTAAAAAGAAATGCAGATATGAGAAAGACAGACAGAAGAAAGAAAGAAAGCTCATGTTAACAAGCAGAGTAATCAATCCTAAGTTAATCATATATATTAATATAGGCACTCTGCATGTCGAAACAGATATGCAAAGAAGAAATGTTTTTGTTTTTTTGTAGAAATATTAGCAATAAGGTGTGGTACTTGTATCTTGAGTACCTTGTCAAATGCCATTGCTACCCCTCCCATCACCCTCAACCCACCTCTACTGAATTTGTGATTAAATGGTAATTAAATGTTGATTATAAAAATCAAAAATGAAAATTTAAAACATTTAGCATTTTCTAGATACTACTCATTACACTGGGTTTTAAAGAATTAAATAAAATGAAAACATATCAAAATTAGGGTTTCGATGTGGTACCAATCACAAAATGGCCAGTATGTTTGTGTGTGTTAGCACAAAATGGCTGCTGTGGAGCATGGCTTAACACAAGATTAGATGCTTAAGAATTTTTTTTCCGTGACATGCATCACTTTACATTAGTTTACACCGAATTGCATTTCATTGCAAATTCATTCAATTTGAAGAGGTCCTTTTGAAATATTGTCACCAACGGCGGCCACTGGGCATATCTGTGGCTGATTCGCTCTCTTTTTCCATGCGCAAGAGTTTGGAAGGATGGCTGGCAGACTTACCCGGGCAGCCATTTTGTGCTGGCACCAAGAGCAATTTCATCAAGATAGGAATACCATCGATCTGACCATGGCCTTGTCCTCAAAGCAGGGATGAGGGTGGGGTGGTGGGCATGCTAGCTCATGGGTAGGAAAACTACAGCCCGGGGGCCGGATGCGGCCCAATCGCCTTCTAAATCTGGTCTGCGGATGGTCTGGGAATCAGCCTGTTTTTACATGAGTAGAATGTGTCCTTTTATTTAAGATGCATCTCTGGGTTATTTGTGGGGCCTGCCTGGTGTTTTTACATAAGTAGAATGTGTCCTTTTATTTCAAATGCATCTATGGGTTATTTGTGGGGCACAGGAATTCGTTCATTATTTTTTTTCAAAATATAGTCCGGCCCCCCACAAGGTCTGAGGGACAGTGGACTGGCCCCCTGATGAAAAAGTTTGCTGACCCTTGTGCTAGCTAGTTCCACTGTCTTTGCTATTTCCCAGCCAATCACTGGAGACAAATGTCTTCATCTCCATCTGTGTGCTCTTGGGGGCTCCCTCTGAAGTGTAGCATTTTGCACCTTGCAGGGTACAGGTCCTGTACATGTACAGGGTACATGTCCCTTCCCTCTTCTCCAATGCTTTTACAGTGGTACTTTGGTTCTGAAACTTAATCCGTTCTGGAACCAAAGTGTTCCAAAACCAAGGCATGCTTTCCCATAGAAAGTAATGCAAAATGGATTAATCCGTTCCAGACTTTTAAAAACAACCCCTAAAACAACAATTTAACATGAATTTTGCTATCTGAAGAGACCATTGATCCATAAAATGAAAGCAATAAGCAATGTACTGCAGCCACACAGTCAATCAATCAGTAGCTGAACTGGGTACCACACAGTCACAAAAATAAAACAAAAAGAGCCGCAAAAACGCAAAATAGATAGCAAAAACAGACAGACCTCAGCGTGGCACTCAAAACGAAGCATATTCGGCTTCCAAAAAAAGTGTTTGGGTTCCAAGTTGTTTGAGTACCAAAGCATTTGAGAACAAAAGGTACCGCTGTAATTTTGTGGGGAAATTGAATGTCTGAGAAGGTCTCCAATTCAGGAGATATGCAATGCAGAATAAATCCACAAATTAGAAATGGAACATAACAAGGGCAACTCACTCACCTCTGTACTTAACAAGAGGAAGGCTGAATACAGAACCATTCGCAATACAATATTCTGCATTTCCATTTAGAAGTGTTCAGGAAATTTGCTTCAGTTTTGGTTGTGCAAACAGTGGCGGATTTGGGTACTATGGCACCCTGTGCAAGGCCAAAATCTTCTCCCCATGCCCTCACACTGCCTTCCCAAAGGTGGGAAAGGAGGTTCAAGGGCTCTGGCAAGGTCCTAGAGCCCTCCCTTCTCCTTCCCAAAGCTGGAAGGTGCTAACTAGGCTTCCCAAAGCCCAGCACCTCGCTTACCCAGCAATTTCTCAGCTCAGCACCTGCTGATACAGCCCTAAATCTAGCCCTGGTGCAAATGACTCCATGTCTCATTAGAAGAAAATGAAGTTTCAGATGTAATCAGGGTATCACACAAAGATCTTGTAGTACCAAATTTGCAGAGTAGCCTCTGGCATCTGTGAAAAATTTTGTTCCATAGCTGGAAACAGAGAAGGTAACTCATTGCTTGGGGAAATTGCAAGAACCTTGCCCCAAGCAAGAATAATTTGTAACGGCATATCAGAATAAATGTTGAAAAGGCCTTTTATCTGTGTGCAGTACTCTCTGGAGTCAGGAGTGGTTTCTGGGGAAAGAAGGCAGCGGGCGAGAAGGGACCGTGAGAGGATGAAGTTGATACATCTGAAAACATGTCCTTAAAGCCTATCCAACTTAGATCTAAGATTGTGTCTGCAATCCTATGTATTTGGAGGGAATAAATCCCCTTGATACCAATTCTGAATACCTATAGGTTGCAAACTTACTTTGTGAGATATCCCCGTATCTGTGTGATCTGCCAGAGCTTCTGAAAGGAAAGTGCATTATGAATAGCACTTTGGCTGGCGATGATCAGAGAGTCGAAGCATGTTTGGGCACATCACAGCCAGCCAATAATTTCATCAAAGCGCGTTTTGGAGAAAATATAGGACTGTCACTCAGCAAGCACACTCTGAACAGAAGATTGAAGGAAGCTTTCAAAAACCAGTCAGGGAAGGTCCAGTCCAATCTTACCGTACTTCTGTAAGTTGAGAGATGAGCAAGAAGTGTTTACTGTTTCTCGGATCTCCCAGCGGAGATGGAAAAGGAAAGGCCTTCTCACTTTCAAGGGCCTTCATCTAGACACATTCAAGCGGAAATGTCCTTTGACCACCACACCTCTGAGTACCATTTGTTGGAGAACGACACCAGCAGAGGGCTATTGCACTCCCGTCCTGCTTGCAGGGGAAAAGTGCTTTAAATGTATGATGTTTACACAGGGGAGGAGCCACTATCAACAGGCAGCTCTGTTTAGGGAAGTTTTTAATGTTCGATTCTATTTTTTATATTCTGTTGGGAGCCACCCAGAATGCCTAGGGAAACCCAGCCAGATGGGTAGGGTATAAATAATAAATTGTTGTTGTTGTAATATTATTAAACTAATGAAGTTTAATGTGCCAGGAACCACCAAGGCAGCAGCCCCATGGGCACCCACAACCACTATCAGCTGAAATCGTGTGAGATCTTGCAAGCACCCAAGGGACTCTGTCGTGCAATGGGTCAGTTTGTCTGGCTGTTAACCAGAAGTTTGGTGGTTCGAGCCCATCCAGGAATGGCTTCCTGTATTGCAGGGGGTTGGACTAGAGAACCATCGGGATCCCTTCCAACTCTATCATTCTAGGATTCTAAGATCTCATGAAATTTCAGCAAAATCATCACCGATGCCCATGCTGCTTCTCTGCCAGTGATGGAGGTGGCAGGGCAGGCAGAGATGTGGCACTGGCGGCAACAGATATGCCAGCGGCAGGAGCGGCAGAGCAGGGTAAGGTGGCACTTCTCGTTTTGCCTTGAGCAGCGAAATGGGATGTGCCACCCCTGCAATGGGCACTAGCCGCCACTGGGCAGGATTGTCCCGTGATCTTCAGTTCAGCATTGCATGGCAGCCTATAAATAACAGGTACAAAAAGCCTGGCCTGGGTTTCCTGTTGCACCTCCTGCTAGCAGTCTGTGTTGCCACGCTGTTGACTCTACCTGCCATTGCACAGCACAGAGATAGTTTCAGTGTCGTTAAAAGATGGCAACTTCATTTGAAAAGGCAAACAGCACCAGTGCTTTTGTTGTTAATACCAGGAGAGAAGATGTTGCTTTTGCAAGACAAGGCTTTGATTTCCCCCATCCCCTTCGCTTTTTATTTATTTATTTTCCTCACAAAGGAACATGTTTCCGTGCTCTCCCTTAAAAGATTCAAAGCCCCTCTTGCTATACAAAACACACACACACACCGTGGGCTCATTATGTTACAACTATTTTGAATCAAGCTCAGAAGGGGGGCTGTTGTCTCTGACACCCGCAGGAAACAGGTCTGAGCTGGCTCTACTAGTCCGGCGCCTCAGGAATCTGAAGCAGAGGCGTTCATGCCATTGAGCACCTCTGTTCAGATCCTGACGAGCAGCGGCAGCTAGTTCCCATTGGGACCGGTAGGGCAGTAGGCAGGGAGCCAGACAGTAGGTGGCGCCAGACCCAATGACAGCAGTGGTGACTGGTGCCCAGTGGAGTGAACAGCCAGGAGACCACCAGTAGGTGGCACCAGAGCCAATCGCAGGCAGACCTCCTCTCTGACTGATTGTGAGCAAGAAGGCAGACAAGTGAGGCTGGTGGCGTTGTGCCCCATTTGCCTGAATAGGTCATTATCCCCTGCTTATGAGCCAAACTGAAGTAGAGACTGTCAGGAGCTCATCCTACACTCAAGTAAGACCCTGGCAGAGACACATGCCCGACTGGCATGTTCCCTCCCTTCTGGTCATTTGTTCAGGAGCTTCAAAAGCTTTCTTCTGCCTGAACATCACAGCGACCGATGCCAACAGACACCGGCACACCTAGGGATCCGCAGAGTCTTCGCAGCTTGCGTAAGAGACCTCAGCAACACAGCATTTTGGCTAATCTACTTTATTTACATATAAACACACACGGAGCACTGCAACATGGCTCCCTCTCTCTCTAGCATCAGACAGCAAAGAGAAAATACAAAGGACACTAGTCCCACTTCACAGAACACAGTAACACAAACATCCTGTCTCCGTCACTTCCCACTCTGTGGAGTCAAAACACACACCGTCATGTGATAGACAAAAATCCCATGACTGCAACCATGGAGCAGGAATTCTAACAGAGACTGGCTGTTATGAGCTCTCCCTGCCATTATTTTGCTTGCCTCCTGACAGCACCAGCCACCTCCCTACATGGTACACCTTCTTACCCCGACTTTAATTAGTTCTTTAGGGAAGGAGAAGGAGTTGGTGGAGGTGCACTCACACAGACATACAGAGTGCATTTCTCGACTGAGCCTAAAAGTCCCAGAATCCATAGAAGGAAAAGATCTGACACAAGAGTCCGTTCCTTCTCTTCCTCATTGGCAAATCAAACAGACAGTGTTTTAGCCTGATGGGGAGCCTGAGAAGTCCCAGTAACAATGTTGGACTAGGACCTGGGAGACTAGGGTTCGAATCTCCACATGGCCATGAAGCTCACTGGTTGACCTTGGGCCAGTCACTATCTCTTAACTTAACCTACCACATGGTTGTTGTGAGGGTGGAATGGGGAGAAGGAAAACCATGTAACACCACCTTGAGATCCTTAGAAGATAAAGATGGTATATAAATATAATAAACAAACAAGCATGTGTCTGTAGGAGTGACACTCTGCACTATCAGCTTCCCTTCATCCTTCCCTCAAATAGATGTCCCAAAACTTTAAAACCCTGATTAAATGTGTAGTTTGGGGGTTGGCAGAGACGCATGCAAGCCCTTGTGTATATGTTTTTCGTACACATCACTTGACGGCAGAATTGCATTGTGGAGATGTGTGGATTTCAAAGATTCATGTATTCTTTTGGAAAGTACAAATCTGACAGGTTCGCTTTTAAATGTGAATTGAATTGAATTTCTTCACCATCCCCAATTCAGACTGGAGGACCAAAACCAGGATTGGGACTCGGAACATTGTTTTTACTCATACCATTTCCCAATGCAAGCCTCCAGGATGGATCAGGCGGCAGACTCGCCTAAAATAAAACAGAATAGTCTGTGTACTTAGCACTCTTGCCTCTATCAACAAATCTTGTTTCCCGTGTACGTTGAGTTTCCTCCTGGGTGTTTGCATAAATGAATTTGGATTCTCTTTGCATATTTATTTATTAATAATGTAGCAATCATGTCTTACCTGTAGCTTCCTAGAGGGTATTCAACTCAGAGGCTTTTTAAACAGCTCCCCTGTATTAGTTCCAGAAAAGGGAATTTACTCCAAACACACAGTAACTGGGCTAATTATGGGCGTCTCAAGATCAGATTAGCTACTGCATGTAGAGAAGAAGAAGAAGAAAGGAAGGGTTGGCAGAAAGAAAACAAAGGGAGAGGAGAGGAATTGTTGCAAGAACACATTTTGCTGGCATCCATCTGTCTCGAAAGACAATGGAGTGTGCCTCCAGGAGTGAAGTCAAACCGATGGAAAATCACCACTCCTGCTGCGGCTGCAGAGACTGGTAACTCATAACTGCTGCCTCCTGCATTGTTTTTGATGCATCAGCAGCACCAAAGTGACCTCTCCAGGGTACAAGCTTGGGCAGTGCGTTTGGAAGTTCTGGGCTACCCAGACAACAAGACCATCCCTCAGCCTTGCTGAGCAATACGTTTGGTACCCGCTAGACTGCAGGAGTTGCCAGAAGGAGGCACACAAGGCACCATCCAAACGTCTTATGTTTTCCACTCCAGATTTCCGTAGGGTTTACTCTTCTGGCATTTTCTTCTGCCAGTGTGTTGTCCCACAAAGCAGCAGGTATAGATTTTCCCTTGGGCTTTACTGCTGAATCCACTCTGGGTTTGCGTCGGGTTTACTTTGGGTTGCCATATTTCCAAAATGAAAACCCAGGCACAAAAGTTGTTGTGACTGTTTTGGCAAAGTTGTTGAGCTTTTCCTTTGAAAAAAGAAAAAGTTGTCGAGCTGTTTTTACCAAAATCAACACTTCTGACATGAGTTGACATACGTCCAGATTTTCCCAGACATTAAAGCAATTTCAGCTCGGCTGGAAGTCTTGTAACCTTTTTTTAAAAAAAACAAAACCAGGAAGTTTGGTTTGGTCAAAGAGACTTTTATTATTATTCATTCTGTACCTCCGTATTTCTTTAGACAAAGATGGAGAGGGTAAACTCTAGGTCTTGATAGCATCTCTAGGCATGGGCCGCTGAGTTTCATTAACTCTCTGAAATGATGCTCTGGCATTTAGCTTTAAGTATTTCCCATTTCCCCCAGCTCCCGACCTTTCCCTTGCTCATATAGCTCTTGCTCAACACAGCTAGCAAAGGCAACAAGAGGCCATTCCCCATGGCATCCAGCTAGTGCTGACCATTAGCATTCATCTTGCGGCTTTCTTCCAGCTTCTTCCTCCTCCTCCTCGCTGTTCCCCCCTTAACCCCCTCCCACTCCACTGGCTCCATCTGGAGGGCTGCTCACTTTGCTGGTGATCCAAGCAATCGCTCAGCAACAGGAGCAAAGCAATGAAGGAAGATGCACTGAGCCAGGGAACGGAGAGATGAAAGTGGGAGGCGCTTGAGGGATTCAATTTCTGTGACTCCTTGGAGGAAACGGACCTGATCCACACCGCATGCATGGATCAGAACATAAAAATGACCCTTTGGATTCCGCAACTTCTGCAAAAGTTGTGATTCAGTTCCTGGCTCAAAGGGGAGCAGAGTAAGCATCAGAATGGTTTAAAATGTGTCTCTTAGGTTCAAATGGGTTGAGAAATGTGTACAAAATTTTCATGCAGCTGGTTATTTATTTTGGATGGCAGAAATAGATCTGGAAGTGATTTATGGATGAACAGATGTCAAAATGGACATGGATCGGAAACAGGGGGTTGTATCCAGCTAAGGTCAGAGCTTTGTTTCTGCCAGAACTCACCAGAACTCAATTCTGGCATCTCTCAGGTGGGCACCATTGCCATTCTAAGAGAACAAGGGTGAGTTCCAGCCCCTCTTTTTCTAGAAAAATAACACTGGCTAAGATCATATCCCCACCATATATTCAAAGCACCATTCTACCACTTTAAATAGTGCTGGTTTCCCCTCAAAGAATCCTGCGAACTATCATTTGTTAAGGGCGCTAAGAGTTTTTGAGATACCCTTATTCCCCTCACAGAGCTACAATTCCCAGAGTGGTGTAACAATCAGTGCCTCTTCAAAGGAAACTCTGGGAATGGCAGCTTTGTGAGGGCAACAGAGGTCTCCTAAAAAAACTCTTAGCACCCATAACCAGCTACTGTTCCCAAGTTTCTCTGTGGGAAGCCATGACAGTTAAAGAGGTCTGTGCTCAAAACCTATGGTGGCCTAAGGTCTACTCGGAACAGGCCCATTGAAGTTAACGGGCCCAAGCTAAGAGCCCAAAATGAGCCTGTTGGATCAGGCTGATGGTCCACCAAGTCTAACATCCTGTTTTCACTGTGGTCACCCAGATACCTGTTGAAAACCCGCATGCAGGGCCTCAGCACAAGAGCACTCACCCCTTCTGTGGTTTCTATCAACCGGCCTCTGACTGTGTGGGTAGAACATAGGCTTTGTGGCTGGTAAGCACTGGAAGAAGAAGAAGAGGAGGAGGAGGAGGAGGAGGAGGAGTTTGGATTTGATATCCAGCTTTATCACTACCCGAAGGAGTCTCAAAGTGGCTAACATTCTCCTTTCCCTTCCTCCCCCACAGCAAACACTCTGTGAGGTAAGTGGGGCTGAGAGACTTCAGAGAAGTGTGACTGGCCCAAGGTCACCCAGCAGCTGCATGTGGAGGAGCGGGGAATCGAACCCGGTTCACCAGATTACGACTCTACCGCTCTTAACCACTACATCATACTGGCACACTAGGCATGCCCATTAATTGCAATGAGTCTACTCTGCATAGGACTAGCATTGGATGCAAAACAGATAGCTCCATCTATCTGTAGTTGAAGGACGATGGGTTCCCAACAGTTAATACAGACCATACTTCTCTCCAGCAATAAAGAGAGAGAGGGGGGGGGGATACAACAATAAGGAATGGGCTGGCAGATCATCTTTCCATAATCTCCCCACTTCCCTGCTCTAAGGCAGTTGTGATGGCTATAGTTAGATGTGCTGCCAGTGGCCCATTAATGTCGCCAAAGGCGTCCATCTAGCAGAATGTTCTAATGCTGGCCATTTATCTGTTGATGCACCCTAGCAGAATTGCAGAGTCGGTTTTTTCCCTCTCTCTCCTTTTCTTTTTTGGGGGAGGCGGGGGGGAGGATGCATTGTTGGAACCAAAGGCAGGCTCGTGATGGACTGGGCTCACTGGAGCATGAAAAGTTCACTTTGGGGTGGGGGTGGGGAAAGAGATCAGGAAATGCCAAGGGGAGAGAAAGCTGGAGAGAAAGAGGATATACAGCCACACAGTGAGCTTACCCTGCTCCTGAAAGGGTGGTGGCAAAGTAACAGATATATCCATCCCACAAATCACAGAATCTTAGAATTGGAAGGGACCCCAAGGGTCATATAGTCCAACCCCCGAAGAAGCTGAAAAGGTGGTCTAAGAGACAGAGATAGCTGAATGGCCAGCAAGTTTTCAGGTCATCCAAGCAGTGGTGCAGATTACTCGAATCTAATGCTCACCTCTTTTGGCCAAATTGCATTGTGAAAATTAAAGTGCACATTAGATTCGATGGCACATTTACATTCACCAGCAAATACTTTGGGGGGTTCTGAAAACTGAGGTGCGCATTAGATTCGATGGTGCATTAGACTCAAGTAAATATGGTAATTTGGGGTTCCATCTGCACTATAAATTTTAATCACTTTGATCCCCGCTCCCTGAAAAGAATCCTGGGAACTGTAGTTTGCCAAGGGTGCTGAAAGTTTGCTTATTTTATAGATTGCTATGTTTCATTTCGTTTTATTTTATTTAGTACCTTTTCTCTTTTGAATGACATGGAGGGGGATCACCATAATTCTTTCCGTGCTTAGGGGCCTGTTTTTGTGCTGCTTTATTGCTTCCCATGAACATCTGGATTGATGACTGAGAAACAGTATGCTAGGCTAGTGAAGTCTGAATGGCTTTGAAACAGGATTCAAAAAATTCCTGGAGGATAAGGCTACACATGGCTACTAGCCACATGACTATGTTCTACTTCCACTGTCAGAAGAATTATGCCTCTGAATACCAGTCACAGGTCCTGCTTGCAAGCTTCCCAAAGAGCCATCTGGTTGGCCACAGTGAGAACAGGATGCTAGATTAAATGGCAGACCCTCCATCATTTCTCTGATGAAAATAGGGACGTCCTAAGGAGAAGCGGTACATTTCCAGGATCACATCAGAAACCGGAACGGCTTCTGTAAATCCGGGTTTGTCCCTGGAAAATAGGGAAATGTGGAGGGTCTGAAATGGGCCATTGGCCTGATCCAGCAGCCCCTCTTATGTTTTTATATTCCTGGTCTGACCTTCATGTGTTCATCCGCCGGGACCATATAACATTGGTCCTAAAAGATTGGCTCCCAGTATGTTTCTGAGCACAATTCAAAGTTTTGGTGCTGACCATTAAAGCCCTAAATGGTTTAGACCTAATAATATTTGTATTTGTATTTGTATTTCTATATTTCTATTTCTATATTTCTATTTCTATTTCTATTTCTATTTCTATTATTTCTATATCTATTTCTATATTTCTATTTCTATTTCTATATTTCTATTTCTATTTCTATTTCTATATTTCTATTTCTATTTCTATTTCTATTTCTACCCTGCCCATCTGGCTGGGTTGCCCCAGCCACCCTGGGCGGCTTCCAACACATGCAAAAACATAATAAAACACCAAACAGTAACACTCTGATCCAATATAAAAAGTCACAATCACTTTAAAATAAACAACTTGTATCAAACCAAAGAACATTCAAGAACCCATCAGAATCTAATCGTAAACAGTAAAATTAAACATCAGCAAATAATAATTAAACAGTTGTATACCTGAAGGAGTATCTCCACCCCCATCGTTCAGCCCAGACACAGAGATCCAGCTCCAAGGGTCTTCTGGTGGTTCCCTCACTGCATGAAGTGAAGTTACAGGGAACCCGGCAGAGGGCCTTCTCGGTAGTGGCACTCACCCTGTAGAATGCCCTCCCATCAGATGTGAAGGAAATAAACAACTATCTGACTTTTAGAAGACCTCTGAAGGCAACCCTGTTTCAGGAAGTTTTTAATGTTTGATGTTTTTAATTTGTTGGAAGCTGCCCAGAGTGGCTGTGACAACCCAGTCAGATGGGCGGCATATAAATAATGTTATTGCTGTTGTTGTTATCAAAAGCACTTGTCCTCTGATACCAAAGCAGGACCTTGCAGCATCCCTCAAGCAGCGAGCCTGGTCCTTAAGTGTGTGAGCAGGAAAGCTCTCCCATCCAGAACACTGCTACCTGCCAATGGCTTTTGTTGTGTTATCCTGCAACAGTCGCGAAGTACACTTGGCATGGGGATGTGTTGCATGTTGATATAAAAATAATGGGATTACACTATCATAAACATTATTTCTGATTCAGTTCATTTCCCCAACAGCAGGAACAAAGAGATTAGGAGGAGGCTGAACAGAACCTGAGCAGAAACGACAGGGCTAATGAGCTTCAAAATAGCATCAGAAACTGCATGATTTCTAATTATAGTGACTAGGAAAGGATAGGGAAAGAAAGATGAGGGGAAAGTAAACATCTCTCAATAGGCAGAACAATTGGACCAGGGTGAAGATGTGTGGGGATTCGCACCTGGTGTGGAATTCAGCCTCCGAGGAATCTCAAATTGTGTTTGTGTGTGTTTGCGTCGTTGTTGTTTTGTTTGTTTGTTTTAAACCCACACTACTCATCCGTAAGATTAAAACGAAAAGAGGCTACATGGCATGTATAGATAACACACGGTGAAATCTGGGAAGCAGGATAGCGTGATAGTCAATGAATGGTCTTTCTGGGGGTGTGGTGAGAGGAGAGGGCTTCAGTGCTAGGCATGACTGGTTATCTTCTCTTCAGATAAGCGAAAGAAGAGGAAAATACACAAATCTGGATTTCCATAAGCCTTGCAGATTGCAGAATTTTGCTTTCTTGACACAGAACCTGAATGTAGAATTTTCAGGGGGGGTTGTTTAAGTGTGGGAGTTGTTTGGGTGCACCCACACCCATCACTGTCAGAACTTGTCAGGATGCTGTCAGCAGCTCCCGGGAAAGTAGAAAGACAAGGAAAAGTTTCTTACCATCCTTTTCTTATTTCAATCTTTACAGAGAGAGGCTAAAGAACCCAGCCTCTTGGATAATGGCGTTGCCCCAAGTGAATCTCCACCAACTCCGTCTCTCTCACTTCCTCATTCTCATCATCTCCTCTACGTGTGCTGTCACATGCCCTCTGTCTTTGAGCTCTTTGTTCTCCTACTTTTAAGGCTCGCTGGGTTCTGGGAGATGGAGGATCTGGGATGCTTTCTAATGACAGCGTGTCAGCAAGGTGTTGCTCTGGCTCTCCCACGATTTCCCAGTTTTTCCCCTCATCTGCCTCTGAGCTGCGACCTCCCTCAAACCATTGTTGTAAATCTATACTGTCTTCCTCTTCCTCCTCCCTGGAAGAGTCAGGATGGAGAGGCAGTCTCCATCACTCCTCCTCTTGCCCAGTCCCTGACATCACTATGGAAGAAGAAGAGTTTGGATTTGATATCCTGCTTTATCACTACCCTAAGGAGTCTCAAAGTGGTTAACATTCTCCTTTCCCTTCTTCCCCCACAACAAACACTCTGTGAGGTGAATGAGGCTGAGAGACTTCAGCAGCTGCATGTGGAGGAGCGGGGAAGCGAACCCAGTTCACCAGATTACGAGTCCACTACTCTTAACCACTACACTACATAGTTTTGTTAAGGGTGCTGAGACTCATTGGAGACCCCTGTTCCCCTCGCAGAGCTATAATTCCAGGAGTGGTTTAAATATCAATCCTTCTTCACAGGGAACTCTGGGAATTGTAGCTCTGTAGGGGGGAACAGGGGTCTCTGAACAACTCTCAGCACCCACAACAAGTTACAGCTCCCACGTTTCTTTGAAGCGCTTATAGTGGTACGATACTGCTGTAAATTTATAATGCACATGGAGCCTTGAATTCAGTTCTCCACATTGCCACTGCTATTTGCATTTTTTAAAAAAATCTCATGGCTATTAATCTGCATTTTAGAGTAAGTTTCTTCAAATATATGCATTTCTGCATGCAGTTTTGTATGCAATTTTGCCTAAAATGCACATACAGTATTTGTGAAACACATTGGTTGGTTGGAGAACTGTACCGCAGAATCTGGAGTATGAATTTTGAGTGATAAGTATGTTTCACTTCTCATAATTTAGGGCTGCCATATGTCCAGAATTTTTGGCAGTCCCTTGAAATGTCCAGTAAAACCCAGGCATATGGCAACCCATACCAGAAGTGTTGTGGTGTTTTTGTGTGTGTTTTGCAAATTTCAAAGAAACAGCTATAAAACTTTATTTATTTATTTATTTATTTATTTATTAAAAATGCTACAACAATTTTGGCAAGAAAAGCTCAACAACTTTTGTGTCCAGATTTTCACTTTTTAAAATATGTCAACCCTATTGTAGTTGTTCAAGAAATGTGAATGAGGTGGGCATGCATTGAAATCCAAATCAAATCAAATCAAACAAATTCCCCTACGCCTAGAACAGTTCCTGACATGAAGATGCGCACTGATTGGTCCAGGTTGCTTAAGGAAGGCACGGAAGATACATTTTGGATGCAGTCAGTTACATGAAACCTGCAGTCCTTTTGAGGTTGCAGCAGAATTCCTGAAGGGAATATCCTTTTAAGTGAACAACCATGCCAGTGCAGTTGAACATCATTCTTACTGGTGCCTCCTCTTATCAGTTTCTTAACCCCTCCCTCCCTTAAGGTTGAAGTTGGGGCTTTTCCTCTCCTAATTAGACAACATTACGATGCACTAATTTGTTAACCTATGTTCACAAATCATTTTAATTACAGCAGATGCCTTGGATGTACTGTCTTTGCTCAGTGACGGCAATTAAACAGTTCAATAGCTAATGGAGGGTGGGGGGAGGAGGAAGGGAGGAAGGCTTCTTTGTTCTTTCCCAGAGGCATATTCTTCAGCAGCCCTGCTCTGTCCTGAACATTTGGGGAAGAAACAAGAAATGTTTTGAGACCACCAACACCTGGGCAGCTACTGCCAAGTGATTTGTCAGAGACCAGGCTGAGGAGTATAGTTCTGATGAGGAATGGTGGGAGCCTCCCTCCTCCCCCAGCTCATGGCCAGGATCCTGAAGCTGCCCATGAGCAGTGGAGCAGTATAGATTTGGAACAGTGGTTTGCAAAGGGGCATAGTTCTGAAGGCAAAAGTTGGGAAGAACTGGGGGGTGAATAGCAAAGTGAAGAAGAACAGGAAGAGACAGAGAGCTAACAGACACTCTCTCTCTCTCTCTCTCTCTCTCTCTCTCTCTCTCTCTCTCTCGTGTCCAGCCTATCAGTCCGAGGTGGCTACACAAAAGGCACAGTGGTTGTGAGATCAGGTTGCAAGGAACGGAAGTGACTAGGGGGGAAGTGGGTGGAAACCTTAATGGGGAACACCGTCATTCCGAGAATGGCTGCTTGGTTCTTTTGCTGTGATCATTAAAGACTCTTTAAATCAGGCATGTCCACGGTCCATCTCGGGGGTCTAATCCAGCCCACTGGTTGGTTTAATCCAGCCCCAAAAAGCTCAACAATCTCAACCCTAAAACAAGCTCAACAACTTCAACCCTTTAAAAAGTTCAACAACTTTGGGGTAAAATAATAAAAAAGGTCAACAACTTTGGTTGGCCCTTTGGTCGGCCCTCACAGCCTTTCACTTCATGAAATCTGGCCCTCTTTGAAAAAAGTTTGGACACCTCTGCTTTAAATGGTAAGCGACTTTTTTCACTTTGTACTGCTTATCTACTGAAGCCTGACATGATTGGAGCAAGGAGGTGGCTGTGGCCAGTGTGCCAAATCAGTATCCCTCCATCCCCATGGGCTAAGTGTGAAATCACAATGACATCAGGAAAGCCCTTAAATAAATATTATATGAAAATGATATATCGATGGTACCTAACACCGAGTAAAATAGTAAAAATGTATAAATCCAAATCAAATAAGTGTTGGAAATGTAAAGAGAAAGAAGGTTCTTTTTATCATATGTGGTAGTCTTGTAGTAAGGTTAACGCTTACTGGGAAACGATATATAATGAATTGAAAAAGATGTTCAAAATAATGTTTGTTTAAAAAAAGAACAACCCCAGAAGCCTTCCTTTTGGGAATGATAGGGATAGAACTTCCCAAACTGTATAGAAATTTACCCATGTATGTGACTACAGTGGTCCCAGAGAAAGAAAAACAGATACAAAAACTCGTGGAATATGCAGAAATGGTGAAACTTACCAGAAAAATAAGAAATCAAGATAACAAACTTTTTTAAAATAAAAGAATGGAAATGGTTTATTTAATATTTACAAATAAACTGTAAACAGATAAGAACATTGGCAGGAGTATTGTAATAACCTCCAGTTACATAAGAATGTATGTTTAAAGTAATGAATAAATGAGTAAATTAAGTTAATTTGGAATATGCAGAAAATATTTTTTAAAAAAAAAACTTAAGGAACTGCAGAAAAAAGGGGAAAGGAAGTCGAGTTTTGAAATGTTGAAATAATTGTAAAATTACTGAAATGTATAAAAATGAACATCATAAATAAAATAAAATAATGGTGACAAATAAATAAATAAATCCCTGAGCCAAATTTGCCCTCCAAGACTTTGATGTTGCCATTCTGCTTGCAGACTGAGAAGGTAGGGCAGGGGGGGACCAGGGTTATGAAGATGTACTAGGAGCAGCAATCATGTCCCCAGATGAGAGGGGGTGTCCATTTTTCCTTAATGGAAGCTCTGCATCTTGCAATAGCAGGAAAAGAAAATCTTCCTGAACTCAAGAGCAAACCTTGAACCACTATATTGAAGCAGAACTTGTACCACTATATAAAAGCATCTCTTCATTTGAAATGCCAGCCCCAGAACCCAGGAATGACGGGACCTTTTGCCAGAGGATCAATAGGACGCTTGGAAAGAAGCATTTTCAGCTTTGCGTCCTCATTTATCATGGGCTCAGTTTTGCTCACACCTAGGCATTGGAAGCCAAGAAGATGAGACATAGCTCTTCTTCTAACCTATTAACAGAAGTGTCTTTGGATTCACTTGGATCCGGACTGGGCAAGAAACAGAAGGCTAATGATGTATACAGCATGTAGGAATGGATGAGAAATCTGATTCCATTTGCATTTTAAAAAGGAAACCTACCAAATCTGCACTTTCAAAAACAGGATGAGAACCGAAACACAGCCACCCTTCAAAATTCACACTTCCCTGAATTTTGCGACGCAGATTTCCAGCCAATTATTTTATATACAAAAATGCATACCGTGTTGTAAAGTGTGCATTAAAAAAATGCAAATATTAGGAAAATAGCACGCAAAAAATGTATTGCATATGGGCAAATTGTTTTGCAAAGATGGGTACATTCAACCAAACCCCATGCAAAAAAACCACAAGTGTTTATTAGGATAAATTTGTATTAAAATATTGAGGAGTTTTCATGAGAATTAAAAAATGGAATTGAGATCCTGGACCTTTCCTCTTAAAACGTAAGCTCTGTGACTTTCATCCAGCAGTTTCTGAGTCTCCCTGCCTCTCTCTTCCTGGAAGTGTCTTATTTGTGAGTCTTCTGTAGTGTGTGAGAAAAGGAAGACAGTCCTTTTCAATATTACCCTTCTGTGTAAGTGCTTCCAGAAAGGGTGAAATCGTAGCCGAGATGGGTTATAATCGCAATCAATGCAGTAAATGGAACTATCAAACTAGGGAGGAAAAGAGATCACATGGCATTTAAGATAAAGGTATGACTTGTTCCAGCAATGGGCTTATCAGGCTTCGGCAGCGAGAGAGTTTTTCTGTTGCGTCGACTTCCTTTAAAAAGCTCATTGATTCGCAGCTAATACTGAGTTGTCATAGTTTCATGAGTAACAGCTCCACGGCTCACAGAATCAAAGCCCTTTTCCTTCAATCAATAAGAACAGATTCAGAGAGATTGCCCGAGCCCACAGTGAGAGAAGCAGTAAATTTATGTTTAGGCTGCAAAGGCTGGGGAGGACTTTGAGCGGCAAGGACAGGAGTGTGTATATGTGTGTGGGAAGTGGGGGGTTAGGGATGGGCAATGGTGGGAAAACTAAAGGAGAATATAGCCCTCCCCATCTGTTGACCATTCAATGAAACTTTAATAGATGGCTTTCAAAGGAAATTAGACAAATTCATGGAGGAGGAGACTATCAATGACTGCTGGCCATGATGGTCTATGGCAGCCTTTCTCAACCTGTGGGTCCTTAGATGTTGTTGAACTACAACTCCCATCACCCATAGCTAGCAAGCCCAGAGCTCAGGGATGATGGGAGTTGTAGTCCAACACCCACAGGTTGAGAACCGCTGGTCTGTAGTCTTATCTCCTCAATTAGAGACACTATGCTTCTAAATCCCTGTTTCTGGAAACCACAGGAGGTGAGAGTGCTGTTGCTCGTGGGTTCCGCTTAGAATAATATAACTGTAGATTTGGAAGCCACCAAAAGATTATTTAATCCAACCTACTGCAATTCAGGAACCACAAGTAAAGAATCCCTGGCAAATGGCCATCCAACTTCTGCTTATAAACCTCCAGTGAAGGGGAATCCACCACCTTCTGAGGGAGTCTGTTCCACTGACAAACAGCTGTTACCGTCAGAAAGCACTTGAGGGTTTCCCACAGACATCTGAATAGGCCCTGTGAGAGGAGGATGCTGGACTAGATGGGTCTTTGGCCTGATCCAGCAGGGCTCTTCTTAAGACGAATGTGGGGTGATTCAGGACAGGAAAAAGAAAGAATTTCTTCACACTGTGCACAGTTAAATTGTGAAATTTGCTCCCACAAGGGGTAAAGATGGCCACCCACCTGGGTGGCTTCAAAAGTGGGTTAGACCAATTCACGGAGGATCAGTGGCCATCAATATCTACTAGTCATGATGTCTATGTACTCCCTCTGTACCATCGGAGTTCTTATGGCTGTGAACACCAGTTAGTCCAGATCACGCGTGTTACTGCCCTCCTATCCTGCTTCTGGGCTTCACTGTAAGGAAGGCCTTGTATGAGTCAACAGGTCTCTTCTTCAGTTCTGATGCTAAGGCTGTGATGAACATCTTGCCTAGGTTGGCCCTTAGTTATGTGTTTGGTGAAGAAGTAAAGTGGTACCTCGGTTTACGAACTTAATCCGTTCCGGAAGTCCGTTCTTAAACTGAAACCATTCTTAAACTGAGGCGCTCTTTCCCTAATGAGGCCTCCCACCACCGGTGCCCTTCCACTGTTCAGATTCCATTCTGAGACCGAGGTACAGTTCACAAACGAGGACACTACTTCCGGTTTTGCGGAGTTCGTAAACCAAATAGTTCGTAAACAGGGCTGTTCTTAAACCGAGGTACCACTGTACTTTGGAGAAGATCCTGCCAACTCCACTCCTTGCTTCTCTCCCCATGCTCGCCTACCAGGTGGTTTTGGAACCAGGTGCCCTGTGAGGAGAAGGAGCAGCAACACCAAGAAGACTGGATAACCAAGTGATTTCTCAGGAGTTGCCAAGATCCGTGCTTGCTTGCTTCTTGTTTTAAATTGCTAGCTGTTCATTTTAATCCAAGCCAGCCATTACAGAACATTGTAAACATCAAGAATTTGGTCCCTGAGTTTGCTTTCTTTCTTTTTCCCTTCCCACTCCCTCTGTGTCATGTCTTTTAAGATTGTAAACCTGAGGGGTTGTAAGTCAGAGGGCCAGGATGTTATTGTGAGCCACTCTGGGACTCTTCCTGGTTATTGAGGTTCTGGATACATCCATGGATATGTTTTATTTCATCCATCCTAAATAGCGACAAACCCTGCATTGCAGGGGCTTGGACTAGATGACCCCCAGGGTCCCTTCCAGCTCAGCAATTCTGTGATTCTACTGCTATTCCATTTCAGTTCTGCACCTAAGATTGCAAAGAGCCCCCAAAGTCACTTTGTACTTATTGAACTGTAGCTCTCAGCGGTGAGGCCTCTGGTGCCTTACTTCCTGTACCACTAGGGAAGTGTCCCTACCATCAGCTGTGCAGAGGGAGCTCTGCTCAACAACACCACAGAGGCTGGAGTATCAGCTCCATTGCTTGGCCAGCTGACACCAAGGACCAATTTCTGCTCACTGAGCCTTATAAAGCATGCATCGGGGAGCCTCAGGTCCTTGGAGCACATGCAGCCATCCAGTCCCCTCTACCTGGACCCCAGAACTCACCTCATTCCACATCCGTCAGTGGCTCTGTTTTGCACTCCCAAGTATTTTTATCTAGTTGGGATGTGTCATTGAACTGTAATTGTGCCTCTTGCTGGGCAGGGAAAGAGATGTATGTGTGCAGAAACTAAGTAACTGTACAAAGCATATAATACAGTTGTTGTTCTTTCCGCTTTTGCCACTAGCCTTACTTCCTGCTGGCAAGTGTTCTTACATCACCCAGAAGAGAGCTAGAATTGTTTTCCCACCCCTGTTATAAAGGAAGACCCTGAGACTAGGGACTTTGGTCTAAGCCAGTGGTTCCCAATCTTTCTGGTAAGGGTGATGTGCTAGTCCAAATTTATTTGGTCTGGGGGCACATCAATTTATTGTTACACGAATTTTGGACCTTAGGTCTTTGGCAGCCATTGACTGTGTGTGTGTGTGTGTGTGTGTGTGTGTGTGTGTGTGTGTGTTAGCAATAAGTTTTGCCAGTTTTATAACCATTGCTTAAGGCATCCAAGTGAAAATGTACTTAACATCCCTATTAATGTGGAATTTGTTGAAATATTTATAGGACTTACAAGGTTATTCACAGTTTTGTTCATGGGACTGTGAGCACATCATCTGATTGAAGGATATTTTGGGCTTACTTATAAAGGCTTCATGGCCCATTGACGAGTCGGGAAACACTGATCTAAGCAATCCATCTTGCTGCAAGAGGGTCCTATTTAGTTATAGGATTTGAGAGCCAACTCACACTCAGACATAGAAACCCAATTTTTTTTTGCCCCAACATCAAATAGATCTTGGACACTTTTGTGGCAACCCTCATTAGATGGTGGTGGTCTGTTTTCTCCAGGATTCATTTGTAGTTTGCTGGGCTGCCCAGGTCTACATACTTACCAAAGGATGGAAGAGTGAGAAAAGAACATGTGTGTCTGCCTTCCTACTATGTCTTTGGTATTATGAACCAATTTAACAAGGAGATTTGCCAAAGCAAGAGCTTTTCACAGCAAACCAGCCTTGAAACTTGTCATGTTTTCCAGATACAAAATCCAACAAAAACAATTAAGAAAGCTGGATAATGGTGTGGTTTTTAGGAATATTTCACATACCTCTGTGAGTGTAATGTGATGGCTGGACTGAATATTTTGATTAACAGGCCCCTGAGCACAGAAAATGCAGCTCGCCTTTAAAAACACAAACACAGAATTCATTCCACAGTAAACCCAGAGAATATTGCAAATATGTATTCCCCAATGGCAATTGTCAAAGGACCCAGAAACAATAATACTAATAACTCTACAACAGCCATTCTGGCAAGCGATGTTCTTTTTGTAATATATACCATCATTACAAGCTAGGTGAACCTCAATAACAGCATGCAAGAATATGTGTGTATATATTGTGTCATATATATATAAGGGCACATCCTACAGTAAGCACACAACTTATGTGGGGTTACATTTTGGGGATAGCACCTAAAGCCAAACTTGTGTAGAGTCAAAAGACATTGGGTGCAATAGCAGGTGGATTTGCCAAAGTCTTTCCCCCCAGCTACCTTCCCACCCCCTTTTAATTTTTATTTTGCCAAGCACTTAAAGCTGAATGTATGTAAATTGTGGGCTTACTGTACAAGGTTGTATCAGTTTACTCTCAAAGCTTCACCCAAAGAAACCTAAGGAGTGTAGCATAGAGTTCTGTTAAAGATGTGTAAAACTGCCCCACATGCATAACATAGACCATGAGTGGGATCTATGTCACAGCCAATGGACAAGTCTGGTGAGAGTTATAGCCCATCAACAGCTGCAGAGCTGCAGATTCCCTATCTCTGCTTTAGATCCTGAGTGCAAAGCAAACCCCCTCTCCATCATGATACCACACAGAAAATGAGGTTCACCCAGTAGAGAACCTTTGGTACCCTCTTCCATCTCCTTGCCAGCTGATGTGGCCCTGCCTTCATCCTCCATCCAAGTGAGCACTCCAAGAGTACCCCAGCCTCCCTGACCTTTCTGAAGCCAATGGACAGGACAGGTCTTGACTCAGTCCAAAGATACCTCCACCTCCCTGGCCTTGTTGAAGCAATTGGATACAAAATCAGACAAGGATCCTTTAATAAATACAGCCAGCTCCTCCAAGGAGGTGGTGGTCAACAATAAGTCAGGTCTTGACATCCTTCATAGGCTTCAGCTCTTTGCGGAGATAACATCCATCTCGGGTTATAATAGAAGGTAGAGTTCCAGCCAACAGGGCCAGGTGGGAGCTGTCCATGGTGCTGGCCTGTGCTGAAAAATATATAAATTGACTTGATCCAATTCAGTTTAAGCTGTCTGGGGATAATTGGAATTGTAGTCCAAGAACATCTGGGGACCCAAGGTTGAAGAACAGATATAGATGGTTTGCAAACAGATCTGAGCCCAGAAAAATGCTTGGGGAACTGATTTCCACTCCTATTGAGAGTGTTCAGGACCATGGAGATGTCAAGAAGCACCTTTTCCCCCTTCCCTTACTGCTCCTGCCTACCTATATTTGTTAAATTTGACCCATGCATAGCCCTGATCTTCTCCTCTCTTTTTCTTTCTTGCAGGAAACCAACTGCCACATGTCAATGGGGATATATGAAATAATTGCATTCTTGCCGCAATCCAATTTCCACTCAGCTGGTTCGCAACAGAAAATGATGACTAATGTGAGACTAAACAATATTATGAGTTGAGTGACTTTATGAGGGGCTGTAAAGAAGATTGCATTTAATTCGAGTTGACTTATCCAGGTATGCCAGTCCTCTCCCCCTCCCCCCGCCTTTCTTTTCTCCCCAAGCAGAGCAAAATAAGTGGTGGCAGGAATGTCGGGAAACAGCTTTGCAACTGAACTGGAATAGGCAATTTAAAAATAAGAAAAGATTACTTCTAGGTAGTTTATGGCTTTAACTCCATCAAGACATAATCCCCACAGCAAACTGCATAATGATGCTCCTTCGCTTCTATATATATATTTTTATTAAAAAAAACCAACCCTTGATGTCAAATGTCTTCAGTCAGTCATGCTTTATATGAACACTATACAGTCTATTGAAAGTGATTGAAATGTAACTAGAGTTTTGGTTTCATCTTCTACTAGTAATATTTATAGGTCTGGTTCAAGCTACATTTCATGAAAGCCACAGAAATCATGCAGCCTGAAACTGCAGCAAATCCATAAGGTTGAGAGGAATTATATATGTGCTTTCCTGCGTGTATCGGATCCAGATAAATCCCAAGGAAATGTGGGGCTCCTTCAAGGTATTTTTTGTTTGTCTGGTGAGAGTTGAAGAGGGATGAAGAGGGATGTCTGCAAGGCAAGTCAAAGATGAGCTCTCTGAAGCACATCATGTCACCTTTGTAGGGATCGGGAGATTCAATTCTGGCTGCATTTTAATGAGAAAGTACGCAATTTACACAAACCAACATGCGAACTGAAACATAGCCGTCATTTGAAATTCGCACTTCCCTGAATGTTGCAATGCAGTTCCCCAACCAAACAATACGTATAAAAATGCATATATCAGAGGAACGTGTGGAAAAAAGAAATATATCAGTGAAAACAACATACAAAAATGCATTATAGTAGGAGAAACCGTTTGTCATAACTCCATTAAAAATGTGTTTATTTGGATAGAATTAGAATAAAATGCTTGTTGTTGTTGTTGTTGTTTAGATGTTTGGTTGTGTCCGACTCTTCGTGACCCCATGGACCAGAGCACGCCAGGCACTCCTGTCTTCCACTGCCTCCCGCAGTTTGGTCAAACTCATGCTTCGAGAACACTGTCCAACCATCTCGTCCTCTGTTGTCCCCTTCTCCTTGTGCCCTCCATCTTTCCCAACATCAGGGTCTTTTCCAGGGAGTTTTCTCTTCTCATGAGGTGGCCAAAGTATTGGAGCCTCAGCTCATGAGTAGACTAAAATGCTAAAGAATGCTAAAGAAGGTTACCCTCCCAAATTCACAAATTACTGCAGAAATGTGAAGAACATAGGGCTGTGTCCAATGCTAATCACACTCAGAGTAGGTCTATTGAAATGAACAGTTATTCCTAACTTTGGTCCATTAATTGGTACAGAAATGTGGAGAGCTGCATTTAATGTTGGGGAAAATGAGAAACTGGACCTGAGACATTTGCCCACCCCTAGATGGTAGTCTTCTGCTCCAGAAGTGAAGATCAGAAGTTCTTGTGAAGGAGGCACCTGACTCCTATGGACCACAGAAATAAGACCTGAATAAAGAGCGGCTGCTCTCTGCTTTGCCAAAGGGCTCGATTTGCTGCCCAGAGGGGCTGCTGCAATAGCTGCACGGCAGATGAAGCATAATTCAATCTTCATGCTTGCTTCACTCGTGGATTTTCTGTGAGTTAGCCATGCTGAAACTGTGCCTAGAGCTGAGGGTGTGTGTGGCTCTCTCTCTCTCCCTCTCCCACTCTCTCCCTGATGCATTGCTTGAGCCGAAGTGCTACTGATTTTAATTCCACTTTTGACCTCAAGCTGAGCTTGATTCACAGCCTCAGATGTAAATAGAATTATTTACCCACACACAGTATAAATAAAGCCATGCATGCTGTCAGGGTGCCCAGCAGAAGTGACCAATATTTCCTTGCGAGAAAGCAGATCGTTCCCTCGTTCAGCAAGGCTGGGTCTCTGCAAATGGAGAAAAGGCAGCTCATTTGTGTGGCTCAAAGCTGGGACCAGCTTTGACCTAATTTTTCCTCAGTCGTCAATTAACAGCAGCTGTCTTGCCCCACTTCCTCCAGAACAAAGGGTGAGACCCCCCTCCCCCAATTCCAGTGTGCCTCCAAATACCAATGGATGTGCCCCATCATGCTCTGCAGCTACTGACAGAGCATAAGAAACTTTCTTTTATTGATGGCATTTATATCCTACCTTTACCTACAATGAGCCCCAGGTGGTGTACATGGTTTCCCCCCTCATCATTTAATCCCCACAACAACTCCTCTTACCTGGACTCTCCTTCCTTGGAGGTTTTTAAGCAGAGGTTGAATGGCCATCTGTCATGGATCCTTTACCCAGGATTCCTGCATTCCAGGGGGTTGGACTAGATGATCCTTGGGGTCCATTCCAGCTCTACAATTCTATGACTCTAACCCTGTGAGGTAGGTTAGGCTGAGAGGCAGTGAGTAGCCCAGTGAGCTTCATGGCTGAATGGGGATTTGAACCCTGGCTTGTCCCAAGTTCTAGTCCTCTAACCACTACACTGGCTCATGGAAAGGTTGACATTTTGATTTCCTACAAGGCTCTGGAAATTATAAATGGAGTAGGAAAAGGAGATGCAGTGTCTCCTTTCCACCTCCGGGCTGAGATCAGGGGGGCTCGGTGCTGTGGGTTGCTGCTTCGCAAAAGCTTTGCCTGCAGATAGAGCACCGTGTACCCTGTGGAGAATTCAACCCTGCACGGTGCTGTTCTCAAGAACCTTCCCTGTGGGAAGCACCCTGAAGGATCGAGCCTCCCTGCTCTTGCTCAAGAGCAGTAATAGTAATAGTAATTTATTATTTGTACCCCACCCATCTGGCTGGGTTTCCCCAGCCACTCTGGGCGGCTTCCAACAAAGATTAAAAATTCATTAAAATGTCACACGTTAAAAACTTCCCTGAACAGGGCTGCCTTCAGATGTCTTCTAAATGTCAGGTAGTTGTTTATCTTTGACATCTGATGGGAGGGCGTTCCACGGGGCAGGCACCACAACCAAGAAGGCCCTCTGCCTGATTCCCTGTAGCGTAGCTTCTCACAGTGAGGGAAGGAAGGAACAGTGCCCTGCAGCCGACAGGATTGAATCCTGTGCTCAACAGGGAACAGTCTTGAAAATCAGCACTTCCTGTCAGGTGCCCTGCCCCCTGACTGCCCTGGATTGTTTTGGGTAGGCTGATCTGATGAAGACCAATCCAAGAATGACTTGACCTCACTTGCTGCAAGCCTTGATTCCACACCAAAAAATCTGCCTAAGCTAGATGGTCTTGACTTGGCATAAGCCCCCTTCCCTTTGTTCTTATGTTAACTTTGACCACATCCCTACCATACATTTAAAGCACTAGGATACCACTTTAAACAGCCATGACCTCCCACAAAGAATTCTGGAGGCTGTGAGGAGACCCTTATTGCCCTCAAAGAGCTACAATTCCCTGAGTGGTGTAACAATCAATCCCTCTCCATAAGGAAGTCTGGGAATTGTAGCTCTGGGAGAGGAACAGAGGCCTCCGAGCAGCTCTCATCACCCTGAACAAACTGCATCTCCCAGAATTCCTTGGGGGGAATCTGTGACTGCTTGCAGTAGCATCATAGCGTGTGAAATGTATGGTATGACACCAGAGGAACAATGTTTTTTGTACCCTAGCCCACAGTTCATAATGAAGCTGGATTTGGGAGAGGAGGAGGAGGAGGAGGCCCATGCATGGACATAAGGAGCTGCTTGCTTGCAGAAATTTGATCAAGCAGCTCTTTTATTGCCTGCCATAAAGACTTCCCTTCTGGAGAGAGCGCTCGAGCCATATTTCCTTCTTAATGGCATGTAGAGAAGCACAAATGTGCCGAATGGATGCGTAACTCTCTTGGATTGGTCTGAATTGGCTTGTCAAACGGCATTCAAGAGGCCATTTTTTCCCCAACTCCTGGAGTGGGAGGAAGTGCGAACCAATAAACATGACTAGTGTGCATGTATGTGTGTGAGAAAGAGAGAGACAGAGAGACAGAGATTGGGGAGGGGGTCTGCTGCCTGGCTCCTCATTCAGCGCATCCCATAGACTGAAGAAATGAGGAAAGTTGGGGGGGGACTGCATGTATATCAGAAAGAAAATATTAAAAGGCTGCCCAATCTTTCTCTGCAACTCTGCCTGATCTATTAGATTTCCACCTGTGACACACCATTATCCTAAAATTTGAATGCAAGCAAGGAATATGAACAGGGAGTGGGGTAGAGGCCAGCAAAATGAGCCAGAATAAACACAGGAACCACACACGAAGCTGCCTTTCTTTGTCCCTTGGTCCATCTACCTCGGTGTTGTTTACAATGATTGGCAGTGGCTTATCAGGGTTTCAGACAGGGGTATCTCCCAGCCCTGCCTGGAGATGCTGGGAATTGAGTTTGGGACCATCTGCATGCAAAGCAGATGTTCTACCACTGAATGATGCAGAGGTGCCAACATGAATAAAATAAGGGGGGGAGCAGGTAAGCCCCACCCTGCATAATCAATCACAAGACATGGTGCATACACACCTTTTGAATGGTGATGCCCATCAGCTTTGCAGGAGGCTGGCCACCTCAAATCTTCCATTGCAAGAGGGAAGAGATGTCAGCCCCTAGGAGTTGGCTCATATGGAGTGAAGGCTATTTCCGCTAAGTTGTTTTTGTCCCACAACATGGGAAAGCTGGTGTGGATGCCCAACAGCATGACAATACTTTAATATGAATGTATTGCTGTACACCAGGAGTCACGTAAGGGGTCTGGAGAAAAGATGGATCTAGTATAATTAAAAGTACCCTCTTGAATCTTACAGTAATAGACCACACAGTGCAAATTACAAATCAGGTGCTTGTGGCATTGATCATAATTGAATCTGTAACACAGCTAAAGAAATCCAGCCAAGTAGACGTACATTTGCCTGAATGGTACAGATCTGTTGGATCAAAGTTTTCCAGATTCCACTCTGGTCACTTAGTGTTAACCCGTTCTCTAGGGTTGTGCAGCAACTTCTTGATCCTGAAATCCAGGCTTTCAGCTGGATTGGGTTGAGACAGCCTCGGAGATGGCTGTGGGCAGGAGTCCTACAATGCAGCGAGTCGGACTAGATGACCCTTAGGGTCCCTTCCAACTCTACAGTGGCTGGCTGCCACACTTTCTGCCTCCTGCTTTGGCAGCCTTGGATCCCTACAGGTGAGCAACCTGACCTGGGTTGACCTGTGGCTGACTTAACCCAATCCTGCTGAAAGCCAGATTGGCCTGTTCATTTCAGGATCAAGAAGTTGGCCGGATCTGCTGCACAACCCTAGAAAATGGGTTAAGGCTAAGTGAGAGTGGGGTGGGAGATGGGTGGAGCTTGGGGTTTAGTAGGAAATCACAAAGTGTATTCTTTTCAAGAAGGTTGAGGAGAAAATCAGAACAGACTGGCCCTGTCTCCAGGGACCCCCTTGGCTGTCCCACTGGCTCCAGTGGGTATTCTGAGAACAGTATGATCCCTTAAGTTACAAATGGAATGATCCCTGCTGTGGCACTTCCAACAGCTATTAGGTACTTTGCAATGGTGGTTAGTGGTTACTTTTGTGAGTGCTGCATTGATGGGGCCTCCACTTCTGTGTCTTTAGAGGCTGGGGAAGGGGAAACTGTTAGAATTCCTGCTCTGTGATTGCAGTCATGGGATTGTTGTCTATCACATGACGGTGTATGTTTTGACTCCACAGAATGGGAAGTGACAGAGACAGGATGTTTGAGTTAATGTGTTCCATGAAGTGGGACTATTGTCCTTTGTTCTTTCTCTTTGCTGCCTGATGCTAGAAAGAGAGGGAACCATGTTGCAGTGCTCCGTGTGTTTATATGTAAATAAAGCAGATTAGCCAAAATGCTGAGTTGCTGAGGTCTGTTACACAAACTGCGAACACTCTGCGGATCCCTAAGTGTGCCAATGTCTGTTGGCATTGGTCACTGTGATGTTTGGGCTGAAGAAAGCTTTTCAAGCTCCCGAACGATCAACCAGGAGGGAGAGAACATGCCAGTCGGGCATGTGTCTCTGCCAGGGGCCTACTCAAGGTAGGACGAGCTCCTGACAGAAACAGCCCCACTGGCTCTCTTTGCTGCTCCAGCTATGGAGCAGAGAGATTTCTCTAGCAATGGGAGAGGCCCTCAGCCAGCCAAGAGGGGAAGATGGACAGCTGGAGGAGGAGGACTGAGATGGGCTGACCCCCATTCCATTCTTGGGAACTCAGCACCACCACCTCTGTTGGAAGCAGAGCCATGCCATGCCCCATTCACAGGAACACACCAGGCTTTGTAGGGAGAAGCAGTCTTGCAGGTGAGCATGCCACAATGACACATCTCACCTTTCAAAGATGGCAGGAAGGGTGTGGCCATTTGTTGAGACACCTTCACAGGTTTCATCTGGCCTCGGACCACTGATGCTGTTCTCGAACTCCCCAGATGTGCCTTGGAAATCTGTAACTGTAGCCTTACTTGTACTGCTGAAAGTCTTGAATGAACCTTTCTTTGTGTAAGAGCCTCCGTTGGTTGTAGCATTTGGGATGGGAGCCAGGAGAACTCCCAGCTGCAGAGAAGCTGTCAAGGTTTATTGAAGCCAAAGACTTCTGAAAGTGTAGGGAAGTCATACGAGCCGCCTCCAACTCCTGCTTGCAACGGCCCATTTTTCACACCTCCCTGCAACACCTGTCACTCTAACACTGCACTGAGATGGAAAGGAACACTTCAGGAAAGCACAGTTTTGTCTGACATGAAAGCTCTCCAGCTGTCTCTGACCCCACCCTTCCCCCAAAGCTGAGCAAAGAAAACCCCCCACCCCAACCCCCAAAATATGACCAGTCATGCAATCTAAATGGGCCATTATATTTTATGGTGCTTTTATGGGAGAGTTGGGGGCATGAATTACGATGTTTGTTTCACCTCCTTGCTACGGAACGGAAATTCTGCTAAAGGTCTGAAAAACAGGTCTTCCGAGCCCATCGCTGTGCAACGCAAAAAATAATAAATTATGTAAGGTGTGTGGAAAACAAGACATATTATTCCTGGGCCAGTCCTGTCTTGAGGCAGTTGAGAATGCAGTTGACTCCAGAGGCAGAAGAAGAAGAAGAAGAAGAAGAAGAAGAAGAAGAAGAAGAAGAAG
>JAXCMG010000018.1:10425133-10466950 GCA_034642415.1 Podarcis siculus
AGAAGAAGAAGAAGAAGAAGAAGAAGAAGAAGAAGAAGAAGAAGAAGAAGAAGAAGAAGAAGAAGAAGAGGAGGAGTTTGGATTTGATATCCCGCCTTTCACTCCCTTTAAGGAGTCTCAAAGCGGCTAACATTCTCCTTTCCCTTCCTCCCCCACAACAAACACTCTGTGAGGTGAGTGAGGCTGAGAGACTTCAGAGAAGTGTGACTGGCCCAAGGTCACCCAGCAGCTGCATGTGGAGGAGCGGAGATGCAAACCCGGTTCCCCAGATTACGAGACTACCGCTCTTAACCACTACACCACACTGGCTCAGCGGAGAGGTGTCCAGCCAAACATTTGGGGAATATTGCTCCCCCATCCAGCTCCAAAAGGGGTCTGGGTGGGAGTGTGTTTGCAGAGGGACTAGAAGACTGGCAAGAAGCCATTCCCAATTCCCAGAGCACATTCCAGCACAGGGGAGGAGCAGGCAGAAGATATTTAAAGCTTTCCCACCAGCCTCCTCCTCCTCCTCTTCCTCCTCCTTCCATGTGCAGCACCCAGCCCACCCTCCTGGTCTGCAATATGGGTATAACTGGCTGCCATCTTTGGGGTTGAGTAGGGTTTTGGATTTTTGTTTGCTTCTTTCCGCCTCAACTAATAAAAGGAGTGTGGTCTTTGTAGAATTTCTGTCGTACCTTTTGTCAAAAGACCTCAGGGCAGGTAACAACATTTAAAATGCATAAGCCAAAGTGTTTTAACAATTCACGCTCAAAACTTTCAACAGGGGGGAAAATATCTGTGCTTGGGGGGGAAAGGTCTGTGCTTGTTCTGCAGTAGACTCTAATTCATTTGTCCTATGTGAAAGAAGCACCTGCTGACTCCTTGCCACTGCAGACAAACACCAACATTTTGCAAAGAGTCCACCCATGATAGTTGTTGATAGAGTCTTTACCTCTCAGTCACACACCCCATCCACTCCGTGGCCCAGTTCTAGATCTGAAGTCATTTTCATCATTGCCTGATGAAATCTGAGGCTCAGAGGGTTTTTTTAAAAAAAGGTATTAAATATTTAGCAGTTGCATAAAGGCACCTTGGGATAAAAGCAATGATGTGACAGAGCTGTCATTGTAACCTTTCTTAATCACATTTCTGCTCAGAGAACAACATGCCTCGTGTTGGCAAGGCGACTCCCACAAACTTCATACAATCTTTTCATCATATTTCCTTTTTTCAACTTGGAAGGCGTCAGAAATCTGAAAATAAAATGGAGGGAGAAGTCCTATCAGGAGAGGCTGGTCTTGAGGAAGGAGTACAGAAGAAGAGCTGGTTGGATCAGGTCAATGGCCTGTTTAGCCTAGGATCCTGCCCTCACAGTGGGAAGCCAGATGCTCCTATGGGAAGCCCACAAAACCTTCACTGGATGCTGGATGGTCATCTGTCATGGATGTTTTAGTTGAGATTCCTGCATTGCAAGGGTTAGAAGCATAGCTGTCAACTGTCCTTTATTTGGTGGGAAAGTCTCTTATCCCAGCGCCATGTCCCGCTGCTGTCCCTTATTGATGATGTCCCTTAAATTTCCCGGGTTTCAAAGGAAGCAGCTCCTCTCCCTCCCTCCCTCCCTGCCGGCCAGGGAGGAGGGAGGCTCCAACTGTGTTGCTTGGCTGCGTTGCTCACCCAATAAGGAGTCTAAGAACAACTGGGGGGTGGAGCTTGCATGTCTTGTGCTGATCAAATTGGCTGCATTGCCTAGGGACTCGCATTTGCCCAGCGCTTCCCGTGGTTTTCCTTGCTGCATCCCCTTTGCCGGGTTGCTGCGCTGTGGGAACCACCGCTTGAGGCTTCGTTTGGCTGCTGGCTGGGCTTTCTGCCTTTGGCTCGGAGGTGCTAAGAAGTTGAACATACCTGTGCTAGGAAAATCCCTTATTTTGGCTGCTGATCCCTTATTTTTAAGGCTGCTGATCCCTTATTTTCAAATCTGTAAGTTGACAGCTATGGTTAGAAGAGATGACCCTCAGGGTCCCTTCCAACTCTACAACTCTATGATTCTGTGTTTCTATGTAGCAGTGGGAAGCAACTTGATCAATTTCAGAGCTGCTCTGTTCCCACCCATCCCCACCCCAGTTTGACTTGTTATTTGGGTCTGTTAAATCCAATGCTTTTGTGCCCTCCTACCAACTCCCAGTTAACTGCAATGGCTTCATCAAAGTGGATGAAATGTTATGCCAATGAAACCCACCCACCCAAGTAGATTAAACCTGCCAAGGACATCCAGGCTGGAGTGAAAGCATTCTGTAGAGAACCATCGGATTTGCCTTTTTAAAAAGGAAAACAAACAAAGTCCCCCAAGTTCTTATTTTCTGCCTCAGTTTGATACAATTCGCAGGCATGGTCACTCCTTCTGAGAGAACGGACCCTTCCAACTTTCAGAAAAATCAATGCCACAAACACAGAGACTTTATCATATCTGGGTGGGTAAAATATAAATTGCTTAACCTCCCCTATTATTTCCTGATAAATCATTCTGAAAATGGGTGACAAGAGGGAGGTAGGGAAATGAGAAATGGGTTGATATGCTCATCTGATTTGCTCATCTGATCTGCTCCATCTGATCAGAAGATCATGCAACTTTACGATCTCTATGGGGCAGGGGGTTGGCCTCCACTGAAATGGCTTCTCCACATTTTTCCTCCCAAGACTATCCATGAAAACACACCTGTCCAGCCTATGAGTCCCTCTTCTGATAGAAAGAAGGAATATATGGCATTTGGGGGTAGAGGACTGAACAAATAAAAAAAACCAGGAAATGGGAAAATGTTATGGCGCTTTGCAAAGGGATTTTGTTTTATTCCCCCCCCCCCTTAGAGTTGTTTTGTTACAAAGGGTATCTATCCTGTTCTAAAACACATCCCGGCTTCATTGATTAAGCTCTAACAGCCCAGATGGAGGCCATTTTGTTTTCTTGGCAGCTAAATAAATGGCTGGAAGATTGGACGGCCTGAGACTAAGCCAAGGGTATTTAATCCAGCAGGATATTAACTGCCAGCAAATATCCTCAACAAGAAGTCATTAGTGCGATGAATGACCCAATAAACCACTTCTCACCTCCTGGCATGGCCCCTACAAGTAGAGCAGAGCAGGAAAAGGCTATTCTCTGGCATTGGCCCAGTACCACCAATAATGGAGCAATGAAGTTCAGATTCCTTGTTTATTAGCAATGTAGTAGAGTGGTTGAGCGGGATGCAGGTGGCGCTGTGGATTAAACCACAGAGCCTAGGACTTGCCGATCAGAAGGTTGGCGGTTCGAATCCCCATGATGGGGTGAGCTCCCGTTGCTCAGTCCCAGCTCCTGCCAACCTAGCAGTTCAAAAGCACGTCAAAGTGCAAGTAGATAAATACTTCCAGTGGGAAGGTAAACAGTGTTTCCCGCGCTGCTCTGGTTCGCCAGAAGCGGCTTAGTCATGCTGGCCACATGACCCGGAAGCTGTACGCCGGCTCCCTCAGCCAGTAAAGCGAGATGAGCACCACAACCCCAGAGTCAGCCACAACTGGAACTATTGGTCAGGGGTCCCTTTACCTTTACCTAGAGTGGTTGAGCAGGGAAAGGAGAAGGTCCAGTAGAGGAAAAGTGAATGATCCAAACTACATTTCCTATCATCCTTGGCCATTGGCCATGTTTGACCAGGGCTGGTGGGATCTCTAGTCCAATGACAACTTGGAGGGCCACCAGTTAAGCCAACCCTTTTCTAGATCCAGAGACCTAGAGCTGATGCTAGATCCCAACTATGGAATTCAAGTTTCCTTGTTGTAAGCCATGACTCACTTAGGATGTTGTTGTTCTTCCCCTGCCAGGTGTTCTTTTAAAAATTCACCAATCAGCCTCAAAATAGATGCCTGATCTTGACTTGTTGCTGCAAAGTGATTTTTATTTTATTTTTTGGTCCTCCAACCAGCCTTTCATCCTCAGCTATCAAGCGCATCATATTTATATTACAAGAGGTAATCACAGTGCTAATATAAGCTGCATAATGGGATGCTTTTACGCCAGACACAGTAGTGGTGCAAAGCTGGCTGATTTGTACAAGGTAGACAACACAAGCAAGCTTTTTGCACCGTTAAGCCTCAATATTCACATAATTCTTAATACAATAACAGATCTATCAGTAAAACACCTTTTGAATTGCTGACCACTTTATCCTGGAAAGCATCAAAACTCTGTGATCTAGTGATGTTGCCAAATCTCATATTAGAACCCTTCCTCCGTTCCTCCCTCCCTCCCTCCCTCCCTCCTCCTCCTCCTCCTTGTATATTTATTTAAACCCTGCCTTTTTCCCTGGCAGGGACACAAGGCAGCTTACAGATCAAATAAGAACATCTAAAAGCATAGGGGGGAAACCATTAAAAGCAATTAAACATTATCAGAATTTATAGATGATAGATATAGATGATAGATAGATAGATAGATAGATAGATAGATAGATAGATAGATAGATATAGATAGATAGATAGATAGATGATAGATAGATGAACATTAAGACATCACAACAAAAACAGCATAGACTAGCTCCTTCATTAAAAGCAGTTGGTTCCCCAAAGCCTGGAACAAGAAGGGAGACAATTTAACTTCTCTGGGGAGGGCGTTCCAAAGTCTGGGAGCAGCCAATGAGAAGGCCCTCTGAACTGGAGAGGCTCTCCTCAAATGCCCCTTCCACTCACCAACTCCCACTTCCTTACACCCACATATTGATCCCCCTAAAGGGGAAGACCTCCCTCTCTTCCTGTTTGCCTCTACCTGCTACTGTGGAAGCAGCAATGGAAGTCAGGCAAGTGAAATGAGGGGGGGTTGGGCGATCAATGGGGGGAGGACAATGGGGCTGACGGGATTGTTCTGTCCCAGGCTAGGGGACAGGGTTCTAGCCCAAATATTTGTTCATGTGCAAGGTACAGATTCCAGAAACATGAGGTTACATGTCACTAATACCAGTTCTGGATTCAGGAAGCAAAGTAAGGTCAAGCAGAGGTCAGGTTCCAGTAAGGCCAAATCAGTTAAGGAAGTTCAGGCAAAGCAGAATTCAAACTCCAAAAGCCAAACCAACAAGAATAGCATCCTGGATAGCTCCAGGTAACATCACAGAAAGACAAGGCAGGCTTCAAAGATGCTCCAAAAACCAGCCAAACCAAGCTAAGCCTTCAGTAGAACTGCAGCTTTCTCTGAGTACATAGCTCCATTCCCAATGAGTGGAGTGGCTGCTCTTATGGGTCCAGTCTCTGTGTGGGTCCTACTATGGCCCCTGAGCTGGCTCCATCAGCATCCTTGGCAGGGAAATTAGGATTTAAATGCAGCAGCAACTGAAGGTACAGGATTGCTGTCTGAGCTACGTCTGGCTTGAATTCAAGCTCCACCATGCATTTGCTAGGTGTTCTTAGCAGTTCATGAACCTGGTAAGAACTTCTGCTTGAAACATATCCTCAAAGGATTACTCTGAAACATGTCAGTATTAAGTGGCTTCTTCAGCTCCTGGACTTCCCTACATCCCCCCCCCCACTTGCTGGTATTACTTTTCTGGGGTCTTTCTGGTCATCTCTCTCAGCATCAAATCACCACCACTTCAATGCAATATGTGGATAAAAAATATTCACTGTAAACCACCCTGTGATTCTTGGGTGAAGGGTGGTATAAAAATTCAATTAATAATAATAATAAAATAATAATAATTTGATTTAATTATAGGTTTTGATGGTAGTGTTAGGAATCTTTGGATCTGAATGCATGTGTCCCAAATGGTGAACCGCTGGACTGCAGGAGGCAGCTACTCTCAGTGAAGTAGCTTCAGGCCCTGGGGTAATTACCTTCCAGGTTGGTTACCCATCTGCCAAGACTTCAGGAAGCAGAGCCATGGCTGCCTCCAGGACTGTGAAAGGCAGAAAGAAGCCGAAACCTTCCCATCACCATCCCAAAGCTCCTGAAGAACTCTGTTCAGTCCTACTTTAGAATGGAATGTAACTGGATGTGTTTGTGGAGCCACTGGAAGGTGGTGTGACACTACTGAACAGTTCTCTGGGGGAGGGGGGCGAAGTCAGATGTCACATAGAAGCAGAACTCCCACCTTCCACAACAGGACCGGCAAGAGTAGGGACCTGGATTTCCCCAACCCCTATGGGTCATGTTTGACATGTGGTCACACACACCCTATCAATCAATCAATCAATCAATCAATCAATCACAACCAATCTTCTTCTTTTTTAAGTTTAATATCAAGACACTCAGGCAAAACCACATCACTTTGCAAACACTGCACCAAATGCACAGTGGTCGAGGCAGTGATGGCCACCAACTTAGATGGCTTTAAAAGAGCATTAGACAAATTCATAAAGGACATCAGTGGCTATGCTCTACCTCCACAGTCAGAGGCAATATCCTACCAGAGGCAGATTTCGGTGAGTGCAACTGGTTCTGCCACACTGGGCACCAACACTAGAGGGTGCAGCAGGGCTTCACAAATGTAGCATAGTTAATGGAGCAGAACAGAAGGCGAGAGGTGGGGGGACGTCGGATTACATCTTTGCACAGGGCTCCGCTGAAGACCAAAGTCCACCACTGATTATACCTCAGATATTTCAGGGACTGCCTGGTTCCTTATATCCCTGGCCAATCACTGAGGTCTTGGGAGAGTTGCTGTGAGCAGCCCTCCATGACTCAGACGCATCGCTTGCCTCCTCCAAGTGTCATGTGATCAGTACTGTGGGCAAAGTTTTATGGAACGACCCTTCCAGTTAAGGTCACACAGGTCCCTCTCCCTGTTGAAATTCTGGCACTTACTGAATACTTTTTAAAAATTCCAGCAGGATCTTAATTGAATCCTGATTTTATTTTTTTAACTCATTTTTAGTTTCATTATATTGAATAAACAAAAGCCAAGGCTAATGTGACAGAAGTCAACCAAGGAATATGGACACCAGGCTTCCTTAACCTGGTGATCTGCTGATGGTTTCTGCTACAGCTCCTATCAGCTCCAGCCAGCAGGGCCATGTTGGTTGGGGGTTCATGGGAGTTAGGACCATAAGAAGCTGCCTCATACAGAATCATACCATTGGCCCATCAACTAGTAGTGTTATAATCAAATAATTAATTAAATTCATTTGTATACTGCCCTTCATCCATAGATCTCAGGGCAGTTCACAACATAACATTGCAATATAAAAAACACAAAATGCATAGTAAAAATAAGAACACAGACAACCCAATAATCCCGTCTCCCACAACACATTTAAAAGGGCATCAGATGTCAGTCAGCCAATTGGCCTGGCTGAAGAGGAACATTTTTGCCTTGCGCCTAAAGGTGCATAAGGCAGGCGCCAGGCAAGCCTCCCTGGGGAGAGCATTCCACAAACGGGGAGCCACTGCAGAAAAGGCCCTGTTCTCGTGTTGCTACCCTCTGGACCTCTTATGGAGAAGGCACACAAAGAAGGGCCTCAGAGGACCACTGCAGAGTCCAGGTCAGTTCATATGGGGCGAGGCACTTCTTGAAGTATTGTGGTCCTCAGTATTGTCCACACTGAAAGACAGCAGTTCTCCAGTGTTTCAGGTGGGAGCCTTTCCCACCTCTACCTGGTGGTGGTGATGATGATGATTCGAAAGCTACCACCAACACCCTCATATATGAAATTTCCCCTCACACTCGGAGCTTTAAAATGCATGCAAAATATTTGGTTTATCCTTAAAAAATCTTCTCGGAGCACAAGCGGCAAAAGTGATTTTTTTTTTTCAGTTGTGCCATATTATTATCTAGTCAATTTGCTTTGGAGGTTTCCCTGTCTCACCCTGCACAGATCCCAGAAGGCTGGGACCAAAGAGAGTGAAGTAAATCTAATTAGCTCCTCTCAAGGGTATTGAGTGCCTGCGAAAGAAAAGCAATGTGGCATATGTTGCGAACGCCTGGTATTTTGTGGCATCCCCCCTCCCCACTTCCTCAAACTCAATTATCAGCAGCAGCAAAGCTTCCCTTTCTGACGCCGTGGTTCATATCTACAATGAATTCCCATTTATTCCATATACACCACCTAAGGAGAGCTGCTTATATCGGACCGATGCTGTGCTCTCCATTTGCCTGAAACTAACAAAGTTGCCGTCTGGTTAAGAAAGGTGAATGTTTTGCTGAGTTGATATAATGCAGATGCCATTAAAGCAGGAAAGAGGAGCCTGTGGCCTTTCAGATATTGCTGGGCAAACCTCCCATCACCCTTGGTGTGATGGCCTGGGAATCTGATTCAGAGGCTGAATTGGAGGAATCCCAGCCTGCACAGGAGTCCCCGCCTCTGGGGCTGGCTGAGCCGGGGCAGGGGCTTGAATCTGAAGGACCCCCACCTGTGCTGGATCCTCAGGAGCAGACACCAGCTGAATCTGCTCTGGCTCCAGAGGTGATGGAGGACCCATTGCCTGCAGGTGCTCCTCTCTCAGCCCTGTCAGGGGAAGGTGAGGTTGCCTCTGGGTCCAGTAACCTTCCAGTCTCTCCTGAGCTGCAGAGGCTCAGGGCAGAGAGGTGGAGGGAACTAAGTTCTCTCAGGAGGAGTGCTCGCCTTAAGGCCAGGGGAGGCGAGTCACCTGTGGGCCAGGACCGCCCCAGGCCTCAGAGGAGATAAAGGCCAGTCAGCCCAGTCCCAGGTTGCGGGAGCAACATCGCTGGAAACCTGTTCCTGCCAGCACCCTGACCTGCTCTTCTGGAGTTCCTGACCACGCCCGGCTCCTTGCCTTGGACCCCGCTTCGCCCTTGATGGATAGCCTCAAGACCCTTGACCCAGGACCGTACTCAGACCACGCCGCACGGTAAACCCCCCCCCCCGGACCAGCACACTTGGCCATGCTGGCTGAAGCTGGTGAGATGTGGTGTAGTGGCATGGGTGTTGGATTAGGAACTGGGGGACCAGGATTCAAATCCCTGCTCAGCCATGAAACTCACTGGGTGACCTTGGTTCAGCCAAAGCCTGTCAGCCTAATCTATCTTGCAGGGCTGTCATGAGGCTAAAATGGAGAGGAAGAAGTCCATGTGCACCACCTTGGAAGAAAGGTGGGATAGAAATGCAACAAATACAGTGGTACCTCGGGTTAAGAACTTAATTTGTTCTGGAGGTTCATTCTTAACCTGAAATGGTTCTTAACCTGATATATCACTTTAGCTAATGGGGCCTCCCGCTGCCGCTGCAGCACCGCCACACAATTTCTGTTCTTATCCTGAAGCAAAGTTCTTAACCCGAGGTACTATTTCTGGGCTAGCGGCGTCTGTAACCTGAAGTGTCTGTAACCTGAAGCGTATGTAACCCGAGGTACCACTGTACATAATAAAAAAAACACCTGGAGGGACACAGTTTCCTGAGCCTTGCATTAGAGCATCAACAACCCTTGTACTGTCTGAAATAGAAAAGTAGCTGCCCTTATTTCTTTGAGCCTCCATTCCATCAGAGCAGGGAATGAAGATAGATGATGTTTTGACATTCATACAACCTCTTTCTTTCTACCTGTAATAAAAATAATAGAATTCAACTGAAATATATATCACAACAACATCCATGAGCTGCCTCAGCAGACTTTGTGTTGGGCTGAGATCAGGACCTTGGACAGCTCCGTTCCTGAAACGTGGAAAGGCTTAAAGAGGCAGTCCTCAGTTATTCAGTTTCTGCCTCCCCTGGTGACCGATCACTGAAGATTTTGAGGCTTTGCTTTAAAGGAGTCAGGGGATGTAGTCTTTGGGGATCCGATGTTTTCTTTTTCTTCTTATTGTTGGGGTGGAAAGACTCAGGTTCAAGAGCTCACTGCCAGGCAGGCTTGGTATTGAGGCCTGGAATGCTATTAACATAAGAAGAGACTGCTGGAGCAATCAGATGCTCATTATGGGAAGCTCACAAGCAGAACCTGAGTGCAACAGCACTCTCTTTCGGAAGCATTACCAGCTCCAACTGTGGAGGCAGAGCATAGCCTTATCCTCCGCAAATTGGGCTAATCCTCTTTTAAAGGAATTCAAGCGGGATGTCATCACTGCCACTCAGGGGAACAAATTCCATAGTTTAACTGTGCATGCTGTGTTGAAGTACTTCTCCTTTTCAGCCTTTCCTGAATCTTCCATAATTCAGCTTCACTCAGTGTCCCTGAGTTCTGAGAGAGGAAGAAAAACCTTTCACTGCATCTGTGGCTTGTTGCCCTGACTGATGCTCAGGATTAGGTTCGTGGCAGCTCACTTCATTAGCCTGGAAGACAAAGAATGGGGCAGGATGGTAATTTTGACCTTCAAAACCCTAACTGTACTGGGTCCAACATATCTGATGGACTGCTTTCTCCATATGAACCTTTGGGCCCATTGGGGTCAGCAAAGATTGGCACTGTAAATGACATAGCCTTCTCAGCTCTTTGTAACCCCATTGGGCTACAGGTAGGAAAGGACAATGCCACTGTTTTTTATTCTCTCTTATTTTTGCAATCTTAAATTTGGGACTGTTGCCAACTAAATTCTTCACATTATTGCAGCAGTGGGTTTTTGTTTAGTTTTGCTTTAAAATCCGTACCAATGTTATTCGGCGTTTTAGTCCAGAGTTCTTCTCAGTGCTTTTTGGGGGGGGTACATGGGGGTACGCATACCCCTAAACATTTTGTGAATCTAAGTTTGACCTCATTGAGGGCAGAATTTCAATATGAGTAGGAAAATGAGAGTACCCCTAAACATTTTTTTAATAGAATGAAAGCACTGGTTCTTCTAATAAGCCCAAGCTCGTATGCAGTTTTGACAAATACGCATTTCTTTTGCAAGCAATAACATAATGCAACTTGTATGTTCTTTTCACTAATGCATGCATGTCAATGCACACTTTGCACACGTATGTGCATGTGTTTGTAAGCTTGGCTTGGCTGGAGAGCTGCACTGAAAAATTCAGAAAAGGGATATTGAAACTGTTTCAGTTTGCATATATCTTTGGGAAGTGCAAATCTGGGAACTTGAAGCACAAACTCAATTGAATTCCTCCCCCATCTCCTGCTACAGGGTATGCAAAGTGAGCATGAGGTTTGCATTAGCTGAGCATGTGTCCATAGAAATCCACTGGCACCTCTCCAAAAACATCAGAGGAGAAAATGCCCTTTCATTCATATGGCTGACAAACTGTCAATTCCATTCCCATCTCATTATTCACCACAAACGCGCCCCCTTCAAATTTGCCTGCTTACTCCCTCCTCTCAGAATCACGGGGTGCTCCTCTGTGTTTGGCCTTCTCAGTATTCTGCATTTTGATTGGCTGGCTTGCCTTCCCCTTTATTCTTTTGCTGTTACTAGTCTCTCCAAAGGCAGGGGGGGAAGGGAGGATAAACAGCTTCCTCCATGAATGCAAAAATGCTGAAAAGGGCACAACATGCTATTACAATAAATTACCATCATTCAGAACCTGAAGTGGGCATTAAACTGATGATGTATTGCCAGAACAGAGATTGGCAGGCGACGGGAGCAATTGGTCGAAGGTCAAACAGCCAGATGGGAAATGGGATAAACATTTTCAGCTACACTCTTATTATAATCTTGTGACTCAACTCGGCTGTCAAATCATTGCAATGATAAAAGCCACCCTGTGTGAACTACAATTTATCACCATTTCCAAACACTTCCAAACGAATCGGAGGGTGGGGGGCCTAGGAAAATAAATAAATAAATAAATAAAGGAGACAGAATTGTGCCAAGATCAAGGAGATGAAACCTCCCACTGGTTATTTAAATATAAAGGGCGAAACTTGAGCAGCTCCAATTCGTCTTCATACGCCTGGAAGTCAGACCAGGGGGACGGTTAACTGAAAAATAATGATGTGCGAGAGTTGCAGCGACCAAAGGTGAATGTAGGGATGGGATTATACAATCATCTTCTCCCCAGAGGTGGGATTTGGGTTTAATTGTCAATGAAAGCCTGAAAGCACTGGGGGTAGAGAGCTACCCATGTAACAGATTAAGAAGTCAGCCTGCTGAATGTACAGGGGTGGTGTAAGACACTTTGCTGGCTCATGCAATGGACAACATGATGTGCCTTCTTACCTTAAAAATAACACAAGATTCTAGTCCTTGTGGTTCTGAAATAAATGCTGATTTGATAGGAACGTAGGAAGCTGCCTATAACCAAGTCAGACCATTGCTCTTTCTAGCCTAGTATGGTCCATGCTAACTGGTAGAGGCTGTCCAGGATTTCAGACTAGGGTTCTCTCCTAGCCCTGCCAGGAGATTCCAAGAATCAAGCCCAGGACTAGGGCAAGACTAGGTAAAGGTAAAGGTACCCCTGCCCGTACGGGCCAGTCTTGCCAGACTCTGGGGTTGGTGCGCTCATCTCACTCTATTGGCCGGGAGCCAGCGCTGTCCGAAGACACTTCCGGGTCACGTGGCCAGCGTGACATCGCTGCTCTGGCGAGCCAGAGCCGCACACGGAAACGCCGTTTACCTTCCCGCTAGTAAGCGGTCCCTATTTACCTACTTGCACCCGGGGGTGCTTTCGAACTGCTAGGTTGGCAGGCGCTGGGACCGAGCGACGGGAGCGCACCCCGCCGCGGGGATTCGAACCGCCGACCTTTCGATCGGCAAGCCCTAGGCACTGAGGCTTTTACCCACAGCGCCACCCGCGTCCCTCTAGGGCAAGACTAAGTTAGGTTAAATACTCACAATGGGCCTACTCTAAGTATAGCTTAGTGAGGTGCAAGCCACAACTTCAATTTCATCCACCTAACTGCCACACAGAGGTGTTTTTTTTTTTTGTAATCAACATGCCTATGCAACGCAGTCCAGATAACTCCCACTCCAAACTTTTTTTTTTTAAAAAAAAGGGACTAAGGTTGTATCCAATGCTAATTCTACTCACAGGAGACCTACTGAAAATAATAGACAAGACTAATTTAATGTGTCTACTGTGAGTAAGTGGGACGCGGGTGGCGCTGTGGGTTAAACTACAGAGCCTAGGACTTGCCGATCAGAAGGTCGGCGGTTCAAATCCCCGAGACAGGGTGAGCTCCCGTTGCTCAGTCCCTGCTCCTGCCAACCTAGCAGTTCGAAAGCACGTCAAAGTGCAAGTAGATAAATAAGTACTGCTCCGGCGGGAAGATAAACGGCGTTTCCGTGTGCTGCTCTGGTTCGCCAGAAGCGACTTAGTCATGCTGCCCACATGACCTGGAAGCTGTCTGCGGACAAACACCGGCTCCCTTGGCCTATAGAGCGAGATGAGCACCGCAACCCCAGGGTCGGTCACGACTGGACCTAATGGTCAGGGGTCCCTTTACCCTTTACCTTACTGTGAGTAAAACTTCTGGTTTGCCCCTAAGGCAGCCTTTCTCAACCTGTGGATCCCCAGATGTTGTTGGACTACAACTCCCATCATCCCTGAGCTCTGGCCTTGCTAGCTAGGGGTGATGGGAGTTGTAGTCCAACAACATCTGGGGACCCACAGGTTGAGAAAGGCTGCCCTAAGGTAATGACAATAGGTAGGAACAAATGAAACCCAACTTCCTAACCCCTTACTCAGTTTCTCCTGTTCGGTTCTCATCAATAATGCTCAGTGTCCATTGAGACTGGCAGGGTGGGAAGCAGCAAGCGCAACAGTAGGTGGAGCCAGAGCCAATGAGAGGCAGCGACAACTAATTCTAATTCCCTCCCCCATCCCTCCTCACTTCCGAGTTCTACAAGGACAACAGTGAGACAGAAGAGGAGGCAGCTGACAGACAGGGCCACTCCCTGGGCTGGTGGCAGGTCAGAAGACAGGCTGGCTGAGAGCAGACTGAGATTGGTGGGGTAACAGCACCGTATTCACCCCAATGGAGCAGTCCCCACTGCTTCTCACATTTCCTCAAGCACTAGTCATGTTGTTGTTTTTCACGTTCCTCCCCACAGTAATATTATTTGGCCCAGAAAACCTGTATTTCAAAATATAATAAAAACCCAGAGATGCTGGAGATGCTGAATGCCCTACCAGTCATTGATTTTGCCTGCTTTCCCAGTGGTTTCATGGAGGCAGAGAGCAGCCATGCAGCCATGCTGACACCATACCCATTCTCTGTTTTCTTTGTGGTATCACTGAGGCACAGAGCACACACCTGACCATGTTGACATTACCATCAAGGGTGGTGGTAACCAAGGGTGAGCCCTTCATACAGCAACATAGAACTACCATTCAGGTAAAGGACCCCTGGACGGTTAAGTCCAGTCTCAAACAACGCTGGAGTTGTGGCGCTCATCTCGCTTTACTGGCCGAGGGAGCCGATGTTTGTCTGCAGACAGTTTTTCCAGGTCATGTGGCCAGCATGACTAAGCCGCTTCTGGCGAAACCAGAGCAGCATATGGAAACACCATTTGCCTTCCCGCCAGAGCGGTACCTATTTATCTACTTGCACTTTGATGTGCTTTTGAACTGCTAGGTTGGCAGGAGCTGGGACTGAGCAACAGGAGCTCACCCCGTCGTGGGGATTCGAACCACCAACCTTCCGATCAGCAAGCTTTAGGCTCAGTGGTTTAGACCACAGTGCCACCCACGTCCCATTCAGTTAGGGACCAACTATTCTTTCTCATCATTATAATTTTATTACTTGTACCCCACCCACCTTGACTGGGTTGCCCCAGCCACTCTGGGCGGCTTCCAACAAATATTGCCATTGAAGGACAACAGTGAGGGGCATACTGACACTTCCATGTGTAGGTTGGGATTAAGACTGCTCAACATGAAGGAAGGACTTGCTGCAGGAGTCTTGGATCAAATGTCCATTGGTCCCAAAATTTCAGTTAGGGGGGACATGGGGGGGGACCCTAATAGGCAGCAGAAGATCTATTCAGTCTCGGCTGCTTTTGCTGCCGGCCTGTAATGCCTCTAACATGGTATAAACAGACCTTAACAGGTAGCCCAGGGAGAAGGGGCTGTGTTAATCTTGTGAGCTGCAATCCATCAAAACAGCACGAAATGGAGTATTGGCCAGATATTAATCAGTGAAGCAGTGTGGGAGATGTCGGCTTTTGTTCCAATACGGGTTTTGTGTTGCCAACAGAAAACCATAGTTGACATGTAATTCAAATCCCATGATGCTGGGCTTCTCCCCCCCCCCCCCCCACCCCCAAAAAAAAAGGAGAGAGGGAGAGAGAGAGAGAGAGAGAGAGAGAGAGAGAGAGAGAGAGTTAGTTTTATGCAATTCTTTTTAGCAAAGGCACGTGAATATATAGGGCTGTAATGTGTCTTGAATTTCCTGGACATAATCGGGATTCGTCCTGCAAAAGTGGCATCCGGAATGTTTGCAAAGCAGCAAAAATGTCAGAGGAAATCCCAGGCTTATGGCAGCCCATATCAGAGGTGTTGATTCTTCCGCAGCTTTCCTAATAAATAAGGGGGAAAGCTCAACAACTTTAGTGTCTGAATTTTCACTTTTTGCATTATGGCAACCCTGATATACAGATTCCTTTCTTTCCTTAATCACACTTTTAGATTAGGGACACCTGCACTGATAACACCTGTTTCTTACACTAAGGATTAACACTTAAATATCCAAAGTACACCCTGTGTGAAATAAGGATATTGGAAGCTTTCTTATACCGAGTCAATACTCAGTATTGTCTGCAGCAGCTCTCCAGGGTTTCAAGCAGACCTCTTCCTCAGTTCAAGCTGGAGATGTTGGGGATTGAACCCAGGATCTTCTGCAAGCAAAGCATGTGTCCTACCTCTGACTTGCTCTTCAACTAACTACTGCAGTTTGTAAGCACTTACTCTGCAGTAGCTGTCCTGCACTGGCTTCTTGAAGCTGCTGCAGGGCATGATAATAAATTGACCACATTAAATTTATTTATTCTTTCTTTAGTTGAAGAACAACTCACATCATGGAGCTCCTGACAGTTGTCGTTTTTTAACAGAAATGCTGCAACTCAAAACAATCTCACCACAACATTTACAAAAGGCAAACAAAATTGAATATTTCCTCTCTCCCTAACAGGCATGCCCTCTGGAGCCAAGATGCTGTATTTGAACCTTGATCCTTGAACCTGGGCCTTGGCAATGGAAGCCAATATCTAGCAAGGCCATGTCCCCTGTCAGCATCTGTCTACCTGATGAAAGTGGGCTGTTGGCCTTTAATGTAGCTACATAATTGTTATGTACTAAGCTTGGATCCTAGAACAATAGGCAAGTAGGATCCTAGAATGCAACAACTGATTGGCTTGCAGGAAAAGACCAATCAGGCTCCAGGAGGACGTTAATCAGCCTATTAGGCTGGTAGGATCGTAGAATGCAACAACTGATTGGCCTGCAGGAAAAGACCAATCAGGCTCCAGGAGGGAAGTAGAATCAGCCAATCAGATAGGACTCATTGTGTAAATAATGTATATAAAAGCCTGAGGTTTGGGAGGCAAAAAAGCTGCAATAAAGAGCCTGAAATCACTACAGGACTCTGAGTATATTTCAGTAATCAAGGCAGCCCACTAGATGCAAAGCTTCTTTACACATTCTTCTCATCAAAAAGGTGCAGACTGCGGGTGAAAGGTGATCGTGCTTAGAAAGATTACTAATAAATTAGACCAGAATCTTCAGGATTTTCTCAAAATGGGCTCTCTCCCCATTCAAACTCCTTCAAGTCACACAGACTACAAGAGTTAATTCAGATCAAATAAGGATTAAGTAGTTTGTTTTCACCCAGAACAAGATGCTAATAATAATGGATTTGAGGGTTTTCCTTTCCTTTCAAAAGAAGAAAGAGAAAGGTGGGAGGGGGAGACAGCAGACCTTATGGTACCCCTGAACTTCTTGACAGCGAGACCTCTTAGAGTATTACGCATTTGCAGTTAGGTACTCCGTGAGAGCAAGGAAAATATGTCTTAATAGTATTTAAATCCCTCCTGCTGATGAAACGCTGCCTTTTTTCCAATTAGGTTATCTCGGCAAAATCAGATAAAGAGATGGGAATAAATGGTGTGAAGAAAGGGCATCCAAGAGTATCATTTAAATTGTTATTGACTGTGAGCAGGGGGGGAAATGGATGTGCAACAGCATGAAAACATACTTAATAAGGAAAGATAATGAGACGGTGATGTTAGTTTTTGCAATTTGGAATACAAATCTGATTTTTTTAAAGAAACGTTTAAATATTTCAAGGCTAGCTTTCGGAGTATCAGAGAACTATAGCCACACATTGAAAAGATTTTGTCTTTATAGATTTACATGTAGTTAATATTGGGGGTCTAGTTTCTGTTGCTGGTTGGCTTCTAGCAATCACCTGTAAATCCACGCATGGACCACAGGAGTTGTGGGTGCATCCAGGGACACAGCATGGCAGGAATTGCATAAGAATACAGTTTATTGTTGTTGCTTTGGCCATCATGTTCATATCAACCACAGAAAAAAGTAACAACAGCAGCAGCATCATCTACTAGAATATCAAGGAACAGCATCAACCAAATATGTTTGTACAACAAAACATAAGTAAAGGTAAAGGACCCCTGGATGATTAAGCCCCATCAAAGACTATGGGGTTGCGGGGCTCATCTCACTTTCAGGCCGAGGGAGCCGGCGTTTGTCCACAGACAGCTTTCCGGGCCATGTAGCCAGCATGGCTAAACCAGAGTGATGGAAATGCCGTTTACCTTCCCGCCACAGCAGGACCTGTTTATCTACTTGCAATGGCATGCTTTCGAACTGCTAGGTTGGCAGGACCTGGGGCAGAGCAATGGGAGCTCACCCCGTTGGGGGGATTCAAACTGCTGACCCAAAAGGCTCAGTGGTTTCGACCACAGTGCCATCCTCATCCCTTACAGGAAAACATACAGTGGAACCTCTGTTTTCAAACTTTTCAAACTTCCATTCCTGAAGACTGTTCAGCTTCCGAAAAGTTCAAAAACCGAGGATCAATTAGTGGGCTGCAAAGTCAATGGGGGGGATGAAAAACACGGCTCAGAAGCCGTTTGGCTTCCAAAAATCATTCAAAAACCAGAACAGTTACTTCTGGGTTTTCGGCGTCCGGGAGCCAAAACATTCCAAAACGGAGGCGTTCGGGAACCGAGCATAGGCGCCGACTCCATGGGGCTTGAGGGGGCCCGAGCCCCCTCAAAAATTTTATTGGGGGGCAGAGCCCCCCCAATAATTTAAGAAAATTATTTTCAGCGGTACGTCTGGCAGGTCTGCTCGTTGACGGTGTCGAAGTCGTAGCCCTTCTTGGGCGGGTGCTCGCTGTGCGGAGATGACACCATGAAGTGGCCCGAGTGGATGATCTGCGCCCCCGCCAACCTCGTCCTCGCTGTCCTCCGACGAGGAGAGCCCGGCCGCCTCCGCCCGCCGCGACAGGGGTGCCGCGGCCCCCGGGGCGGGAGAGGCTGAATCCAGCCCCGGGAAGCGGCCCGCCCAGAGGAACACGCCGGCCGCCATCGCAGAGCAGCTGAAAGAGGGCCCCCGCTGGCTCTGTCTGCCCCGTCAGGCCTCGACCGGCCCGCCCCGCCGTTGCCGCCTCCCTCCCCGCCTGGCCCCGCCTGCCGCTCGGCGGCCACCTCGGCCGGGCTGGGAAGGGGCGGAGCGGGGCGCCTGGGAGCCTCGTCGGCTGAGCGCGCCCTGCTGCTTGGCCTCATTCCTGTCAGGCGGCGAGTCCTCGCCTCACGCAGCAAGGCGGCCGAGAGGGATTAGTTTTATTTATTAGACTTGTGTATGCCGCCCTTGCTCCGTGGATCTCAGGGCGGCTCACAGCACACAAACACATGAGGGAAACACGAACAAAGCCGACCCATCAGCTCCCCGCCCCCAAAGCCAGCCAGAAGCACATTTGCAACTCCCCGCAACCAGAAAAGCGACTGTAGATGGAAACGGGCGGCTTGAAGCCACACTTGCCAGCTGGGGGGGGGGGCAACTTGAATAAATTGTGATTTTTTGGGGAGGTAAACTCCGCCCCCGGGGGCTGGGAGAGCCGGGCTGCTGTGGCCAAGAGGGCTGCTCTGCCAGGCGCCGCTGATGAGCAAGCACACAGAGCAGGTTCGGGCTCCCCCCCCCTTTCCCGGTCTCTTTCTTGCTTCAACCACTCTCGGCTGTTGCCGCCACGCGGCATCCCAAAGTCTAGGGACCTGAGTCGACGGTGAGCGGGCTGCACAGAGGCATTACTGCCACTGAGCTGTGGTAGGGCCTGGAGCTGGAGGCGCCGCCGCCGCTGTTGCTTATTGCGAGGTGGGGACCGGGCGGTGAGCGGGGGGGAGGCAGAGACGCTCGCCGCCGCTGCTGTGGGGGGGTTGGGACGGGCTATGGCGCTTTCCCGGCTGCAGGGAAAGTGCCCGAGCTGGGAGAAGTGTTTCTCTGGAACTTAGAAAACTTCCCGGGGCAGGACCCCGGTATGGGCCCCCCCAATATTTTTTATAAGTCGGCGCCCCTGGAACCGAGGTTTGACTGTATCAAGATAATAATGATATGCAATATACAAAAGGTTAAATAACAATAAAACAATATATATATATACTATCTGTGTGTGTGTGTGTGTGTGTGTGTGTGTGTGAGAGAGAGAGAGAGAGAGAGAGAGAGAGAGAGAGAGAGAGAGAACACAAATGGTTAAGAGAATTAATACATTTTAAAGCATCAATAATTTTTTTTAAAAAAAAATTAAGTCGTTTGATTAAATTTGCAATTTATGATACTAACCTCAATCCTGTGTGGTGGAAAGTGATCCTGTGCAAGCGGCTTCCCTGATTGACTGTATGCCAGGGGTAGGAAAATGTTCTCAGACTAAGTCTTTTCCATCTTTACAATAGGCTCCTTTCTACGTGCATAGACCTCTCTATCCCCCATCCAGAAAAGCAAGAGGCATCATCAGAGTTGAATGGCACATTCCCGTAAGGCAAAAACACCTGAGGGAATTGTGAAACAGGGGCAGCAAAGGGGAAACTCCTGGGAATTATCCTAAGGCAGGCATAGGCAAACTCGGCCCTCCAGATGTTTTGGGACTACAACTCCCATCATCCCTAGCTAACAGGACCAGTGGTCAGGGATGATGGGAATTGTAGTCCCAAAACATCTGGAGGGCCGAGTTTGCCTATGCCTGTCCTAAGGGCTAGACAAAGAGGCCTGGAAAGGTACATTCTCTCCCCCCCCAAGACCTGAGGTTCTACACCGCTAGTGTATGAAAACACATGGGATGGGGGGGGGAGACTAACCCATCCATCCCTGTTTGCAGAATATTAACATCTCTGAGCAAAACAGCACAAACTTCAGAAGAGCAGCAGCATCTGTCTGCCATCAGAATTTACACTTTGGTGACAGGACAAATCTGGCAGCAATTACTTATATCTTGACAGCCTCTCTGCACAGCTCTTGAAACAGAGCAGACTAGGAAAAGAGAGCTCCCAGACAGCAGGAGAAGTCACCATCCCAGCTGTGAGAACATAGCCAGTGCTGTTGCTGCTATTCCTCAGAGACTTTCTTAAGGAAGAGCTGAAAGTGGATGATCAGCACATGGGTCATCTAAGTTTGCCCATGATTGCACTGAAGACTGTTAATGTGCTCAGTTGGTTCTTGAGTCTGTTAATCACCAGTTCCCATTATTCATATCCAGTGCAGTTTTTCTAGAAAAGGAGGTGCCTGAACTAATGTCATTCTCTTAGAAGGGCAATGGTGTCCACCGGAGAGGTGTCAGCACTGAGTTTCGGTGGGTTCCCACTGGGAAAAACGCCCTGTTTTTATCATGCTACATGCCACCACCATAACTTGTACTGGCACCAGTCGTGAGTCTAACTCTAGCTTCGCAAACCAGCATGAATCCCGAGACCTGCTTTGTAAAGATTAGTGTCACTCACACTTCTGAAGATGCTTAATGAGTGTTGGTTCCCCAGAATAGTAGACAGTATGGTGGGAAAGCCATGCTCACCTGCATGGCTTAGCCACCCTGCTGCTGTTTACCAGGAGTTTCTGGGGTGTTGTAGCAGTGAATTGGATTCCACCAGTGGGGCTAGTCCGTTGCCCCTGTTGGTGTATTTGCACCGACTTAAGAATGGAAAAACCCTGATGTTGAGAAAGATGGAGGGCACAAGGAGAAGGAGACGATAGAGGACGAGATGGTTGGACAGTGTTCCCGAAGCTACCAGCATGAGTTTGACCAAACTGCGGGAGGCAGTGGAAGACAGGAGTGCCTGGCGTATTCTGGTCCATGGGGTCACAAAGAGTCAGACACGACTAAATGACTAAACAACAACAAAACAAGAATGGAAAGCAAAATACCAGTGGACAGCAAAACAAGATTTAAAGATGCTCTCAAGGCAAATCTATTAAAAATGTTGTATAAGCAGGGAAAATTTGTGGGATGTGAAACACATAGCAGTCAAGAACAACATTCATAGAATGGACATGCTTGGGGGTGCTTTGTACCAGCCAGGAGAAAATTTCCTGTTTCCTCCTGAGCTGGAACAAAGTTCCTCTGCATGTGACTAGATGTGGGTGTGGCCTAATCTGGGCAGGGGAGCACACCTCCTTCTTTTGCTCTCTTCTCCATTTTGATTTTCTATGTGTTAGCAGAAGTGACTGCCTCTCTTCAGTCACTTAGGACTAACTCCCTTATGGGATAGTGCCACATGTATATATACTTTCGTAACCTAAGTCTGCCTTCACGGATCCAACTGTGAATTAAATGAATGTGTATAAACTACTTTTATATTGACTTTATGGGATAGTGCCACATGTATATATACTTTCGTAACCTAAGTCTGCCTTCACGGATCCAACTGTGAATTAAATGAATGTGTATAAACTACTTTTATATTGACTTTAATAAGATTGTCATGTCTATTCTTTTTAAGAGGGACTAGAAGGGATCGTACCAGGAATCTTATAAAAAGAGGCTCAGACGAGCCTGCAACAAGCAAAGGGGAATGTTTAAACTCTACTAAGATATAGAATTTGCTAATGCAAGTTAGGAAGGATATCATTGAACAATATATCCTCTCCTGCCTCCCTGAACATTCCCACAAAATTGGGAAACACTGGCCTGCAAGCACTCCAATTGGAGAACATCCTTTACCAAAAGTGTCATGGACTTTGAAGAAGCACAAACTCAGGACGAAAGGGAGAAATGAGCTAAGAGGAAGGCACGCCTGGCAAACCCTCACCGTGATCAACTCCTGCCCAGAAACCTATGTCCCCACTATGGAAGGATGCGTGAATCCAGAATTGGGCTCCACAGTCACTGATACACCATTAAGACCATATTCATGGAAGGCAATCTTACTCGGCCATGAGTGATCGCCAAAGAAGCAGCAGCACCATATTAACATTGTCACAGCCTTGCCCCTCAACCTCTGCCTCCTGGTAAACAGCAACAGCTGACTGGGGGTCAGGTGAACACTGCCATCACACCACACTGCCTGATTCTTATCCTCTCCCCCAAATCTCTTCTGAAATAGAGCCACCAGGTGTTACACACCTATTGCGGAAAAGGGGCCTTATTCTTGGCGAAGGAACTGTCCAAGACCAGCACCTACTGATGCAGCCCTTGTGGCTAGTAACCACTGATAGCCTTTTCCTTCAGCAATTCATCCAATTGTCTCTTAAAGCCATCCAACTTGGTGGCCATTACTATGTCTTATAGTAACACAGTCCATAGTTTCTTTTAATCGGAGATGATGGGGAGTTGACTGTGGGGTTTCGTCTATGCAAATCACGTCCTCTACCACTGAGTCATAGTCCTCCTCATTGTCTCTGCTTTTATTAACTGAGACACTGGGAAACTTTCAACACTCAGATCAAACCCCCTCCCGCTCCCACTATGCAGTCTGTTCAACAGCTCTTTTCATTTTAAAGGTGGTGGTGGCTTTTAATACCCACCCCCTTCACTTTCCTCCAGGTTCCCCCTCCCCAGCCCCCTGTAATCTCATTTTTTACAGCTCATTTGGATGTTTTTATTCAGCTTAACTTTTCTTTCTTCCCTTCTTTGCTTTGCACATGTGGATCTGCTCCCCCACCCCACCCCCCACGTCTGGCACCTGTGATTATACCCTTCAATTTCACCGCACAGACTTGCCTCACAGTAAGTAATAACAGGGGGCGAGTTGCCTGACTGCAGCTTTGATAAAAGAGGTGGGGAAGACATAGTCTGGGCCTCCATTAAATTCATGCCTGGCAACGCAGAGCACTCTGTGGCGTTCAGAAGCTGATCAAAACTTCAGATTTCCACCTGTAATTATTCTCTTCTTTCCCCCCCCCTCAACTCCCACCACCACCAACCTTTCTTCAACATTTTCATTTGACGGCACTGTTCTCAGTGGTGCAGCCTTTGAGCATTGGAATGTTCATGTGGAGAACATTCTGTTTCCAAAATCTCTTTGTTTTAAAACAGAGGCAAGGAACCTCAGGCCTGGGAATGAAATGTAGCCTTTTGGAATCATAGAAATGTAGAGTTGGAAGGGACCCTCAGGAGTCCAGTTTTTGAACCGGGAAGGACGGTGTAGAAATAAAAACTTATTTCTTTATTTCTTTATTTACTCTTCTTCTTCTTCTTCTTCTTCTTCTTCTTCTTCTTCTTCTTCTTCTTCTTCTTCTTCTTCTTCTTCTTATCTGGCTTAACCCACTGCAAGGCAGGAGTATGCAACCGTCCCACACAGGGATTGAACCTTCACCCTTGGTGTTATCAACATCAAGCTCTTTTAGCTTCACCTCCAGCTCTTGGGATTCTCACTAAACCACACACCACTGGCTGGCCTGCTCTCTGCCTCTCCTCGGGTGCTTTTGCTCAGCTGAGACGCATCCCTGTTCTGTGATATTGCCTTTTCTTTGCCCAGAGGTGCATCCATTAGAGGCATCCATTAGGAGTGATGAGGAATCCATTTCAAATTGATATATGCACAGTATTTTGAAGTTCTGACCTGAGCTTAACATAAGAACTTAAGGAGAGTGCTGCTCTCAAAGAGTCCAACCAAAGTGTCTATGGGAAACCTTTAAGCAGGACCCAAGCACCCCTCCTGAAATTTCCAGCAACTGGTACAGTGGTACCTCGGGTTACAGACGCTTCAGGTTACATACGCTTCAGGTTACAGACTGTACTAGCCCAGAAATAGTACCTTGGGTTAAGAACTTTGCTTCAGGATGAGAACAGAAATCATGCTCCGGTGGCACGGCAGCAGCAGGAGGCCCCATTAGCTAAAGTAGTGCTTCAGGTTAAGAACGGTTTCAGGTTAAGAACAGACCTCCGGAACGAATTAAGTTCTTAACCCGAGGTACCACTGTATTCAGAAACATTCTGCTGTGTAGGCAGAACATAGCCATCATGGATGGTAGCCACTGATAGCTTTATCCTCCAAGAATTTATCAAATCCCTTTTAAAGGGGATCCTATACTATCAACAAAGGTCCGTATAGTAAAAGCCATGGTTTTCCCAGTAGTGATGTATGGAAGTGAGAGCTGGACCATAAAGAAGGCTGATCGCCAGAGAATTGAGGCTTTTGAATTATGGTGCTGGAGGAGACTCTTGAGAGTCCCATGGACTGCAAGAAGATCAAACCTCTCCATTCTTAAGGAAATCAGCCCTGAGTGCTCACTGTAAGGCCAGATTTTGAAGCTGAGGTTACAATACTTTGGCCACCTCATGAGAAGAGAAGACTCCCTGGGAAAGACCCTGATGTTGGGAAAGATGGAGGGCACAAGGAGAAGGGGATGACAGAGAAGGAGATGGTTGGACAGTGTTCTCGAAGCTACAAACATGAGTCTGACCAAACTGCGGGAGGCAGTGGAAGACAGGAGTGCCTGGCGTGCTCTGGTCCATGGGGTCACAAAGAGTCGGACACAACTAAACGACTAAACAACAACATACTATCAACAGAAGTATAGTGTACAGATCAAATGAAGTAATAGTACTACTCTATTCTGCCTCGGTCAGACCACACCTGGAATACTGTGTGCAATTCTGGGCACCACAATTTAAGAAGGGTGTTGACAATCTGGAAGGTGTGCAGAGGAGGGCAACCAAGATGATCAAAGGTTAGAAAACCAAGCCTTATGAGGAACAGTTGAAGGAGCTGTTTAGCCTGGGAAAGAGGAGACTGAGAGGAGATACGATCACCATCTTCAAATATCTCAAGGGCCGTCACATGGAAGACAGAACAAGCTCTGGAGGGTAGGACTCGAACCAATGGCTTCAAGAAAGGAGATTCTGACTAAACATCAGTAAGAACTGTTCGACAGTGGAATAGACTCCCTTGGGAGGTAGTGGACTCTCCTTCTTTGGAGGTTTCTAAACAGAGGTTGGATAGCCATCTGCCATGAATGCTTTAGCTGAGATTCCTGCATCTGTGACTAGATGGGCAGACCATTGACCAGATCCAGCAGCCATTTTTATGTTCTCATGTTCTGAACACTACCCGATTTGCTGAAAGTGCATGAGCTGCTCTGGAGATTTGCCAAAAGGTTCAGGTTTTGTTTCCAATAGCTTGAACCCCCAGAACTACATTGATTTGATATATCTGAGCATCCTGTTGTCCCCCTGGTCGCTAGGCAACCTAGTTCTCATCTGTGTCGCTCCTGGGAGTCAGCCTGTGAGTGATACTGTTGTGTGTATATGATGCTAAATGGACCATGGGCACCATTTGTAAGCAGGGAAATGTATGTTTTGAGTAAGTAGAAGAATATCTGTTTACTCAGGGCTGTCAGCATGGTGATTTCCTTCCCTCCCCTGTAATTTCCATGTGACTAACAGAACAATGAATATTTACTTTAGGCTACACAATGGGGGCAGGGGGGTCTTTCATACTGTTCGAAGAAATCTCATAGACCACTAAAGCTGGACTCACACCAGAAATACTGTAGGACTAGTTACTGGGAAGAAATTTGAGTCTGTTTACATTGAAGCTTACCTGATTTGCACTTTTCGAAATAATATGCGAAGTGCTATATAACCATTTTTTGAAATTCAATTTTATCTGAATTTTGCACAGTAGCACTCCCGCCATGAAGGTAAACAAAAATGCATAGATCAGGGGAAAGTATGCATAAATACACACAATTTAATGAAAATAATATACACAAATGCATTATATTAGGGGGAACGGCTTTGCAAAAATGTATACATTCAGGAAAATTGCGTGCAAAAATGTGACCATCAGAAAAAGTAATGCTAAAATACTATGCAATCTTAATGATAATTAAAAAAAAAAAAAAGCAAACTGATATGGAAATATGGGGAGCTGCACATAAAAAGGTCCGTAGCTCAAGTGCCACAGCATCTGCTTTGCATGCAGAAGGTCCCGGGTTCGATCCTTGGCATCTCTGGGCAGGGCTTGGAATTGCCCCTTGCCTGATACTATGGAGAGTTGCTGCCAGTCAGTGTAGACAGTACTGAGCTAGTCAGATTCAGTCTAAGTCAGCTTCCTGTGTTTCTAGATTGGAAAAGCCTAAATCAAGATATTAGGGATGCGGGTGGCGCTGTGGGTTAAACCACAGAGCCTAGGACTTGCTGATAAGAAGGTTGGCAGTTCGAATCCGCGCGACGGGGTGAGCTCCCATTGCTCTGTCCCAGTTCCTGCCAACCTAGCAGTTCGAAAGCATGTCAAAGTGCAAGTAGATAAATAGGTACCGCTCCGGCGGGAAGGTAAACGGCGTTTCCGTGTGCTGCTCTGGTTTGCCAGAAGCGGCTTAGTCATGCTGGCCACATGATTCGGAAGCTGTACTTGGCCAATATAGCAAGATGAGTGCCGCAACCCCAGAGTCGGTCACGACTGGATCTAATGGTCAGGGGTCCCTTTACCTTTACCTTTCAAATCAAGATATTGGCCCATCCCTAAGCAAGACTTTCACCTTGGAATGAAGTCAAGAGTGAGTCAAAGGATTTTGAGGGATTGCAGGAAAGTGGGGAGAGGAAGGGGAGGAGAAGCTTGCAGCTCTGGGAACTGTGTCGAAAGTTCATGTGGTCAAACACCCCAATTGACAATATCAACCCGGGTCAATGAACCAGGTAAGCAGTCCTTCCATACATGTGAGTGCCTCGTTGCTTTTTGTAGTTTTGACAAACCATATGCCTATCTATCTACCAACAGCAATCTGGAACTCCAAACCGGAGGAGAATTTTGTATGAAAATTTCAGAAGCATCCCTAATTCAAACTAAATCTGCTCTGTCTTTGATTTTTAAAACCTGGCAAATGAAAATCCATGTGCCTGTTAGCATTGTTTTTAATCAATATAAATTGTCTCACTAGTTAAGTAGCGGGGATGAAAGGCTCCATACAGATTTCAACAACCTGGTGCCCTTCGGAGGAAGTCCTCAGTTCCCTTCTGGGTCAAACTATAAACTGGAGCTGTGCCACAGTTTAAATGAATCGTTTGAGCTGCTTTGGAATTTTCATCTCTTGTGATTTATGATGCCATCAACACTTCTCAATGGATTCACAGTTGGTAATCTGTCTTCCAGTCCAGGAAATCACCAAGTATAAGACCGTATTCAGACCTTTCATTCTAGTATGGAGTTTTCTAGTGTTACCCGTTGGGTCTCGGTGACTCCTTTGATCCCCAGACTCCCCAGGGCTCTTCCACCAGCCTCTTCCCAAAATGGTATCCAGATTAGTTCTATTCAGAAGAGGCCCATTGAAATAAATGGACTCAAGTTAGCCCAAGTTAGTTTCCATGGATCTATTGTGAGCAGGACTGATATTGGACATGCAACCCAAAGTCATTCCAAAATGTGTTCAAGCAGCAAGATTTTAAGGAAATCTTCATGAGGAAAACTGAAGAAGCAGCTTTTCTGGCTCACAAACTGATTAGTTTGCTATGTCATAGTGAGCTACAGACTTTCCTAAAGTGGTGGTTTCATGGAAGATAAGGCTATTCATCCTGGTGGCTATGCTCTGCCTCTATGAATACCAGTTTCTGGAAACCGTAGGACAGTGTGTGGGTTCTGCTTGTGGGCTTTTTGTATGCATCCGGTTGACCACCATAAGAACAGCAGGCTCTTCCAATGTACTTATGTGGTGGTGATTGTGGTGGGGGCACTGTGCAAAATGTACCACTCAGCTCACAAACAAGATTACCAAACCCCAAGATTGCAACAAAGGGGCCTTTCAAGTTCCTTTATGGATGCTTTCCAGGGTGGGGATGGTGTCCAAAATATCAAGTTCTACTTTCTGCTCACTTGGAAGATGGATTGAAATATTTGTGTGTCACTGTAAAGCATTTTTCACGGGGGAAAGGGCTCTGGGAGCAGTGCCTAGCATCACTGCGATATGTAAATGATGTCAGCCTGGCCTGCTGCACCTCATCCATCACTGGTACTGATTCCTCTTTGTTTTCCTCCGTGGGAAGAAAAGGCACCTTGGTGCCTGGCCTCCTCTCTTTTAGCACTTCCTTTCCTTTCCTTAACATTTAGAACCCACCCCAAGTTAAACATCTGGGCACAATATGCATTCACTACTTTAAATGATGCCATTATTTCTATCCACCAAAGGTAAGGTGGCTGGAGGTGGCTGTGTTTTCATTCCTCACCTTGTTTAATCTGACCATAAATCGAAAGGAGCATGCAAAGGGGAAACTGTTAAAAAAAATAAAATCAGGCAACTGAACATTATCCATTTCTTTCTTTATTGCCAATTTATTTCCAGAATGTTGGATTCACACATGCATGTTTGCTTTCTTTAAAGGTAAAAGGTAAAGGGACCCCTGACCATTAGGTCCAGTCGTGGCTGACTGTGGGGTTGTGGCACTCATCTCGCTTTATTGGCTGAGGGAGCCAGCGTACAGCTTCCAGGCCATGTGGCCAGCATGACTAAGCCACTTCTGGCGAACCAGAGCAGTGCACGGAAATGCCGTTTACCTTCCCACCGGAGTGGTATCTATTTATCTACTTGCACTTTGATGTGCTTTCGAACTGCTAGATTGGCAGGAGCAGGGACTGAGCAACAGGAGTTCACCCCGTCGCAGGAATTCGAACTGCCGACCTTCCGATCGGCAAGACCTAGGCTCTGTGGTTTAACCCACAGTGCCACCCGCGTCCCTTTCTTTAAAGGTAGTTTATCTCAAAGATGCTCATAAGAGCTGGCATGGAAGAGGGATCTCTCTGCATCATCCCGGAATTATTTCTTTCCTCCTAAACATAAAGAGTGGGGAGCATGCTCTTTCCAAAGCCAGCAATTTCCATATTGCCTTGCTCAATGGAAAAGGCTGAGGGAAAGCCATTGTTTCTCCACTCGTTGGCAAAGCACAGGATGGTAGGTCTCCCAAACCCACTGAAGGATGCAACTGCAGGCTACAAATGGTTTCTATCTGGCTAGAAACTGGTTTCTATCTGAGCAGAATCACTTATTTATGGTTTTTAAGAAAATAAGAGTCTGCTTGATCAGGTCAGTCGCCCATCTAGTTCAGCTTACTAGTCTCACAGATGCCCCAAATGGAAGCACACTAGCAGGACCTAGGTGCAACTGCACTCTCCTCCTACCTCTGACAGTGGAGATAGAACATTGCCACCATGGATCTACAAAATTGTCTAATCCCCTTAAGAACACAAGAAGTGCCCTGCTGGATCAGACTTAAGGCTTATCTTTTCTAGCATACTGTTCCAACCAGATACCTATGGGAAGCCCACTTGCATGACCTGAGTGCAAAAGGACTCCCCAGTATTCAGAAGCATACAACCTCCAACTGTTCGTAACCACGGATAGCCTTCTCCTCCATGGATTGGTCTAATCCAGGCATAGGCAAACTCCGGCCCTCCAGATGTTTGGGACCATCACTGCCTCGTGGAGGAGAGGATTACATAGTTTAGCTCTGCTCTGTGCAGAAAAGGATTTGAGCCACCCACCTTTTTTGCCTATTGAAAGAATGTGCAAGAGAACTTGACTTTAGGGTTAGGGAGGCTTTTGTGATTAAAGAGGCCAGAAAAACCATGTTTGAATGTGAATCGGCCTTTCTATAGTTAGGAAAGTGGTAGGAGAATGCATTGAAAAGCATGAGTGCACACCCTCCAAGATTCCACCAATTAAAATCAGGGCACAAATCTTTCGGTACCACACTCCCATGGCAGCAGCTCTATTAGAGGTTACTGACCTTAACCGCTTCCCAAAGTGTCTAGCAGAGCTTCCCTGGCGGCAGACGACAAGAACTGTAGTCACACTCGAATGCACTTTCAAGAATTACTTTATGCAAGCATTTGGTTATACAAGCATTTTCAGTTACTACTATCTACAAACTATTTAGAGTTGTTCTTCCTCTCTTCGGCACGGTATACTTTCAGTCTAGTAATAAACAGTCCTGATACCGCAAACTCACAGTATCAGCAGCACACTTTTACCATACATCCAAACTAACTGTAAGCATGCGTATTGACAGCGTATGTGTGCTCTCCTCGTGCCTCAAATTGCAAACTCAATTTCCTCCTTTTAATTGCGTCTCCAGCTGACACCAATTAAGCCTGCAGTGCCACTCCCACACATTGAAGAAACTTCTGGAATGCTTTTTAAAGTTTCCAGGAACTGTTACTCTGTTTCATGAAGAATGTATTGCTAACAAGCTCTCACAGCAAGTGCCAGAAGAACATCCTCCAGCTTCTCCTCCTCTTCCCCATCATCATCATCATCAATGTTATCTTCTCCTCCTCCTCCAGCAGGGATTGACCTGGCAGGACAGCCTGGCCTGCACCACCAGGAGCTGGTTCCCCCTCCATGGACTCCAGCTCAGCCACCTTCTTTTGTGTGAAAGATATGCATCTTTCAGTGCTGAGCTCTCGCTGACTCGCCAGAGAGACCAGCACTGAAAATGAGACATTCCAGGAACCAATCAGAAGCTGGGATGGCTTCCAGGATGTCCCAGTCAAATCAGGATGGCTGACAGGTATGGAGATGAATGAATGACTAACAGGAAGATGTGCAAATACCCTACATGCAAAATCAAGATGAATGCTCATTATCATACAACTGCCCTGTAAACAAATCAGAATGAGTGCTCAGTAATGACAACATCTGGATGAATGTGTAATAAGGGATTGATATAGTCTAACCTCTGTGTAAGTTTTATGCAAGCAAATAGGGATAAATGCTCCTGGTTGTCTGGAGGAGTACACACATGTGCTTTCACACTGGTGAAACACCACAGATATCTACACACACACACACACACACACAATCTCATATGTGCAAATACAAAAATAGTGGAACTGCTTGTACAATCACATCAAGTTTGTGTTTCTGATGTTTATCAATGCACACAAACCCACTGGTAATGTAGAGTTGTAAAAGACATGAAAGAACCCAAGAATACAGCAATCTGCACATGCATGGTACAACTTTTTCAACACTCTAGTTTTTATTTTTTAAAAAAACAGAATAGTTGAGAACTCATAATGGAACTGTTATTTGGAGTTCGAGAAACCTGCTAAAAAATTCAGATGAGAATTTTGGGTGCGTTCCTAAATCACCCTCCCATTAATAGAAATTTGTTTCTAAATGGAGAAATCCTTGAGGTGCTTTAGCTGACCTCAGATCTGGTGGGCAAGGTATGTATTGTGATGGGTATGGATGTGTGAAAGAGAGAGAGAGTGAAACACTGTATAATATGAAAAATTCTCCAGTCAAACTCATAAATCATCAAGCAAATGAAAATAAATACCGCTAACAATGCTTCCATGCTGGTTTTTTATTATGATTATTTATAACAGCATTGAAGAATTTTGGAAAATTAAGTAAATGTCAAGTGAAACGTAATAATTTTCCCCCAGGGTTTGGCACATTTGGGAGTCTGACAGCTTCCCATTTTTCTTGATATCCAGCAAAGACAGGCGGCCAACAGGGCTGGATTTTTGTTCCTCACTTTGTTTAATTTGATCATAAATCGAAAAGAGAGCTGAAAATATGGACCACAAAAATCAATCGGGCAAGTCAATGCTTCTAAAAACATATTACGAGTCGCCTGTAATTTAAATGTATTTTCCAACCTAACCCCAGTTGCAGGATACAAACGTTTTGTGCATTACATTGTGAAAATGATGGACCAAAGGCAACCCTCTTGGTCTGATCCAGCAGTTATTTGAGTTATTAAAAATAAAGCAACAAATGTAAATAATTACAACAGTAATATCCACAGTAACAGTGATCACCTTTACACATTCGCTCACACCCGTGTTGGAGGCCATAGGTTTTATACTCCTTCTTCAACTATCCAGACATTTACTCCTCTAATAGAGTAGTTTGAGCAATTGTAATTTGTGCCAACAGCTGAGATCTCTCCTGCTGATTCCACCCATCTGCCATGACAATCTGCACTTCACCTTGCTCAGATGTAGAGAAATTATGGCCTATAAATAAAACAATCGCCAGCTTGGCATGGATGTATGTGCAGGCGCCATACTGTGGCACCTCAGGGTTCATTTATTTATCATTTGGATTCCCCCTGCCTCTTCCTTTACTATCCACACAGAGCTCAAGATGTGGGTTACAGAAATATATGGCAAGTACTGAGTTAGAAAGGAAAAGGCGCCAGCCAGATGGGTGGGTTATCTCAGCAGGTTTGGACTATGACAAAAGAAAATAGAATTTCCTTCTGGGGAGTATCTAGGACAGACCTCTCTCCCTCCTCCACCCTGAAGCTCACTCCTCGCTTTCACCTTGGACACATGAGAGGATGGAGATAAACAAGGCAATGCAAACCTGAGATTGGGATGAGCGAGTTTGGAATCTTGAGCTGTCACAGCAGAGTCAGGGCTAAGCCAACTGGGAGACATGGCAACATAACACCCTGAATGCAGTTGAACCAGAGTATTGCTAGTTCGCCAAGTTCAGATACCTAGGGGTACAAATAACCAGAAACCTCAAAATCTTTAATAAAAAAAACAGCAAAAAAAGCAATGCTGGCTCTGAGATTTCAGTACAGTGGTACCTCAGGTTACATATGCTTCAGGTTACATACGCTTCAGGTTACAGACTCCGCTAATCCAGAAATAGTGCTTCAGGTTAAGAACTTTGCTTCAGGATGAGAACAGAAATTGGGCTCCGGCGTTGCGGCGGCAGCAGGAGGCCCCATTAGCTAAAGTGGTGCTTCAGGTTAAGAACAGTTTCAGGTTAAGTACGGACCTCCGGAACGAATTAAGTACTTAACCCGAGGTACCACTATATAATAATACTGTGAGGGCATTGTTTTTGTTTGTTAGTGTGGTGTATATTTTTGTGTTTTTGTATTGTAAACCATTCCTTAATCTTTGGATGAAGTGCAGTAAAGAATATATCATCATCATCATCACTGAACTGCAGATGGTACCTCATTCAGTGCCATACCTTCATGTCCTGGTTTGACTTCATCCACCCAGGCTGGCCATTGGATCCTACTAGACAGGAAGGTATCTAAAAGAACTTCCTGTTCCACTCAAGCTATGTTCAAGCAACAAGAACATAGTGAACTCTGGTGTGGCCCCAGCAGGTTCCTAAGAGTTTCATCAACCAACTGAAGTGGTAAGGAAGAATAATATGAGAGTCATGTGGGGTTCAAGTCACACATTGTATTAGAGGGCGAAAAGCAGCTTAGTTTTAACCTATTAGGAATGTCGTCACCCCTGATTCTAGCATTAATCTGGATACAGAGTTGCACGTTGCAGGGCACCATATTGGGAGATGAGTCATTCAGGGCTCAGAGCTGTTGTAGATAGGGAGACCATTGCACCTAAGGCTGTTGGACAGGAGCCCCCCAGAGTAACCTCCAGGACCACCGTGGCCTGTAGGGCCAGAACCCAGACTCTCATAGGCACCTTCCCATGAAGTATCGGGCGTCTCCCTCCACATATCGCCAGTGCAGCAGCACCAGAAGTGAGGCTATGAAATGAAGGAGTGCTCATCTCCAGGTGAGGGGATTGGTCCTTTAAGCCCCTGAAGTTCTCTCAAAGAGGTGGAGCATGGAGAAGGTGGTCTGGAGAAAAAAGGCTTAAAAGGCTCCACTCTGCTCACTCGGAGCTGTCTGTGGTACTGCAACCTTTGGCCAGCCTTGCTGTTTTCTCTATGGGATGCAGCATTGTGCTAGAACAGGACAAGGAAGCTGTCTTATGTGAGGGAATGATATTTATTTATCTAACCCAGTATTGAATGGACAGCCATTCTCTGGAGTGTCTTGCAGGTGTTTTTCATATCACTATTTACCTCATCATTTTAAGTAAATAAGCTGGGGATTGAAGCTGTATGGGGAGGAGGGGCTCTGCCAGTAACAAAAATGGCAGCTTCGGACACTCCACTTGGGAGTGGATTTTACCCATGTCTCCAGAGTGTCCCAAGCTGCCATTTTTGTTAGTGGCAACACAGAGAGTTGATTAGGCTGGCTAATCAAGAGCTCCAGTTTCCATGAGGATGACAATGAGAACATCCAAATAAAGCAACAGGCCTCCTACTACAGCCACATCATTGTTTTTCTTTTCTTCTTGGCCTGAGCAAATTTAATTTGAATTCCTTGCAAGCCACCAGCTCAGCAGTGCACCAGCAATATTGGAAAGGTCACCAAAGGTAATGTCAGACATATCGTCAAACATTCAGACAGTGATGGTGAGGCACAAGTGGCCTCTGTGCTTATCTAAGTGATAATACATCACATAGGGTCTGGACAGATCCAAATATTTGCTACCTTTATTTCATTTACCATCCAGAACCCCTGTGGTAAGGAAGATCATTGACACAGCCTAGAGAAGCTGTTGAAACTCACTTGTAGGTCCATGACTCACAGCATCATATCTGCATGCAGAAAGTCCCAGATTCAATCTTCAGGTAGGACTGTAAATGTTTCCTGCCTGAAACACTGGCGAGCAGCTGCCAGTCAGTGTAGGCAATACTGAGTTAGACGGACCAATGGTCTGACGTAGTATAAGGCTGCTTCCTATGTTCCTAAAATGTGGAAGGCCCTGCTGCAGAAGAGGCAGTGGTGGTGGTGGAGGAGAAGATCACTTTATTTTGGTTCAAAGGTCGATGTCAGCAAGCCAGATGTTCAACAGGTTAGGCTGGGAGTTGCCTCAGCATGGTAGGCACCTGGGCACTGGTTTCCTGGCTCCCTGGCTCCTCACCTTTCCACAATGGACATAAATAAAGTCAGGCTGTGGAGAGAAGAAAAGGAGAAAGGACAGGGGGCACCATCCTGATAGGTGTCAGTTAAGGAAAAACTGGAGAAAGGGAGCTAATCTTCCCAAAACTTTTCAGACTACCCACACACAAAGGAGATATGGCAACTAGACCAGAGAATAAAGCAGTCTGCCAATGGTGAGGTACACTAGATAACAAGAAACTATCTGGCAAGGAAGGAGAATGATTTGCTTCAAGAATGAATAGGCCTCAATTGAGCTGTTTTATAACTGACTCTGCTGCCTACTTCTTTCCTGGCATGCCACTGGGGCCCTGGTCCAGGGTACATGAGGAGTACATGAGCATGACTTCATCCCCATGGGTACAGCTTTGAGGTCCCAGATGAGTACTGTGGCTTTAGTCCTGAGCTTCTACACAGGCACACCACAACCTCTGTCACTAGGGTACTGGGGGAGCACAGTGGTGGCACAGGGATCAATAGACCGTTAAACGTCCGGGGACCCTCTGTGATCACCACAGCAGTGTTCGATGTTCCTAAGTGATAATAGAAAATATAACCCATATTAAATTATCGACAACCAATTAATTCCAAACCCTTTTAACAAATACAGTGTGTAACCTGTAACCTCACCTTCTTCCAGTAGACACTGATGAAACAGAGAAGTTCAAACCAACACAATAAATAACACATCATCTCAAAATGGTGAATAATAGCAACCCATTATAGACATTCCATCAAATATAGCTGCTGAACATTAGATTGAGACACAGATGTTCCTTTCAAAACCAATGAAATACATGTGAATCATGAGTACTAAATGTTTCCAGAGAAGCAGGCCTGACAGACCTGCGGAAAGTATAATATAGGGACCATGTCCTTGTTAATCCTTTCCTACCTATCTCCCATTATCGTACCTTATTAGGACATCCCATAGACTCACTGTTTCTGCACCACTGGAGAGAGGCAAATGATGTCTTAATGAGAGATGTGCCCTAGTGCCGATAAAGAGCTATTCTCTCCTTTGGAAAGAAGAGATAATGTCAGGCATGGGATGTTGAAGTACATTTAACATAATTGGATGGAACATGGAAGGGTCTCCTCCCTCTGGGCTACTACAGAAGTCACAGCGAAATATATCAAAGTGGCAAAAATATATTATGTGTCATATTTCACTCAGGAGCAGATCCATGAGGGTTCTGCCTCAACTGGAAAGCAAGAGGAGACATCAGTCTGGCCAAGCTTCTTTGACCAGACCAGAGAAATGGAACTGATCTCCCATTATGACAAAAAAAAAAGTTATGTGCTTTTCCATGTGTACAAGTAATGATTGGCACCCGTCTGTCTCAGAAGACAATGGAAGAGTGCACCTTTGGGAGTGAAGTCAAACCACTGGAGAGTTACAGTGCCTGCTGTGGCTGTAGAGATGGATACTGACCGATTTTCATTGCAGCTGAGGCAGATGAAGGCGTCCAATGGTGTTGATACAGGTGTACCAGGCTGTTTCTTTTTCTGTGCTCCTTCCAGCAATCATTTCTCCTCTGGTTACTGCTGTGAATACACGGCCTGACTGATTGTCTCTGGGACCCCTCTGAAGTGGTTGTCGGCAGGTGGGAGCTGGCTGAGGGCAGCCTGAGGTTGGTGGGGCACTGCCTCCCTTGCCCTAATGGGCTAGCCTTCCTTGTGTCTCACCACTACCCCTACTTCATCCAAGTAAGCCGCAGCGATGCTGGAGTCAGGAAAGCAGCTCTGCCGTACTATATCAACCACTACTGGAAGCAAGGCACTAGAGCCTTGCTGTGTTAGTCCCTGTTTCACACTTACCATGCCTGTCTCCAGTCTCCTGGCATGCTCTGAATCTATCCCATTTTGGCTGGAGAAAGAGAATGCATACAATGGCAGCCCCAATATTTTGGAGTAAAGTCATTTTGTCAGAACTACAATATCCAAGCTGAATTCTGCTTTGGGTAAGTTTCCGCTTTAGCCTGTACTCAATGGAGCCTGTAACCCAGTTTGAAGGATATTGTGTGGCCAGTTTCAAGCGCACGCACAGATATATCACCCTGTTTTTGAAATATGCAGGAATCTGTCACATGGTGCGCTTTCAGGTTGAGCAGGCCAACAATGCGTAAGCTATTAATGGAGGTAAATCCACACATATTGCCACTGATTTCTAGAAATAGCAGGGAAGGGATTTCCAAATCCTTTAAAGATTTGCAAAATGCTTCCTCTCTCTATTCCCTTAATCTCCTAATACGGAAAGCAAACTCTTTTTGTTCCCTGCCTGAAAGGGCTTTGACTGTATGGCAGCCCAACCATGAAGCAGAATAAAATTATTATTATTATTATTAGCTTGATGAACTGATATTTACAGTACAATCCTATGCATGCGTTCTCAGAAGTGAGTTACGTTAAGTTCAATCAGATATAAATAAAAGGTAAAGGTACCCCTGCCCGTACGGGCCAGTCTTGACAGACTCTGGGGTTGGTGCGCCCATCTCACTCAAGAGGCCGGGGGCCAGCGCTGTCCGGAGACACTTCCGGGTCACGTGGCCAGCGTGACATCGCTGCTCTGGCGAGCCAGAGCCGCACACGGAACACCGTTTACCTTCCCGCTAGAAAGCGGTCCCTATTTATCTACTTGCACCCGGGGGTGCTTTCGAACTGCTAGGTTGGCAGGCGCTGGGACCGAGCAACGGGAGCGCACCCCGCCGCGGGGATTCGAACCGCCGACCTTTCGATCGGCAAGCCCTAGGAGCTGAGGCTTTTACCCACAGCGCCACCCGCATCCCTTTCAATCAGATATACTGCCATGCAATTCATTCATAAAATTATTTATTTTAAAATGTATAATCTGCTCTTTCATCAAATATAACAAGGTGGCTTACAACATATAAAATGCAATAAAGCCCATCTATAAATATCTATTATTTGTAAAACATATATAAAAATGTTAATAAAAACTCAGTAGATACTGGTTGGTTTAAAGGAAAAAAACATATTGTGAAGCTCTGTCTAAACTGCAGTTTTCAGAAGACATCTGCAAATGGGTAGGAATAGTTCTGCCAAACATTTACAGGTAGGGTGTTTCCTACCTGTTTGACAGTGGAATGGTCTCCCTCTGGAGGTTGTGGCCTTTTAAGCAGAGGTTGGATGGCCATCTGCCATGGATGCTTTGGCTGAGATTCCTGCATTGCAGGGGGTTGGACTGTTGGGTCCCTTCCAGCTTTACAATTCTATGATTTGCCCTCAGAAAGCATAGCTGCACCCAAACTTCCAACACAGTGCAGAGTCAAGACTAAATCTTGACCTCCACAAAATTCCTACACAATACCCCTGACCTCTCTCTGTCAGGCAGCATGTCTTTTGCAGGATCTTTCCTAGTCCTGCTACCTGGAATCCTTTTTACACAGAGGTGCCATGATCTTCCAATGAAAACAGAAACTGGAGTGGGAATTGCAGGTGTCCACTTATTTGTCCCATGCTGCTGCAATTGATATGTACGCAATTGAAGACATTCTTTTCTCCAGCTCTCAATGCCTTCCATTTGCATTGAAATGAAAGGGGTAGGATATCATAATGACGATGTACTTAATTATGTTACATTAATTCTGCTATTGGGCTCCATGATCACTGTAGATGGTGACAGCAGCCACGAAATTAAAAGATGCCTGCTTCTTGGGAGAAAAGCAATGACAAACCTAGACAGCATCTTAAAAAGTAGAGACATCACCTTGCCAACAAAGGTCCGTATAGCAAAAGCTATGGTTTTCCCAGTAGTGATGTATGGAAGTGAAAACTGGACCATAAAGAAGGTTGATCACCAAAGAATTGATACTTTTGAATTATGATGCTGGAGGAGACTCTTGAGAGTCCCATGGACTGCAAGAAGATCAAACCTATCCATTCTTAAGGAAATCAGCCCTGAGTGCTCACTGGAAGGACAGATCCTGAAGCTGAGGCTCCAATACTTTGGCCACTTCTTGAGAAGAGAAGACTCCCTGGAAAAGACCCTGATGTTGGGAAAGATGGAGGGCACAAGGAGAAGGGGACGACAGAGGACGAGATGGCTGGATCGTGTTCTCGAAGCTACCAACATGAGTTTGACCAAACTGCGGGAGGCAGTGGAAGACAGGAGTGCCTGGTGTGCTCTGGTCCATGGGGTCACAAAGAGTTGGACACGACTAAATGACTAAACAACAACAACACAATTCTGCTATAATGGACAGCAAAGTGGATAACATCACTTTGTCAGAAGCCAAACTACAGTGGTGTGTGAACAGGACTGCATGCGAAGAACATGGGGTGCAGCAGGAATCAATGCCTTCTTACATCCCTGTTTCTCACTAACCTATGACCACTCCCTCCAAACGCATGACAATTACTGTACTTTGTGCTATCATTTTGCTACCACTTCAGAGATTTAGGGCAGGGAGGTTTTCGTGTCACAGTACTGAATGGATGTAATCATTGCTTCCTGGGGTGAGCACATTGCCGCCACTATGCCTTGTTTATCCCACATTTACACCATTGCATCAAAATGCCTCTGACTTTTGCCTCGCCCTTCTGTCTGTAGGGAAGATCTTTGATTGACGTATTTCCCCCTGCTAGGCACCGTGCACCAGTTCCTGTGCCTAGAGCCCGAGCAGGTCACACGTATATTTCAATGTGCCATTGCTCCCGTGATATATTTCGAAGGAAGCCCATTTCCATGCCACACTTCATCACCGGGGTGACAACTCTTTGCAGAGTACATCATGGGGAAAGATTACAGACGGCATTTATATTTCAAAGTCTCGGTAATAGATCACAGGACATGCCATCTTGTTCCCAAGACCTCAAGGGTGGGTTGTCTTCAGAGAGAGCCAAAAAAATAAAAAAGGAGCTATGTAAACACTGTCAACAGAATATATTGGTCTGTCTGGAGACAGTTCTACATGCACACAAACAAGCTCTCCTCTTTTCCTTTACAACGGATGCAGCTTCATATATAAAGCTAAAGGGACCCCTGACCATTAGGTCCAGTCATGGCCGACTCTGGGGTTGTGGCGCTCATCTCGCTTTATTGGCCAAGGGAGCCGGCGTCCAGCTTCTGGGTCATGTGGCCAGCATGACTAAGCCACTTCTGGCGAACCAGAGCAGCGCACGGAAACGCCGGTTACCTTCCCGCTGGAGGGGTACCTATTTATCTACTTGCTTATCTACGTGCTTTCAAACTGCTAGGTTGGCAGGAGCAGGGACCGAGCAACGGGAGCTCACCCCATAGCGGGGATTTGAACCACCGACCTTCTGATCAGCAAGTCCTAGGCTCTGCCATCCCTCTTCTCAAGCTCTATAAGGGCTTTAAACACCAAAATAACACATTGAACTTACTGTGGTCTGACAGCTCCTTATTCAAACCCTGTTACAGATCCATGCTACAAAATTTAAAGGAGGTATGGGAAATGATGTGTCCTTTAAAGCAGGCATAGGCCCTCCAGATGTTTTGGGACTACAACTCCCATCATCCCTAGCTAACAGGACCAGTTGTCAGGGATGATGGGAATTGTAGTCCCAAAACATCTGGAGGGCCAAGTTTGCCTATGCCTGCTTTAAAGGTTAAGAAGCAGAAATGCAAATCACTATTATTATTACTAGTGTTAACTTTTTTATATGTGTGTATTGGATGTTTGCTAAAACACAATAAACTGACTGACTGACCCTGTTACAAGTAGTCAAATTTGCTCATGAAGTGCAGGGCAGAGCAGGCTTTTAAATATCAAAAAATGCTTGATTGGGGTGCCAGATGTTGATATATACCCTGCCTCAACCTTATAAGATTGTAATATCCCAGCCAAATGATTAAAAGATGAAGCTGATTTCACTTTAATATCTCCCATTGCAGAGGGGAGAATCTTCCCTTCAAATACACCAGAGTCATTGAGCGTAACTAGATTTAATTTCATGCTGAAGGGTCTGTGAATATTCATTTTAAAAATAGTCACCAACAGCCTAAATTCAATTTGTGCAATATACTTCTGCTTAAAGCAGCCGTTCAAAATCCTTAAAAATATTAATGAATCCTTATAGCAATACAGTGGGGGGTTTTTTATTTTAAAAAAAATTATATGTTTCAAATAACCATTACGGGCTTTTAGTTTTAAACTCATGTTAAACAGATTTCACCATTAACAAAAATATGTATGAATTGAAAGTTAAGCACTGCTCCATTATTATTCAAATCTAACATTTATGCTGAAAAGTAGGGTTGTGCACACCCTCACCCACAATACAAGTTGCCACCCACAATTTATGAATCTGGGTTAGATCCACATCCAGGTTGCTACCTGATAAATACAACTCTTTGGAAATCTCATTGACTTGAATTGAAAAACCAACATGACCATAGTTTACTTGGTTTTTATTCCCACAGAGGGGCTTTGGAGATGTGGATATTAACCCTGCCAAATTTCTGATGGGTAGTTCCATGGGTTTTCATACCTTTAAAAAAAAATCTATTAAAAATAGTTCTCAGTCATGCCAGTTCTCGTACTCCTGTGTTTGATGTGTTCCTTCCATCAAGATTTTGAAAACATCTGAGATTTTTTCCCCTTGAGATACTAGGCATGGGCAGGCAGCATCAGGCAGACACGGGCAGGCAGCAGCATAAAGGTGTGCACAGAGGGGGATGAGACAGGTACAGATGTTTTTTGAAGGACAGGGCATCAGCAATCAATTCAACTGAGCATCAGCAATGAGATAAAGTGATGGCTATGCTCTACCTCAGAGGGAATAACACTTCTGAATACCAGTTGCTGAAATAATAATAATAATAATAATAATAATAATAATAATAATAATAATAA
>JAXCMG010000018.1:10466960-10510184 GCA_034642415.1 Podarcis siculus
AATAATAATAATAATAATAATAATAATAATAATAATAATAATAATAATAATAATATATTTATACCCTGCTCCCAAACATCATCATTGTCATAATATTAATAATAATACAGTGGTACCTCGGGTTAAGTACTTAATTCGTTCCGGAGGTCCGTTCTTAACCTGAAACTGTTCTTAACCTGAAGCACCACTTTAGCTAACGGGGCCTCCTGCTGCCACTCCGCCGCCGGAGCACAATTTCTGTTCTCATCCTGAAGCAAAGTTCTTAACCCGAGGTAATATTTCTGGGTTAGCGGAGTCTGTAACCTGAAGTGTATGTAACCTGAGGTAACACTGTAATGTGATAAAACATCAAACATTTAAAATTTCCCTACAGGATTGTCTTCTAAAAGTCAGATAGTTGTTTATTTCCTTGACATCTGACAGGAGGCCGTTCCACAGGGAGGTGCCACCACCAAGAAGGCCGTCTGCCTGGTTCCCTGTAACCTCACTTCTCACAGGGAGGGAACTGCCAGAAGGCCCTCAGAACTGGACCACAGGAGGGGGGAGTGTTCTTGTGCTCAGGTTCTGCTTGCAGGCTTCCCACATCCAGTGCTATTTTTCGAGAAAAAGAGGGGCCGGAACTCCCCCTTGTTCTCTTAGAATGACAATGGCGCCCACCTGAGAGGTGCTGGAACTGAATTCCGGTGAGTTCTGGCTGAAAAAAAGCCCTGCCCATCTGCTTGGCCACTGTGAGATCAGGATGTTGAACTAGGTTGGGTCTTTGGCCCGATCCTGCAGGCTCATGTTACATTCTTATGTATCTGATGAACATTTAGCTGAACACACTCTTGGATTTAAACAGGCAGTTCCTATCGGGACAGGAGCAGGAAGCCGCGGTCTCCACACACTTTCGGGTCATGAGAACTGGTCTCAAATTGGGGTCCCGTCCCAGACTAGCAGACAAGCCGGCTCATTAGGCTGTATGGATTCAATTGTCAGAAATGATCCCAGGCCTCAGAACAAGCTCCAGCCTTTTTCAAATGGCTTCATCTAAATGCAAATGGGTGCCTGTTATGCTTGCCCAAGAGCCGAAAGCTTTTTCCCATTAAAAAGGCATGAGGAGGGGGGAATTAATTTAATGCTAAAACATTCCCCTGGATAAGAGGAATCTCCAGTCCGTGCTTTGCATCATTTCCTACCCGTGATGTCCACAGCACCAGCAATAAGATATATATATATTTTAAAACCTCTTCTTCTCTCCCCCCTCCCCTCCCGCACCCACCACACTTCCTTACTGAAGGGAACAGCAACATAATCTGTTTCTCGAAATGACTTTACTGCTGGCACTCTATCAACTGAAATGCAGATATTTGTATTTCTTTCTGCAAGAAATGCCCCAGGGAAATGAAAAAGTGGAAGATGGCAGCAAAAAAAAATGAGATTGTTCACACATGTACAATTTGCAAGCGATAGCGGCTCCACTGCAGCATGGGCGGCAGGGACTACCTTTGATAAGTTGCACAATGGCTTAGGATTCATTGGGATCCAATAAATGGCTCCCAATCCTGGTGAAGGCTGGTCCATTTGGGTGAGTGTGGCACCCTTCTTACTTTCACCTGTTTATCATGCACATTTTGCAACCAAGCACAGTATCCTTGAACCTAGGAAACGCTTCTGATTTCTGCTTGAGATTGAACACATGAATATACCTGGAAAATGAATCAATGAGAACCATGAAGTACCTGGCTCCACCCAAAGAGGGTGTTAGTGGACCAACGAGATCAGCATGCACTACCTGGTATGGTTCTGTAGCTTGTCTACTGGACACCTTACCTTTTGCAGCCATTTTGACCTTGGCCCATAACCAAAAATGTCGGAATCTCCGCTCGGCCAAGCCAATAAGGCCTCATCTTCCTCCGAGCTGAACCTTTGAAATCGCCTTCGACGTGTTTAATGACCTGGGCCTTTGATAAGGCCTCAAGCACATTCTATCCAGCAGGGTTCCCAGCACAGGGTAGAGACGAGAGGTTTGGCTACATTGTAAAGAGTTTTATTTCTAAACTACGCAGAACAGAAAAGACATCCTCTGTCTATGAAAGCAGAGAGCAACAAAATATACATCCTCTCCCTGTGAGAGCAGAGAGCAACTGAACAAAGGAACAAAGGAAACAGGAAACCACTAGCGTCACATCCCGTCTCCCTTTCCCATGAGACTTGAAGGTCCCTGGAATGTAAACAGAGTCCTGTGACTCCACGCAGCTGCACAGTGATAACAGAAACTAACACTTACTTACTTGCCACCCTCCTCCTCCTTAGCCTCAGTGCTGTCCTTGTAGAACTCAGCAGGGAGGAGGATGGGGAGAAAACTAGAATGAGTTGGCTCTGCCTGTCATTGGCTCTGGCACCACCTACTGTTGGGCTCCCTGGCTTCTGCCCAACCACTGCCATAAGGCGCTAGCCGTCACTGCTCAAACCCTGATTCCATTTCTCAATCCCTGATTCAGGGTTTGGCAGTCAGGAGTGGGCAGTGGAGGCTGGTCTATTAGGGCAAATTGAACACCAGAAATCAGAGAAGTGCAAATTTCAAAATGATAGCTATGGTCTGGGTTGTGTATTGGTTTACGAAGTGTTTCCTCACCAGCCCAACCTGACCCAGATCCAGCCCCGACTCAGTGTGTTTGTGGGTGTGGGGCTAATGTTTCATTAGAGTTCAAGAAACCCTAAATAAACGTATGGTTGCGAGGAGGTAAGGGAAGAAGAAGAAGATGTCAAGTCTCGTTCCCCACCACCACCCTGACTGCCCTGCAGAGAGTAAAATTGAACCTTCCTTCATGTCAGGCTTCCGGGAATCAGATCCCTCCCACAGTGGCAGCCAAGAAGTAGATAAGCAAGAGTTCTTACCAGTGTTTTATTCAATGTCCACAGAGGGACGTAAAAATGGCGTTGCTCCAAGTAAAGTCCCACCCCCTTCATCCCTCCTATTCTGCGTCACTCCTGTGCCAGCTGATCTGGGCTTTCTGCCTCTTAGCTTTTTGTTCTCCTACTCTCAATGCCCACCAGGTCCTGGGAGAGGGAGGGTCAGGAATGCTTTCAAGAGACACTGAGTCTGTCAGCTGTCTCTCCCCTGGTGCTTCTTCTCCCTCCTGTTCTTCTCCCAATATTTCCCAGCTTCTCCGCTCTGCAGACTCTGAACTGTGACCTTCTGCAAACCACTGTTCTAAGTCTATACTGTCTCCTTTTTCTATGCGAAGTGCAGGACAAGGGGGGCAGACTCCACCATTCCTCCTCAGACCAGTCCCTGACACTTCACCAGGTGGCGAGCGGAGGGTTGAATCCTGCTTGCTTTGACTGCATGGGCATGTTCCCCTGCTGGCCACAGCACCTTTGTTGTTGTTGTTTAGTCGTTTAGCCATGTCCGACTCTTCGTGACCCCATGGACCAGAGCATGCCAGGCACTCCTGTCTTCCACTGCCTCCCGCAGTTTGGCCAAACTCATGCTGGTAGCTTCGAAAACACCATCCAACCATCTCGTCCTCTGTCGTCCCCTTCTCCTTGTGCCCTCCATCTTTCCCAACATCAGGGTCTTTTCCAGGGAGTCTTCTCTTCTCATGAGGTGGCCAAAGTATTGGAGCCTCAGCTTCAGGATCTGTCCTTCCAGTGAGCACTCAGGGCTGATTTCCTTCAGAATGGATAGGTTTGATGTTCTTGCAGTCCAGCACTAAAGCACAATGTGGGGCTGTTTAAAAGCCCTCTTGCAGTGGTTGTCTTCTTTCCTCTCCACCTGGCTCCCCCACCCCTTGATAGCCCCAGATCACTCCAGGAGGCCCAACTTGACCCAGGTGAAATGGCACATGCCGCGCGCGCACACACACACACACACACACACACACACTGAAAAGGCCCACTCTTGTGTTGCCACCCTCCAGACTTCCCATGGAAGGGGCACACACAAAAGAGGTCTCATATCAGGGGAGGTGGTGCTTGAAGTTTGGGGTTCTGAGCCACATAAGGCTTTATATGTCAAAACCACCCTTACCTTTCATGAATTTGTCAAATCATTTTTCAAAATCCATCCAAGTTAGACAACCATTTGCCATCTGAGCCTTTGAGGCTGAAGGTTTGATGCAGTGAGTGACACTTTCTCCATAACTGATCACTTGAATTGAGCCTTAGCCGTAGCAGAGGAGGAAGTTGCCCCACGTAGATTTTTAAGAGGTCAGTTTGCCTCCCCACCTTCTTCCTTCTGCCGTATCTCCGGCTCAGTTTTCATAGCGCCCTTTTCCAAACCTCTTTCCTCTTGTTCCTGATGCACACGCACATCACACTTCTGTGGAGATAAAGAGCCACATGATTACATTTTAATTGAGGCCAGATTAGTCCAGGAAATGGGCTTTTTCACTCAGGAGGCCTCCCTTCCACTGAACTGTAATGAACTAATAATGAAGGCTCTTAAGTTATTAAATCAAAATTCATAAAGGGGGCAAATATTGCTTTATATTTTCTAATAAAGCAATTAAAAAAAACCACACACACCATTGAGGAAGGAGAGATACTGGTTCTTCACCAGCAGCTCCGGTAAAGAGGTCAACATTTTAATGTCGCATCGTATGATTTTCAGGGAGCGCTGGAAAATGGGGCAATTTGACAACTGGGATGCTGTTCGTGTCTGCTTCAATCCGGAGTCATTGCCTCTTTGGAAACAAATTTCACTTTATCACCGGGATCACAAGCTGTGTTTCTTTTAATGAATCTTGACACGTGCTACCAACATGTATGTTTCAAACCAGCTAAATGGAAATGTGTTGTCAGCTTCATTGCCATCTCGCCGTCTGTATTCATCTGCCTCATGGAAAGGAGTCACCGTTGTGGATATGTGGGCACTGGAAGCCAGTTTTTGAATGAGGGTGGATCAAATGAAGCCAGAGGGATGCATATTGGTGGCTGTGGCTCATTTTATGTATTCGTCACTTTTATATACCGTTTCCCCCCCCATACCCCTCAAGTGCCCTGATTTTCTTGTGACATCCCAGAATCACAGAAGCCACCACGGCTTCTGATTTGATCCCGGAATGCCCCGTTTTCCTCCTTCAGAGACCTAGCATGGTGTAGTGGTTAAGAGCGGTAGACTCGTAATCTGGTGAACCGGGTTTGCTTTCCCACTCCTCCACATGCAGCTGCTGGGTGACCTTGGGCTAGTCACACTTCTTTGAAGTCTTTCAGCCCCACTCACCTCACAGAGTGTTTGTTGTGGGGGAGGAAGGGAAAGGAGAATGTTAGCCGCTTTGAGACTCCTTTCGGTAGTGATAAAGCGGGATATCAAATCCAAACTCCTCCTCCTCTTCTTCTTCTTCTTCTTCTTCTTCTTCTGCGCTGCCACCAAACTGGGGGAGGAGGATGAGCTGGCAGCTGCAGCTGGTGCTGGCACGTGCCACCGCAGTCTCATGCAAGTCAGCTGGCTCCCGCAAGAGCACCACATCAAAGACGCAGGCCTTTTGGTGATGCACATCCCATTTTTTGTCAGAGTAATGTTGGAGGGTATGCTTTTTCCCCCAAGGTAGTGCATATGGTTCTATAATAATAATAATAGTACCCTGCCCATCTGACTGGGTTGCACCAGCCACTCTGGACAGCTTCCAGCATATATAAAAACATAATAAAACACTAAACATTAAAAACGTCTCTCGTTGCAGGCTCACAACATCCCTGTGAGGTAGGCTCGTCTGAGAGTCAGGGCCTGGCCCAAGGTTACCCAGTGAGCTTCATGGCTGAATGGGGATTCATCTCTGGTCTCTTGCTCCCAGCACAGTAGCCATTTATACCACACAACCATTACACCATAATGTGGGGCATAGGCAGTGGGAACCTCTGGTCTGTAGGCCTACTAGGCCTCCCCATTTGGCCCATGAGGCCCTTTCCCTCAGACCACACCTACTTGCTCCACCACTGCTTTATACTAATAGTGAGCATCAGTCCTTCAATAGCAAAAAGGGTATCGTCCTTTCCGCAAACAAGAGGCTGATAACAGCAGGCTCGGGAGGAACCAAAGGTTGGCGGAAATCCTCCCTCTTTTTAAAAAAGAGGGAGGAAATGGCACAAGAGAAATGAGCAAGTTCAGTAGGCATGGTTGGTTGGTTGGTTGGTTGGTTGGTTGGTTTGAGGGATGGGGAAAAACAGCAAATTAGGAGGAGATGATGAAATGGAGCGTAGTTGCCTTGAACACGAACAGTCTACTCTACATAGGAACATTTTGTTGCATCTCCCTCTGGTTTCCCCTAAAGCAAAGAATGGAGAATGGAAGGTTGTTTTCTAGTGTTTTCTAGTTTTCTAGTGTTTTCTAGTAGTGACTGAAGTTTGTACTTAAAGACAAACATACCTGACTGCACTTTCTGAAACAATATGCAAACCAACACACAACGATCTTTCAAAATCCACATTTCTTGGAATATTCAGTTCCCCAGGTACGCAATGTCTACAAAAATGCATAGACATGATACAATTTGCATGCACGTGCATATATTAGTGAAAGTAACATACAGAAATGCATTGTATGCTGGAGTTAAATCTGGGGGGAAACAAAGACGAAGGAAGACTCAAAGCCCCGGAAGGATTCAGTTTGCAGCCCGGCAACTTTCGGCTTTCTTCAGAGACTGAGAAAAAGAAGGTGAGCAGAATAAGAATAGGTTGCTGTTATTAAGCAATGTGCCTGAGAAATATCAAGCAGTGGTCTGAGACAATAAAGGAGGAACAGAGGTTATGGCGAAAGACACAGAGCATCAAAGACAATAAGCAGACTGTGGAACGGATGTGTGTTTACAGAGGGACAAGGAACAACCTGGCTGTGAATCGATTAAGATCAAGGTAAGTCCCATTAAGCAAAGGTGTTTTGAAAATCAGTCTTCCAGTAAGGAAGGAGAGCACAGGGGTGGAGCACCTTCTATGCATAGCAGATCGTCCCAGGTACAATCTCTGGTTCCACCAGTTAAAAGGGTGTTAAATAGCAGCGTAGCTGGGAAAGGTCTCCAGGAAATCTCTTTTTGTTGTTCCTGTTGGGAAACTGACTTACAAAGAGCTGAACCACTGATCCACCTAGTCAATGGACGGAGAATTTAATCACGCAACACAGTTAAACCATGGAACTCTCTGTTGCCCCAGCCCCTTCTGGGGAGGAAAGAACTTAAACACGATGCAGAAGAGTTTCCAAAAATAGACCAATGGCAATTGTACTTCATTCAGCAGAGCTTTACTGAAGGCAAATGAACCTAATGGTCACTAATCCAATACATTCAGGATTGGCACACCTTGCCAACAAAGGTCCGTATAGTTAAAGCTATGGTCTTCCCAGTAGTGATGTATGAAAGTGAGAGCTGAACCATAAAGAAGGCTGATCCCCGAAGAATTGATGCTTTTGAATTATGGTGCTGGAGGAGACTCTTGAGAGTCCCATGGACTGCAAGAAGATCAAACCCATCCATTCTGAAGGAAATCAGCCCTGAGTGCTCACTGGAAGGACAGATCCTGAAGCTGAGGCTCCAATACTTTGGCCACCTCATGAGAAGAGAAGACTCCCTGGAAAAGACCCTGATGTTGGGAAAGAGAAGGGGACGACAGAGGATGAGATGGTTGGGCAGTGTTCTCGAAGCTACCAGCATGAGTTTGACCAAACTGTGGGAGGCAGTGGAAGACAGGAGTGCCTGGCATGCTATGGTCCATGGGGTCACAAAGAGTCGGACACAACTAAACGACTAAACAACAACAACAGCAACATAAAAAAATCCAGTTGCAAGCACGTACAATAAAACTTACAATGACTAAACCTTAACACTATAGCATACAGAACAGAACACCACAAAGAGAAAGTAAGTAACCCAGGCTCCTCCTGGCCTCACTATTATAGTTGGTATGACCTTGACAGAAAGATAACAGAAACAGTTTAAACCAGCTGCACTCAGCTTCCCAGAAGAAATAATCCACACAAGAACCTTCTGCCTGTTTCTTTCACATAGAAAGAAAGACTTTCTAGAACCCTCTTGAATTAAGCAGAACAGGAAAGATCTCTACACATCAGATCAATACTTTCTGTGCTAAGAAATGCAAACTGACACTCTCTCCCACAAGAGGAAGTGGTGCCCCCCCCCCAACTCAGACAAATCCATTGAGATAAAAGGTACCAGTGGATTCTAGCTGTGATGGCTATTCTCTGGTTTCATGATCAGAGGCAGTAATGTTCCTAAATACCAGTTGCTGGAAACTGCAAGAGGGGAGAGGGCTGTTGTGCTCAGGTCCTACTTCTGAATTAAGCACTATGAGAACAAGATGCAGCACTAGATGGGTCAGTGCTTCTAATACAGTGGTACCTTGGTTCCCAAACTTAATCCATTCTAGAAGTCTGTTCCAAAACCAAAGCGTTCCAAAACCAAGGTGTGCTTTCCCATAGAAAGTAATGCAAAATGGATTAATCCGTTCCAGACTTTTAAAAACAACCCCTAAAACAGCAATTTAACATGAATTTTACTATCTAACCATCTTGGAAAGACTCCAGGTTTTCTGAGCAGAAAATACATGGAAAATAGCTATCCGGAATGTGGTCTCAAGATGTGCAGAGAGTGAGTACAATCACTGTAATAGATGACTCACAGAGGTACATAGCTTGGGTCTTGGTGGTATAAAATTATGGAATTAAAGCAATGTCTTTGGCTAAAACAAACAAATGCCATACTCTCCAATATTTATCTGATGAAATAGGGATAATGATAATTTTACTACACATCTACCCACACATCTTACTGGGTTGCCCCAGCCACTCTGGGCAGCTTCCAACATATATAAAAACATAATAAAACATTTAACATTAAAAAAACTTCCTTATACAGGATTGCCTTCAAACGGCTCGGGGGTCAGATAACTCCATACTCTCCAACATTTCTCCAATGAAAATAGGGACATCCTAAGGAAAAGCAGGACATTCTGGGATCACATCAGAAAGTGGGACGGATTCTGTGAATCAGGGCTGTCCCTGGAAAATAGGGACACTTGGAGGGTCTGATAATGCTCAGGTTACTTCTAAAGTGTCAGATTCTGCAGCCACAGCTGGGGGCATTGTGTATTATCTGTTACAATCTTCTCTTCTTAAAACTTTAAAAAACAAAAACCAGCTAGCTTGGGCAGAAGTGACTTGGCACCAAAAATCCACGTAGTGAAATGAGAGCGAATTGCAGAAATGACTCAAAGTGCTTGTTGCTTGCTTATCAATTAATGAGGCATCGCTAACAAGGAAAGGCCAAGGGCAAAGAAATGTGAGTAATGCCACAGGAAGTCTGTAATAGTCCCAAGAGACACAGTGGGCCCTATTCTGCTTTAGAAATTTACCCGATCTTGCTGTAAGTTAGATTACTGCAATGCATTGTACATAGGGCTGCCTCTGAAGACAGTTTGGAAACTTCAGCTGGTGCAGAATTCAGTGGCCATGTTGCTCAATGGGGCAAGATGGTTTGAGCACATAACACCATCCTGGCCCAACTGCACTGGCTGCCCATTAGTTTCCAGGCCCAATTCAAAGTGCTGGTTTCGACCTAATAAAGCCTTAAATGGCTCAGGACCGCAGTCAGTGGTAGATTTGGGGTCTCAAACTTCAGTGGTGCCTCATAATGATCATTCTGTTCCTTCCAGAATGAGAGCCAGTGTGGTGTAGTGGTTAAGAGCGGTAGTCTCGTAATCTGGGGAACCGGGTTCGCTTCCCCGCTCCTCCATATGCAGCTGCTGGGTGACCTTGGGCCAGTCACACTTCTCTGAAGTCTCTCAGCCCCACTCACCTCACAGAGTGTTTATTGTGGGGGAGGAAGGGAAAGGAGAATGTTAGCCGCTTTGAGACTCCTTCAGGTAGTGATAAAGCGGGATGTCAAATCCAAACTCTTCCACTAGCACGAAAACATCCACAATAATGGCACGTAAGGCTTGCCAGAAAACAGGCAGAAACTCTGAAGCCATCTAATTACAAATGGGGACTTGCTGCAGCTGATTTCAAATCCTGCCTCCTCCCCTCCAAAGAAACAAACAAATAAACAAACCCCATCACTCCTCCCTGAAGCAGCTATGTTGCAGGAGAATGTTAATGATAGCTAGAGTTCATTAGCAAGACGGAGTCGCCAGGCCTTCACGGCTTGTTTCTCGTTAAACTCACACACCAATACAAGGAGATGTTGATGCTTCATCACCTTTCTGTTTGGCAGAGTTCTTGAAGAACATAATCTCCTAGCCGACCGGCTGCACAAGCTATTCATTTGCTGTGTTTCCTTTCCATTATAATAAAACACGGTGAGGCAAAGGCCAAGCCCATCGATCATTAGCCGTTCCTGTTAGGAAACATAACGGGTGAAAAGCTCACTTATGTTATGCCTCTGGATTTTCCTTCCTATTAGAAAACGGAGAAACAGAAAGGGAAGTGGGAGCACCTTTAAAGTCACTGCCAAAAATGTATATCTGCACTAGGAAGAATTGATTTGTGGAATGTGGGTTGCCTTCCATTCATTGGATTTTTGAATACACGGGTCCACCCACTTATTTGGGGGCTAGGTTCCGGGCTCCTGTGCACATAATTGAAATTGTGTAAAGTGGAGAGCACCCTCTAAACACCTGTCTTTTCCTGCTCTCCAGCTCTCTCTCCCTCCACCCAGGGGGGAAACACCTGCCCTGGCAGGGGCAGGGCTAGCCACCTGCATGGCGAACGTTCCTAGCTGCCTGCTGTCCACACAGCAAGCAAGGGAGAGCGCCACTTGCCACCCGTGCAGCGAGCTTCCCTAGCCGCTTGCCGCCCGCACGGCGAGTGTCGAGGGGTGCCATTAGCCACCCGCAGCAGCATTGTCCCTAGTGGCCCATTGCCCATGGCTGACACCCGGTGTGCACTGCACCCTCTGCACTCACCTTCCTCCATCAGTGCCTCCACCCAACTCTCTCTTCACCAGCTGGTCTTTAGGGGGCTTCCTCCACCCTCAGTGATGTCCTCTTCAGGCTCTAGGGAGAGTCTCCTCACGAGTCGCAAGGACTCTCTAGCTCTCTTCAACCATTTCCTGGTATGATTCTATTTGTTTAATTATTTCCCAGTGCTACACATACAGTAGAATGTACATAAGTGGGAGAGGGCTACAAATCTTTTGCCTCACAATTCCAAGCACAATTCAATATGTTGATGCTGACCTTTAAAGCCCTAAACAACCTCGGCCCAGTATACCTGAAGGAGCATCTCCACCTCCATCATTCAGCCCAGACACTGAGGTCCAGCTCTGAGGGCCTTCTGGTGGTTCCCTCCCTGTGAGAAGTGAGGTTACAGGGAACCAGGTGGAGGGACTTCTCGGTAGTGGTGCCCGCCCTGTGGAACACTCTCCCATCAGATGTCAAGACAATAAACAACTATCTGTCTTTTAGAAGACATATGAAGGCAGCCCTGTTTAGGGAAGTTTTTTCATGTTTGATGCTTTATCATGTTTTTAATATTCTGTTGGGAGCCACCTAGAGTGGCTGTGAAAACCCAGCCAAATGGGCAGGGTTTAAATAATAAATTGTTGTTGTTGTTGTTATAAAATGTGGTTTCTGATTGTAGTTTGTACGGTAAGGACAAACCATGGGTTTTGGTGGGATGCAAATGTAGCAGCATACTATAGTCCTGTTCATAGGACAGCCACCAACTTGCACCCTCAGGAATTTGATGGAAGACCATTGGATTCCTTGTTGAGGCAGCTTTGTCTCCTAGTTATTTAAGTCCAGCATCTTTGGGAGAGCCTGTGATGTGTGCCACAGGGCAAGTACCATTTCTGGCCTTTAGCATCCATGAGCAAAAGGAGAATGAAGGAGTTAGCTTGTGTTTCAACAAGGGAAAGAGGCACCATCAGTGATCCACTTATTCCAAGGAATATACAGTCTCACCTCCAAGAAAACAGGAGTTTTGGAGGGTGAGGAAACTGCAGGTACAATGTGAAAGAGTGGCAGGCTCTTATGTCTAGATGTGCCTGAGGTGCGCATAGGGGATTATTGCCCAGAACAGGAAATAATTAATGGAAACTGTGTTTGCAAGGGGAGAAGGAAGGAAGGAGAGTATGAGTATCCTCTGTGCTGTGTTTTGGAAGATCAGAAATATGATGCATAAACTGACTCATTGTAATAATCCTTAATGCCACACTCAACATAAATATGCACACTTGATGGCTATTGCTCCCTGCTCTCATAGCAACAACTCAGGTCTTTCCAAGTTTCCAAGCTATTGAAATATAGCATTTAATGTTGCTGCCATGAAATACGTCTTAATACAAGGGATTTCTAGTGGGCTCCTCCCACCCCAGACACTCCAAGAGCCCAGATGATGATTAATAGTTATCCTATATATTTGCAGAATGCTCAGTTTCTCCCCCTGTCCCTGGGGATTATTCCTCCCTTCTAAATTTTGTAAATGGCTGCTAAAGTGGAGACGAACACTATAAAACACATTTCAGTCATTCTCACTTAACTCGTTGGCAGCCACACAAAACGCTATTTATAAGGTGCTCCCATCAGCTGGTCGTCGGCATTAGGCATTTCAAATCAATCTCCCATCAATTTTCATTCCTTTTTATTTTTCATAGCGGAGAAAGTTATCGATCCAAAGTGTTTCCAGTCTCATTTAATATACTGGAATGGCCTTTAAATTTCCCAGTGTAAACCTGGGTGGAGATTAGCTGCTCTGCTTTACTTATGGCAAATCACACTAGCTACCAAGCTTCATTCTGGGCCCAACTTCCAATTAGGGCTGGGCAATATATCAATATATCGTGTCCACAATCGGTTTGTTGTCATGATATCGGTTTCATAATTTTTGACCTGCCAATATATCGCAAGTCGTGATGTGTGTTTGTGTGCTATGCAAAAATCACAATGCAGGAAAAACTGTGAAGGCAGACAATGTTTCTCTTGATTCCTGCAGCCCCTGTTATCTCTGCCAGCTCAGCTTCTCCCTGCCTCCTGCCGGGGCAGCGAATCACAACAGCAGGCGCCAGCAAAAATCACAGTGTGGGAAACACTTTGATTGATAACTTTCCTGTCCCTTCTACTCTGAAGTGATGGACATGAGGCAGGAGTTGATAATACAAGTGAGCTGCGCACATTGAGCTGAAGCGAGCTGCCGGCCAGCCCTGTGGAGCCTCCTTTTATTGAGACAAATATGCAAACCAGGCAGATACATTTTGGGCTGTGACCTTTATACATCTTCCGGTCCCGAGATCGTGGGGTGGTACAAAGTTATTTTGGCACCTGTTTCCACCGCGTCATTTTCCCCTTGCACAATGACAAAGGAGACAAAAGGTCTCAGAGACCAAGGTTACAGACAGGACACCGCACACTACTGAGACCGCAAAAGGTTAGACAGAGGCAACGATGTTCAGACAGCCATGGCTTTGTCTGTGAGGGGTGTGTGTGCTCCGCACCCCAAGGTCACGCGTGCAGGCAGACTGAGGCTGCCTGCGGGTGGGGAGTGTGCTCCCTCCAGACCCCACTCCCCACTCCGCGATCATCCCTACACTACTCCTTACTCTATCTTTTAATTTAATCTCACATGTTATAACACCACTGGTGTGCTAGTTGAAGTCCAATGGGCTAAAGAGTATTTTTCTTCCAACGTTTTGGTGTTTGGGAATCTTATTGGAGTTGCCACCATGATTGCTTGCACTAAAAGAACAGTTTAAAGGTCTTCTGAAGGTTGTGAGAGAGAGCCAAGGACACAATTCTATGCAATTTCTTTACATGCAGAACTCATTTGCGGATGACACACTATGGAAGTTGCTTCCCATGTTGAACTTCCATGGCATCTCCAAGCAATTTTTTTTTTAGGGGCTTTGGCAGCCAAACGGAAAGAAAACCCTCCACTGATGAAAGCCTTCTCTGTAAAACGTACCAGATGAACTCAACGAAATGAAGCCTTCAAGAAATAAAACAAAGAAGTTACTAAAAGCCAGACTTGTAAATTTTCAAACAATGAGAATTATGGAGAGGAAAGAGCTTTTCTGGGGTAAGAAAAAAAGTCTTGGACATCTGCCGGAAAAAAAAGAGAGAAAGAAAGCAGATTTCTTTTAAAATGTTCACTTCTCTCCTCACCCTCCTTTCCCCACATCTTCTTGTACTGAGATAATTTAAACTTGCAGCTGATAGTCTTGCTTTTAATAGTGTGCCTTAGATCCTCTAATTGGCTGCAAGATTAACTAAACAAAGGATTACAAATTGGAGAATGCAAGGCATGGACAAAACGGGGGAGGAATTCCATGGCTCAGGTCGATGTCCAACTCCTAGCCCTCAAGTTATCCACATGTCAAATATATGCATGGTTAAGTGGGAGTGCAGCTGTGCTTTGGATCACATCAGCAATGACCATGAATTTGCCCGGAACCTCTGCAAAGAGATACTTCTACGTGGCCAAATAAATGCACACAGGCACTGAGCACAATTATGGAAGGGTCCTGATTGGATGGAGTACCTAATGTGTGAGAGATCTGAGGTATAGCTGTTAGGAGGCTGTAAGTGTTAATGTGCGTAACAACCAGCCATTGTGCACATTCACTAGACTTCATAGAGAAAGTGCAAATCATCCATCCATGAAGGGGGAATTGTGAACATCTATTGGTCTGTATACATAATCTCCAGCAGGCCCTGGAGAAAATCCAAGTGTATATATTGACTGGGAAATGTGCACTTTGGACCTTTAAAGCAGTGGTTTTCAACCAGTATGCCGTGGCACCTGGGGTGAAGAATGGTCAGGGCTGCTGCAGGCAACACTGACCTCTGACCTTATTTCCTTCCCTCCCTCCTTCTTATGCCCTCTTGCATCTTTGCCTCCCAAAGGCTTGCATGGCTGTTTGTTGCAGCAGCCCTAGCTACAAGCTCCCCAGGAGAATGGTGCCTCTGTTCGTTGCCAGGAGCTAAAGCGGCTATTGGTGTAAGAAAGCCAGCGGGCAAGGAAGCCTGCTTCCCAGGCCCCTGGGGGGCAGTGTGAGGAGGCACCTCTCTTTGGGGCAGGGGCGGCAGCTCAGAGACCAGGGGCGGCAGCAGCGGCTGCCCAGAAGACTCCTGGGAGAGGGGAGAGGAGAGGGGAGGCGGCTGAGGGAACACTTCACAAGGGAGGGTGTTTGAAAAAGGGTGAGTGGCTGCCAGCTCTGCAGGCAGGGGGTGATATAACTGGGCTCCTGTGCCCCACAGGGGTGCCACAGAAAGAATGTAGTTGGCCAAGGGAGCCATGGACTCAAAAGGGTTGAATACTTTAAAGGACCATCTTCACCCAGCTCTGTCTACCCGCTTGCTTATGCACCTGTCTGTGAAATCAGTTAAGTTGGTGGCTATGAAGAACTGGCCTTTGTCTCAGCTGTACATGGTACTTTTTCTTTCCAAATTTCCCCCAGGCACTACCTGATCTTGGATCCATAATCCCTGAACTTGATATTGTGCTTTTGATATTGTTACAGAAGCCTGGCACCTGTCCCTCTCTCTGCCAAGCCGTGGCAAGAGCGCATGGGATCTCAGGCACCCACACAGGGTCTGTGACCCTTTGGAGAATGGAAGACACGGCGGAGACTGTCGTACTTTAAGAAATATGCCTTTCTTCACACATTTACACCTTGAGTCTGCATTGAGGGGGTCCAGATGTTGCACATAGCATTGCAGGCAGTCCTTCCCATGCCAAGATGGATCTCCCTTTTTCTTCTTCCCAGAAACCCCATGCCCTCCCTCAGAGCAGTTACCCTGGCAACCTTCCAAATCTCCAGCCTCTGGTCACACCTGAGGCAAGGAGTTGTTGATGACCCTCAGTGGCTCTCTATTGCAATGCTAACAGCTCTGGTCTTCCCCCAGCAAGTCAGACAGGTTTGCGTAAGGCAGCCCAGGAACCCCCTTGCAGCTTCTATGCATATCACAAAGAACCCAAAATCCAAATCCAAAGAACCCCTGCATATCACAAAGAACCCAAAATCCTAGCATTTATTAATTTCTAGAGTTTACCCCAAATCTCTAGCACCACGTTTCATTTGGGTGTTCATCAACACCACTGCTTGAAACCCCAATGCCAACCCTGGCCCTTGGTGAAAAGAAGCCAATCAAAGCTGAAAGGATCATATTAGTGGAAAGGAATTTTGATTAAAACCTCATTGCAACAGGCAACTAATCAGCCGGTCATTATCTCAGGGTGCTTGACTATCAAGTTGGAACATTCCCGTATTAAAAAAAAGAAAAGCCTGAGAGATCCGTTCTTTAGTTTAATCATTTTTGTAGGATATTTCATCAGGAAAGTTTAATCAGAGCAACAGAGGGCCATAATGCAGCTCAGACAGCTGCCATAATCATATAGGTAATTGACCTCATTGATATGTTAAGTGCCCAGGACTTCACCTTGCTGGAGTTGATGGCATTACATAGTCAATTATCTTACCATGATAACAGCTTCTTAAGGTCTATGTACTTAAATACTGGAAAACATCCAGGTTACTCAACCCATTTGTATTTTACATTCTGGAGGGTGTTAAATCTGTTCTTATACTGAATCGGTGGAATTGGCGCCACATTTGTAAGAACTGAATTGCTGAGAGGGGCAGTGTCTGAACTTTGGAACTCCCTGCCTACTGAGATCCAACAGGTTCCTTCACACTGTGCTCTTTTTGATGCGGGTGGCGCTGTGGGTTAAACCACAGAGCCTAGGACTTGCAGAACAGAAGGTCGGCGGTTCAAATCCCCGCGACGGGGTGAGCTCCCGTTGCTCGGTCCCTGCTCCTGCCAACCTAGCATTTCGAAAACACGTCAAAGTGCAAGTAGATAAATAGGTACCGCTCTGGCGGGAAGGAAAATGGTGTTTCTGTGCGCTTCTCTGGTTCGCCAGAAGCGGCTTAGTCATGCTGGCCACATGACCCAGAAGCTGTATGCCGGCTCCCTCGGCCAATAAAGTGAGATGAGTGCCGCAACCCCAGAGTCGGCCACGACTGGACCTAATGGTCAGGGGTCCCTTTACCTTTAAAAACATTCTTGCTTAGACAAACCTACGCAGATGCTTAGAAGATTGAGGTAATTTTAATATGTTTTAGTATTTTCACTTTTGTATACCTGAAGGAGCTTCTGCACCCCCGTCGTTCAGCCCAGATGCTGAGATCCAGCACCGAGGACTTTGTGGCTGTTCCCTCACTGCAAGAAGTGAAGTTACAGGAAACCAGGCAGAGGGCCTTTTCAGTAGTGGCACCCACCCTGTGGAATGCGATCCCATCAGATGTCAAGGATGCCTTTTAGAAGACATCTGAAGACCAGCCCTGTATAGGGAAGTTTTTTATGTGCAATGTTTTATTGTGTTTTTATATATGTTGGAAGCTGCCCAGAGTGGCTGGGGCAACCCAGTCAGATGGGCAGGGGTACAAATAAAAGTAAGTAAATAAATAATACTACGAAGGGTTGTGAATTTTTAGCTCACAAAATTGTAGGTAAAGTTAGTTCATCAGAAGATCTCCAAAATCGAACTATGCAGAGCTGGCTAAACTAACATATAAATTGCGAGATAAGGACAACTGTGACGTCAAAGAAGAATGGGAACTTTTTACAAATGACTTAAAAAAGACCACAAAATGAATTGGACTCCTTGGCAGGTTTTGAATAAGCATAAACAAATTTATTGATTGTTAGCATAGCAGATAGATAATATAAGGATTTATACAATTTTACAGTATACAGAGAATAATATGTGTTGAAAAATCAGAGAGAGGAGCTAAGGGAAGTCTTGGAGGAGCAGGGAGGGCTTGATGGGGAGGTGGGGAGGTGGGGGGAAGGGGGGAAACAATGAATATGAGATGTTTTGATATGTTGATATGTTGAAATTGTTAATAAAAAACTTTTTTAAAAAAAGAAGATCTCCAAAAGCCACAGTATGGCTATACTTTTATTGATACCCAAACTGTCACAAGCAGGGGGAGGCAGGGACTGCCCCCTCTCGCAGGGAAGTATCAATCACCTCTCTGACCCAGGCAGATGTCCCCTCCCTGTTAGCTCTTATCAGCCAAGAGGGACAAGGGTCCAGAGCGCAAGTGCTCACCCTGAATGACCCAAGCGCCTTGCCCATATCCTCAAGCCTTATTGACTGAAACTCATCCAGTGCAACAGGAGATTGACAATGCAGAGATTCCTCTGCTGTGACGGAAGAGTCAATATCCCAATGGATGCAAGCAACTTTTATCCTCATAATGCTTTGCAAACAAGTCCCTGTGAGCTACTGCCAGCTCTGACACCACCTTCTGGCCAGACTTTAAGAGACCCTGCACAACACGGAAAAGCTCTGCCAGACTGCACAGTGAAGATGCAACGAAGGCAGCAAAAGTATGCCTTTGTTGCTGCCTTCATTGCCACTAGGTAGGTTTGATGATGAGCCCTCAGCACTGTTGTGTTGCAGAGGTATTTTTAGAGTGTCCCCTACCCAAGGACTTCACTGCGGTCTGATAGGTTTAAGTGGCAGGGTGCTCTGCTGCCATCCTGAGTCTTAACAAAGCTGATAGACCGCCACAAACAGTGGCAGGCGATCAGCTCCTTCACCCCTTTTCACGCTGGCGTCAGGGACCACCAAAAACTTATCAGAAATAATGTACTATTCTGTGGTGTTGATTATTATTAGCACATTTACCAGGTGGATTATTTGTTTCCCATTCTAATTAGGTTTCATCCAAATATTAGTCAGAGGGAATCGGCAAGTTCCCATCGCTTCATATCTTAATGGATGCTTTACTTGCCAAAGGGAAAGGTGGAAGGAAGATCTGAGAGCCACACACCGTAAAACAGAGAGCGAGTCTGCAAATTTTGGAAAACAAGTGATTAATGAGATATGAGACGCACACCAGCATGTCATGAAGCCTTCAGCACTTGCATTACTGTATCTGTATGTAAATGAGAATCAGGACTTGGTGGATAAACTACTAATTGCAGTTCTCTTAGTGGCTGCATGTATGGGTGTAGCCATATTCTGGAAAGACTTAAAAGGTGCAGATTTGAATGCTTGGTAAAAGAGAGGGTGATGTATTACCCTTATGGAAAATTGACTCACAAATTAAGCCTGACAAAGCACAAATATATCTTTGTGGGAGAATATTAAGAGTTTCATTTCATTTACAAATTCTCTAGATAACCAAAGACTGGTTCTAAAGGTTTATACTAACTTGTGGGTCACAAAATTGCATATACTGGGGTACGCATCTATTAGTGAAAATAATATACAAAAGCAGAGAAATTACTTTGCAAAATGTATACTTGAAATTGCATACAAAAATGTGTATACTCACAGCAAATTTTCTAGAAAAAGAGGTGCTAGAACTCACCATGAACACCTCCCTCATTCTCTTTGAATGGCAATGGTGCACACCTGAGAAGTGCCAGAACTGAATTTCAGCGAGTTCCGGCCAGGGGAAAAAAAGCCCTGTGTATATTAGGAGAAATATACAGTAAAATGCTGCTGAATTTTCACAAGGACTTGAAAAAAAATCACACATCGATGTGAACTGAATTTAAGATTGCCTTTCTGAAAAAAATGGGAAACTGAAATTAATGGCTTTGTCCATTCCTATTCACAACCTACTTGTTACAATCTAGGAACCGTTTCATCACAAGAGCTTGCTTGTCTTAATTGTGCCTCAGTCAATTGTAGATTCCTTTTGAAGACAATCTCCAATCCAATGCAGGAGCTATATTTGCATTTTTAAACTCCGCAATAATAATTTCTTGGGAGTCACAAAGCAAGCAGTGGAATCCTGCGGCCCTGCCAACAGTCCGGCGAGACAGCTTCCATTTATTCACAGATGAATCGGTAGCTGGAAATAAAGAATTGTGGCCAGCAGTCAGTCAAGTAACTCCTGGAGTGCTCCGCGTGGCCACTTCAGATCCTTCAAGAGGCTGTTGAGCACCTATCAATAAATAGAGAGGAGGGAAGATAAAAGATATTAAGGGCAATATGGAAAAGATGACAATAGCCCCTCGAGTGAAGCATACATCTCAAGGCGGCTACATATAATACAGCGCTTGAGGGCTTACCCTCACATGGTTTTCTGGGGAAGACTGCCAGCTCCTAACTCTGCATCCCCCCCCCTGTTCTGTGCTCAGACCTGTTCATTGCGATAGGTAAACAGTTACTTTGAAAGCTTCCAGGAATGTCATTAAATGATCAGTCTGACTGTGCTGTCAGACGGAAGACAGGGGATGGTGTACCATGCAACTTAAAGGATGGTGTCGCTGTAGTATCTATCATGTTTCTGCAGCGTCTTTTGATGTATACATGCACACACAATAATACCAGATCATAGACACCCTGCCCCCCCAAGGACCCCCTGTGCTTGATAGTAATGATCAGAAGAGGGATCTAAAACAAAGCTCCCAGGATCATTTTACTGAATTCAATAAATAAAAGAACGTTTAGAAGCTGCCACTACTACCACCACAACAAAATGCCAACCATCCTTCCTGATTTTTTCCAACCAGTATTCATATGTCTCCTGAGTGTTAAGACCCCTTTTCCTTTCAGCCTCTTATCTTGGAGCCCAAAAGTGTCAGCGAAGAATACACACCCCTAATATCAGACAGCAGTTCAGCATGTGATGTGTATATTTAACCAAGCAAACTACCAGGTCCAGGCCAGTCTAATTATCATGGACAACCTGACTGTCTGCTTGGCTGGTGGGGGTGATTTAGTTAGCCAATAAGCTCTTACAAGAATTCTTTGGAAACACTTAAGAATGTTAAGTTCTACACATGTTGGTCTAATTTCAAATCTTCTTTCTTTGGGGTCCTGGGTTCAAGTCCCACATTGTATGAAAGAGACCTGCATTGCAGGGAGTTGGACTAGATAACCCTTGTGGCATAGCTGTTAATCGTCCTTTATTTGGCGGGAAACTCCCTTATCCCAGGGCTGTGTTCTGCTGCTGTCCCTTATTGATGATGTCACTTAAATTTCCCGGGTTTCAAAGGAAGCAGCTCCTCTCCCTCTCTCCCTGCCGGCCAGGGAGGAGAGAGGCTCCAACTGTGTTGCTTGGCTGCGTTGCTCACCCAATAAGGAGTCTAAGAACAACTGGGGGGTGGAGCTTGCACGCCTTGTGCCGATCAAATTGGTCGTGTTGCCTGGGGACTCGCCTTTGCCCAGCGCTTCCCAATGGAGAGGTGATGGTGGTTTTCCTTGCTGCATCCCCTTTGCCGGGTTGCTGCGCTGTGGGAACCACCGCTTGAGGCTTCGTTTGGCTGCTGGCTGGGTTTTCTGCCTTTGGCTTGGAGGGGCTCAGAAGTTGAATATATCTGTGCTTGGAAAATCCCTTATTTTGGCTGCTGATCCCTTATTTTTGAGGCTGCTGGTCCCTTATTTTCAAATCTGTAAGTTGACAGCTATGCCTTGTGGTCCATTCCTATAAATCTATAATTCTGTATATTTAGCCAGGTATATATACACTACACTACATACACACACACACACACACACACACACACACACACACACACACAATCTATCTATCTATCTATCTATCTATCTATCTATCATCTATCTATGGTATATATACGCCATTCCTATAATTCTATACTTCTGTATATTTAGCCAGGTATATATACACTAGTATATGTGTGCCAAAATCTGTGATTCTGTTTCTTCTTCTGCAAAAGAGCCTTCCTTTTTTGCCTGCCTCATTCTGGGGCACTTCAGAATTTCTTTAGGAATATGGGGATGCCAGGTTTTGAGCTTACCTTCTTAGCGTGAGGAGGCCAAAGGGTGGTGCATATTTTCCTGTAAACATTTCTCCAGCACTCCATCTCCGTGGCCTCCCAAGTAGTGCAAAATTCTTGACCTGTAAAAGGTGTTGGGAGGGCAACAGCAAAGATCATTCCATGTGCCACTTAAGGGTTAACCCTATTAGTGTTAAAGTGGTGGTGCTTAGGAACCAGTCAGAGTAGCAGGATGTTTGCTACAGGGGACCACAAAAACCCCTGCACCTGGCCATGTTATAAACATTCTATCTGGCATCAGAACAGACAGTGAACAACCTATCTGAGGAAAATACTGAAAAATTGTGTCTTCATTCAAAACGGCCTTTTTATCATTTTCTCGGGGAAATCAATTAGTGACAGAGCCGTGTGCAGGTAGACTTTAAATTAGCTACACTCTACTCCTCCACAGATAATTAACCTCACTGTCTAAATTAGCTGCCAAAAAAGAGAGAGAGAGAGAAGAAGAAGAAGCGCCCATTATTAGATTTTGTCTAATGACTAGAACTCAATATTTTGGACAGCTAAGCACCCTGGAGTTTAATTTAAAATAGACATACGACAGCAATCCCTAAAGTGTTCTTCAGATCATTAATATGCTTTACACTCCACAGTAGACTGAACTGACGATGTTCCTTTCGGAGCACTCTTGAAGGCCAAGCACTCCCTCGAATCAACGTATAGTTTGATCTCCAAAATCATCTCTCCTTGATACCTAAAAGCCCTGAGCCTGACAGCAGAGTTAGTCTTCGATTCACTCCCTGCCAAAAGCAAAATGAAAGGAGGGGGAATACCCTCCTAGGACCTGATTACAAAATTTCTGAGCTCAGCAAGAGAACCCACCTCAGTGTCAAAAGGATTTGCTATGATACAGCAACATCAGTATGGATAATCTGTTAGTCAGTAGTGAGGCAGGGGTGGGAAAAAAAATTCAGCCTGAGGGCCATGTTCCCTTCTGGGCAACTTTCCAGAGGCCACATGCCTGTGACGGCCTGCAATTCAGACTCGGAGGCTGAACCTGAGGAATCCCAGCCTGCACTAGATTCCCTGCCTCCAGAACCAGCTGAGCCGGGGTGGGGCTTGAGCCTGAAGGGTCCTCACCTGGGCTGGATCCTCAGGTGCAGGCACCAGCTGAGTCTGCTCTGGCTCCTGAGGTGATGGAGGACCCATTGCCTGCAGGTGCTCCACTCTCAGCCCCGTCAGGGGAAGAGGAGGTTGCCTCTGGGTCTGGTAACCCTCCAGCTTCTCCTGAGTTGTAGAGGCTCAGGGCAGAGAGGCGGAGGGAACTAAGTTCCCACAGGAGGAGTGCTCACCTCCAGGCCAGGAGAGGCGAGTCACCTGTGTACCAGGGCCGCCCAATGCCTCGGGGCAGATAAAAGCCATCCAGCCCCAGCCCCAGGATGCGGGAGCAACATTGTTGGTAGCCTGTTCCTGCCTGAACCCTGTCCTGCTCTTCTGCTGGAGCTCCTGATCTCACCCGACTCCCTGCCTTGGACCCAGCTTCAGTTTTGATGGACTGCCTCCCTACTGCACTCTCGACCTCGGACTGGACTCGGACTTTGCCTCATGGTTAACCCTTGGGACCAGCACAATGCCACTGGTGGGCATGCCCAGAGTCAAAAGTGGGCACAGCAGTTTTGTGCAGGAGGCTAGTTTTTGCAGAGACTCATGCACCCCTCTCTGTCTTCCATCTAGGAAAGCCAGAGGCATTATTGGTGTTCAAGGAGAGACAACCCAGGCAGGCAAAAAGCCAAAAGGCCGAAAGACGGGGTGTAGCCTCAGGAGAGTCTCCAAGGCAAGGTAGAGAGGGTTAAGTATAGTAATTTAATTCACTGCAATGGCAAATGCTTGCATGCATTGCTATGTGTTTAAATTTGGTGGGTGACTGAATTCTAGAGAGTTCTCTGGTAGTTCTCATGTGACTTGCGAACATCGGCCACATGGGAGGTATTTAGTGAAAGAGACTCTATTTTATGTGAATCAAGATGGTTGTGTCTTAGAATCCACTGTCAACACTGCTAAATTGAATGAAGTGTTGGAGTGCATCTTCTCTGCTTGAAAGAACTAGAGCAAAGCTGCTGTTGTTGTTTAGTCGTTTAGTCGTGTCCGACTCTTTGTGACCCCATGGACCAGAGCACGCCAGGCACTCCTGTCTTCCACTGCCTCCCGCAGTTTGGTCAGACTCATGTTTGTGGCTTCAAGAACACTGTCCAACAATCTCATCCTCTGTCGTCCCCTTCTCCTTGTGCCCTCCATCTTTCCCAACATCAGGGTCTTTTCCAGGGAGTCTTCTCTTCTCATGAGGTGGCCAAAGTATTGGAGCCTCAGCTTCAGGATCTGTCCTTCCAGTGAGCACTCAGGGCTGATTTCCTTCAGAATGGAGAGGTTGGATCTTCAAAGCTGCAGGAGAAGATAAAGGTGGAAATCTCTCATAGGAACTGCAAGGCATGGCCTGATTGAGATACAGAAGGCTGAGTGCTGAGCTTTGGAAAGGGAGGGAAATAGAGTTGTTTGGAAGTAAGAAGAATGGACTGTAGACCCATGCTTGAATAAGCATGTGACTGTAAATGTTATGTTTTAATTGATCTATAAAGTTTCTGCAAGTAAAGTCTTTGAATGTTAAAGACTGGACATTGGTTTAATTTCCAAAGAAGGGTGTCAGTCATATATGATTTAAGCTTCTTAGCTGCGTTTTCTTTACTCCTACTTCAACAAAGTGTATGTATCCCTATCTCTGCAGCCATGGGTAAAAAATGTTCCTAATTCAGAAACCGGATGGAATGGGCTTACATGAAAATGGCACAGGACTGAACTGTTACTGATTTGTACACCCTGTAGTAGAAAATGCGAAAGAAAAACTGAGGAGGTGTAGGTTTGGCCTTGCGTATGCAACCCTTCCTGTGAGTCCTTGCAGGAGCGGTCTTGCCCTTGAGGGTGGCCCAGCTGGGGCTTGACTGCCCAGATTAGGAGCACGAATTGGCACAGGTGGCAGCCGTGGAGACATCCAGCCATGCCTGGTTGAGGCAGGTACAAATAGTGCAGAGCAATGTGGTTGAGTTCGGAGGGAATAATAATAATAATAATTTTATTTATATCCTGCCCTCCCCAGCCGAAGCCAGGCTCGGAGTGGCTAACAACAGTAAAAATAACAGTTTACATAAAATCACAATCAATTAATTGAAATACATTCTAAAATCAATTCAGAGTCAAATTAATGGCAGTCATTGGGCTAGAGTTCTATGAGGATTACAGAAGGAGAGAGGGGGTCAGACTGTGCCTTGGCCACAGGCCTGGTGGAACAGCTCCGTCTTGCAGGCCCAGCGGAAAGATGTCAAGTCCTGCAGGGCCCTAGTCTCTCGTGACAGAGCGTTCCACCAGGTCAGGGCCACGGCCGAAAAAGCCCTGGCTCTGGTTGAGGCCAGCCTAACCTCCCTGTATGCCTTTGGGAAACCGGCAAGCAGAATTTGAGCACAAGAGCATACGCCCAAGCTTTGGTTTCCAGCACCTGGTATGATGAACCAAACACTGCTGAGACTGTTCCCACGGTTGGGTCTGGTGTTGTATGTGGGTGAAGGTCTGGTGGGGGGGGGAATTGTTTCTTTGGCATTGTTCTTTTGGGGTTATTTCTTGTTGTAAGAAGGTTTACTGTTGGGGGGGAGGGTTGGTTGCTGTTTGAGGAGGTCTTCCTACTCTGTTCAAATAAAAATATATTGTCCCTTGTATATTGACTACCAAAGATCCTTTGAAGAACCTGCAGAGTTAATTGGCAAAACACACCCCGTATCTGCCAAAGATCTGGCTGGCTTTGATCACCTAGGGTCCTGGGAAACTGTTTTATACTGAGTCAGACCATCGCTCCATCTCAGTATTGTCTACACCAGGCATGGCCCTTCAGCTGTTTTGGGACTACAACTCCCATCATCCCTAGCTAACAGGACCAGTGGTCAGGGATGATGGGAATTGTAGTCCCAAAACAGCTGAAGGGCCAAGTTTGGCCATGCCTGGTCTACACTGACCAGCAGTAGCTCCCTGGGGTTTGGGGCAGGGTCTCTCCCAGGCCTACCTAGAGATGCCATGGATTTAACCTGAAATCTTCAGATGCTCTGCTGCTGAGCCACAGGCTGACACATTATTCATCAGATTCACTGGGGCTGCCTCAAATTCTTATCCCTCACTCAATCCAAGTCAGTCACCTACAAGCAAGAGTGATGAGTCTCTCTCTCTCTCTCTCTCTCTCTCTCTTTTCCAGCAGGCTATCAATACTCCAAGTTTCCAGGAAAGACCAATAGCGATAACAAAGCAATGAAGCTGAGTGTAAAAGAATAAGAACAATGGGCAAGTGATAAAACACCCACTACAGACAGGATGCGAGAGATGGTGCAATAAATAAGAGAAGAGAAAGAGCAAATGCACTATAGGTGAAAAACAAATTTAAGTAAGCCATGGACGGAGCTTTTAGAACACATGAGCCTTCATAAGAAAAGTTTAGTAAGTATGATATACAAACTCTGGGGTGAAAAAATGGAGGCTAATTTATTGACACAAGGAGCAGCTGGTGGACTGGATAAACATGTCTGTCACATATATATATACACACACACACAAACACACACACACACACACACATATTACAAAGGGTTGAAATAGAGATGGAGAAATTTGACCCCCTGCACATATAATGGTGAATCTATCAAATTTGAAATTTCCAAAACAATAGGAAAACTGAATCTCGGTCATCCTTCAAAATTTGCACTTACCTGAATGTTGCGATGCCATTCTCCAATGAACCATTGTTTACAAAAATGCATATGTAAGGAAAAAGTATGCCTAAAAATTAACAGGTCACAGAAATGAATACAGGGAAAAGGCTTGTAAAATTTGTACATTCGTCAAAACTGTGTACAAAAACGTTGTTTAGGAGGAATTTGTATTAAAAATGCTGCTGAAATTTCAAGAAGGTTTTTTTAAAAAAATAGAAAAATAGAATTTGCAAATTGCTGTGCTACTGTGGGGAACTGAATTTCAGACCGGAAATCTGAGAAACAGATCCTTCCATCCTAAAGTAGAATGAAGAAAAAGGACAATGAACTGAACCAACATAAAGTTTTTTAAAGGAGGAGGAATAGGAGGAATAGAATGGAGGGACAAGCTGAGCCATTTCATGACAGAAATGCAAAGAGATGAGATGAAGACTGTTTGCTGACAGGGGAAAATGCAGGTATATAAAAGGAAAATTCCCTGGATGCCAAGATCCTGGTTTGGGGCAAGTACTTTTTTGTGAGAGAACATCAGCAGAGATTTAAAATCACAAAATATGCAGCAAAGAAAAGTGTGGAAATATAGGCTGTTTGGCCTTTAAAATATGCCTTTGTGAGTTCCAAAATACTCCCCTCTTTCCCCATCATAGAAAAAGACCACACGTTTAGTAAGTTAAAATTGGTTTGCTTACAAACTCTCCAAAGATCAGGTTCATGTGCTTTTCCGCACAGCATTCAGAAAACACAGGCAGTACAACTTGTCTTAGTCACATTGGTGAAAGTTCCTGAATTAATTGTACAGGAACTCAGGAATGGCTTTTTAAAACCATGCTGTCTGAGCTTGGAGCAACCAGCTGAGAACTCTTGACACAGAGAGCTTTTCTGGTAGGCTGAGCGGAACAATAGGTTTGATTACCTTCATCCTAAAAGTGAGGACTAAGCCTTCTAGGACTGCTTACTCTATGACATTAACCTCTTTCATCCTCATATAACTAACAAATTATCCCACAAATACAAGTTTTCTGGGCAATCAGAAAAAGTGTCGGAACAATGCACAGCCTCATTGGTCTCATTCAGCTGAAATAACATTCAAAATGTATTACATTAGGAGAACTCCTTGCAAAAATTTGTACATTAGACAAAAGTGCATATAAAAAATGTCACCATTAGAAGACATTTACACTAAAATGCTGAGGTTTTTCATAAGGTTTTTTTAATATACAGTGGATGCTCGGGTTGTGAACGTGATCAGTGCGGGATGCACGTTCGCAACCTGCAGCGTTCGCAACCCTCAGCAGCGCACCTGCGCACGAGCGGGTTGCAATTTGGGGCTTATGCGCATGCGCAAACCACGATTTAGTGCTTCTGTGCATGTACAACCTCCAAAACCCGGAAGTAAACCGTTCTGGTACTTCCGGGTTTCGGAGCGTCTGTAACCTGAAAAAACACGACCTGAAGCATCTGAAAACCGAGGTATGACTGTACTATGCATTTTGCTGCAAAATGTGCAGAACCAAATTTAACTTGGCAAAAGGAGAAACAGAGAGAACTGAAATTGACAGATCCTTCCATCTCGAGGTACATGTAGAAGGTTTCAAATCCTCCCTTAAAAAGGTAAAGGGACCCCTGACCATTAGGTCCACTCGTGACCGACGTCGCTCATCTCGCTTTATTGGCCGAGGGAGCCGGCGTACAGCTTCCAGGTCATGTGGCCAGCATGACTAAGCCGCTTCTGGCGAACCAGAGCAGCGCACAGAAACGCCGCTTACCTTCCCGCCGGAGTGGTACCTATTTATCTACTTGCACTTTGACGTGCTTTTGAACTGCTAGGTGGGCAGGAGCAGGGACGGAGCAACAGGAGCTCACCCCGTTGCGGGGATTCGAACGCCGACTTCCCGTAGCCATGGACTAATTATGTAACCTAGCTCATTCAAAGGAAAATGCAGATGAAAAGAAGATGGAGGCTGCCCCTCCCCCTATACACACACAGACCTGGTTGTTGGAAAGTTCCTTGTGTGACACACTTTAAGGTATAGGATTCACTCCAGAATATAAGCATCAGCCTTGGATAACCAGCCTCCATCTAGGGACAAGAAAAAAGATTTCTACTGTCAGTTGCTAATATAGAAACAACCCACAGAAAATTGGTTGCAGCTAGCCAGCAGCAGCTGTTAATTAATAGGCTGAACTCAAGCCAAGATGGTCTATAACCCATGAACGTGCTGTCTCCCGGGTGCAGGAGAAACAAACACTGTGCTCCAAAGACACTGGAAACGGGCACTAGATAAGAAGCCTTATTCTGAGTGTGACCATTGGTCCACCCAGTTCAGTATTTTCTACACTAACTGGCAGCCGCCCTCTGGGATTTCAGGCAGGGCACACTTCCAGCCCTACTTGCAGGTGGGTGCCACTGGGCACTGAAGCTGGAAACTTTTGTATGAAGAGCATGTGAATTGAGTTAACAGCCTTTCCCTAAAAGAAGTAACCAAACAATTAAACCCCTGTGTTGCAAACAATTACCAGTGATATCCAAGGCAACACGATGACCAAGTACAACAATGCAATATCAATATAAACTCTTTATATAATCTATACATAATGGAATTGTATAACAACAATAGCTATGGAGCAGTGGTCATAAGATTATGTAACCACTGCTACTGGCTGCATGTTGCAAGGAACCTAAAAAGCCGACCCCAGGTGGTGCTCATAACTAGGAGATTGAGCTTAAAGATACAGTACAGTTTAACAGTCAGAATATTAAAAATCAAATAAAACAATTGAGATCCAATTCAGAATTGAGTCCTCCCAGATGAATGGTTTTGAACATAAAGACAAACCGAGGTTCTTGCTGTCGTAACCATCTTTCATAATCTTGTCTTATAGTTTTCTGATTTACCCACAATACCAGCTTGTTTTCCTCGGATAAGAATCTGACCTATTGCTTCTTTCAGAGACTTGCATAGTCTACAAAGACTTTCAGAGACTTATAAGACTTGTGTTTATTTGGTTCTATGTTTGTTTCATTTATTTCATATTGTTCAATGTTTCGTATAGCTTATATACAGTGGCACCTCTAGTTACGTACTTAATTCCTTCCGGAGGTCAGTTCTTAACCTGAAACTGTTCTTAACCTGAAGCACCACTTTAGCTAATGGGGCCTCCCGCTGCCACCGCACGATTTCTGTTCTCATCCTGAAGCAAAGTTCTTAACCCGAGGTACTATTTCTGGGTTAGCGGAGTTTGTAACCTGAAGCATCTGTAACCTGAAGCGTATGTAACCCGAGGTACCACTGTAAAGAGTTTCCCTAAAAGAAGGCTTCAAATACTTGAGTTGCTGAGGTTGCCCACCTCCTTTTCCCTACTGCATTTCAGCACACCTCACTCCATTGGGGGCAGGATTTGAATCACTTCCCATATAAAGGCAAGGCTGCTGAACTCACACTTTCCAAGACAGTACAAGAACCCAAACTCAGCAGCTTGAAATTTGCACTTCTCTGCCAAATTTTGCTATGCAGTTCTCCAGCCAAGTAATGTGTACTGGGGAGGCGGGGAATGCCTATACTCAGGTAAACTGGGCAGAAAAAGGTATATATTAATGAAAGTAAACATTCAAAGAGCATTATATTAGGTGATATTGCTCTGCAAAAATGTATGAGGGAGTGTGAACTTTTCATGCAAACTTAAAAAGGGGAAAAAATGTCAAACCAATGTGGAAATCTGGTGAACATCCAATTTTGTGAGAAAAGAAACTTTTCATTGCGCAGTTTACGCATAAGTAAGCCTACAAGGTTGTTATTCGGGACAATATTTCACACTGATTTACAAAGGACTAGCCCTCTTGTCTAAACGAACTCGGAGGCTGTTAAAAATAAATGAAGGGTCAACATTGGAAATGTTTATTGGGACTATCTGACTAATTAAGGAATGCAGTAACAATACCAGATCTTCACTCCCTGAACTTCAGAGCATGGGAAGTCACCCAAAGATTTATAATTTGGCATGATTATTTGGCTGTTTTGTTGTCTTATAATTTGGAATGATTTAATGTGGTTTTTATTGGATTGTTAAATTGGAAAACTTAATAAATATTATTTATTTTTTAAAAGGTTGTTATTTGAGAACATTGTCACAAATAGTCACCTAAGGAATGTCGCTCATTTTCAGTCAGGTACTACTTAGCATTTTAGTTCTAGAAACAAAAATACTTCAGCATAACATCCCCTAGAAATGCATTGAATTTTGCCAATGAGGTGTGTTTATTACCCCAGTCGATGTTAGTGGGTTAGGGTAGTAAAACACTCTGTCGAATTTTTTCATAAGCATATTGTCAAATCAGGTCAGAAAAGTGTCGGCACAAAAGGTTGGCACAAACCATATAATCATTTCTCTAAGGAGGGACGGTTTTCCGGCAGCATTAGGAAAGCACCGCCCATAAATGTTCACATTAGATTGAAAATATGAGAAATGGAGAGAGACCAAAATAGACAGCTCTTCTAATCCCTGCTCCACAGTAGTTTCCTAGGCTAGGATGTCCCAGTCTCACATTCCTGTTTTGCCACCTTTTGCGTGGAATTTGTACGACATGCACACCTCGCCGTCGCAGCCGAGTTGAAAGTCTGTTTTGCTCTCTTGGCACTGTTTGATCTTGAATAAAATCATCCTTGGAGTATTTTAAGGATACCCCGTTCGGTCATGGCTTGCTGCTTTTTGCCTGGCTCACTTTGCCTCGCGGAATCGTCACAGCTGGGAAGCGTTTGAGCTGCTCCAAGGATAACTCGGCTGGATGGAGTTACATGAGGAGCAGGCCCTCAGGGCTTCTGAGCTCGTCTCTGCTGATTTCTGATCCCCGGCTCCCACGTGCTCCAGCAATTCCCTCTCCCTTGAAGTATCGGCAGTTCAGAAGCCCCTGAGCGTGACTGGAAGTGTAATTATACCTAAGCAAGTTACTCAAACAAACAACTCAGGGGCTGCATCAGAATCTATCGCTGTTCTGCTCCTTGTCTTATTTCTTTTGCCCATGCTCTGCTATTAGCCCTTTCTATAGCTCCTCCTTCTTTAAGATGTTACCTATGGCTAATAATAATAATAATAATAATAATAATAATAATAATAATTTATTTATTATTTATACGCCTCCCATCTGGCTGGGTTTCCCCAGCCACCCTGCGAAGCTTTTAACAGAATATTAAAATACAATAGTCTATTAAACATTAAGAAGGACAGATCGTGAAGTTGAGGCTCCAATACTTTGGCCACCTCATGAGAAGAGAAGACTCCCTGGAAAAGACCCTGATGTTGGGAAAGATGGAGGGCACAAGGAGAAGGGGACGACAGAGGACGAGATGGTTGGATAGTGTTCTTGAAGCTACCAGCATGAGTTTGACCAAACTGCAGGAGGCAGTGGAAGACAGGAGTGCCTGGTGTGCTCTGGTCCATGGGGTCACGAAGAGTCGGACACGACTAAACGACTAAAGAACATTAAACATTAAAAGCTTCCCTAAACAGGGCTGCCTTCAGATGTCTTCTAAAAGTCTGGTAGTTGTTTTTCTCTTTGACATCTGGTGGGAGGGCATTCCACAGGGCGGGTGCCACTACCGAGAAGGCCCTCTGCCTCGTTCCCTGTAACTTGGCTTCTCACAGCGAGGGAACCACCAGAAGGCCCTCGGCTAAAACATGTGAGAGTGTTTTTTGGCAATCTGGATTCAGGATGCCTTAAAGACCGTCCCTGTGCTTATTAGGGATGAGGCTGTCAATTTTTGCATTTCTCAGCCTCTCATTTTTCTAATCTGAAATTCAATTTATGTTTGCGTTGCTTCCTGTCCCCCCTTCCTTTCAAGTGTTGTAACTTTTGAACAAATGTTTTTTGAATTTTTTTAAAAAGGCCATCATGAAAATGCATCAGCTTATCCTAATGTGCACATACATGTATGCAAGTTGGCCTACAAGGTCATTTCCCCCAATTATTATTACAACTATTATTTACGAAATTTGTTAGTCGCTGTTTCTTACTGAGGCAGCTCGAAGAGACTTACACCTAATAATCCATTTTTGTATGTTATTTTCACTTTGATGCATTTATATGCACACTTTACAATATTCATTTTTGGATACATTACTTGGCAGCAGAACGGCACTTCAGAATTCAGAGAAATGTGGCTTATAAATGATGGCTGTGTCTCAGTTCATAGAATGCTTCAGAAAACATGAATTAGATAGGCTTATCTTCAGTAGTGAACTTAATTGAATTCCTCCCTTGTGGGTCACTGAGATCAACCCAAAGAGTGATGTTTGTTGCCCCCTGCCATGTTGTTGTTGTTAATTAAATTTCTATACTGCCCTCCATCCAAGGATCGCAGGGCAGTTTACAATATAAAGGGACCCCTGACCATTAGGTCCTGTCATGGCCGACTCTGGGGTTGCGGCGCTCCTCTCACTTTATTGGCCAAGGGAGCCAGCGTACAGCTTCTGGGTCATGTGGCCAGCATGACTAAGCCGCTTCTGGCGAACCAGAGCAGCGCACGGAAACGCTGCTTACCTTCCCGCCAGAGCGGTACCTATTTATCTACTTGCACTTTGACGTGTTTTCGAACAGCTAGGTTGGCAGAAGCAGGGACGGAGCAAAGGGAGCTCACCCCGTCATGGGGATTCAAACCGCCGACCTTCCTAGGCTCTGTGGTTTAACCCACAGCGCCACCCGCGTCCCTTAGTTTACAATATAAAAACACAAAAATACATAACATAATAACAAAGAAAAACAATACTCCCCACATACAGTTTAAAAGGCCATAGATTCTCTAACTAGCCAAAGGACTGGAAGAAGTGTAACGTTTTTGACTGGTGCCTAAAGATATGTGATGAAGGTCCCAAGCCAACCTTCTTGTAGAGAGCATTCCACAAGCAGAGAGCCACCACAGAAAAGACCCATTCTCGCTGCCCTCTGGACTTCTGGCAGAGGAGGCACATGAAGAAGAACCTCAGATGGGGGGGGGGGGGGTCAACAACTTTGTCTGGATTTTGGCAACCCTGGGTATTATGTTTCATGATACCTGCATATTATGTTGTACATCTTCCTGATATGCTATACGAGGCATGGTCTATAAATCTATATCTCTGTGTTGGAAAGGTGCTTGCCCATCTGTTCTCTATGCATTTGGACGCCTCTTAAAGATAACGTCATCTAATTTGGCACAGTGGTCCCTGAGATCGAGGAGCAGGGTTTGGTCTGTTGTCACCTACAATTGGGCACCATTTTGAATCAAGATGATAGAATCATTGACTTGTAGTTGGAAGGGGTTCCAAGGGTCCAACCCTCAACAAGACAGGAATCACAGCTAGAGGATCCCTGATGGATAAGCACCCAACCTCTGCTTGTAAACCTCCAATGAAGAAGAGTCCAGCAGCTTCCGAGGTGGCCCATTGCATAGTCCAACAGCTCTTACCACCAGAAAGTTCTTCCTAATGCTTGGTTGGAATCTCCTTCCTTGCAATTTGAATTCATTGGTTCAGGTCCTACCTGCAAGCAAGGGAGCAAAGAGTATTCTATTCTCCAGGATAATGAGACCAAACTCAATTCATATGGCCTGCAATTGGTGGGTCTCTGGAGGCTCATGGTTATAAACCTCCAGTTCATTCCACCAGCTCCCTAACTTGCTTTGTGACCTAGCGTGTCCAACTGGACTTCCAAGATTTTTGACCTTGGGTTGCTTCTGGACCTTGCCCCTGTTCTTTGAGTATGGATCTTGACCAGCCCTCGTTTTTTGATGACTCCCGTAAGTGGACTTGGGACAGCTGGGTGTAATTTCATCTGAAGCAGGACAGTAAACCAGATTTGTCATGATGGTTCCTGAGATGAAAGAAGAGGTTTTAGTCTACGTTTGGGTACAATCAGATGCCATCTTGAATCAAGATGCTGAACGGAACCTTTTAAAACCACACCAATCTTTTCAGCTTCTTAGAACTCCTGAGCAGCACTGGGTACGAGGCTGCTAATATTTTTTAGAAAAATTAATAAGTAACTAAGCAGAGTATCCATAATCTAAAACAAATCACCATTACAATGGCAATATAATACAAAACCAGTGTAAGTCTAATTAAAATAGTTGCAGTAAAACTACATTTCTGATAAGCAGGAATGTAAGAGAATACTAATAAAAACAGAAATGGGAGTTGAAATTGTGAATTGTTGCTTATTTCTGTCCATGTCTGCAGTGAAAATCAATCCAGTAAATATGGTGGTTGTTGGCTGTTATTGTTGATTTCAGTCTGCAAATGATAATTAATTAATTAATTATGTAAATTGCATAAGTTTAATTATTTTGCCACAGTGGACAGGGAGACATATGACATCATTTCTGGTACAAACTGCAACGGAACTGAAAATAGCTCAGTCGGTAAAGCAACAGACTCTTAATCCCGGGGTTGTGGGTTCGAGCCCACATTGGGCAAAAAGATTCCCACAGTGCAGGGGGTTGGACTAGATGACCCTCATGGTCCCTTCTGATTCTATGATTCTATCTTAGATTGGGGACCTCCTGCCTGTGCAAAAGGTGTTGCATGTGATTAATACAGGGCAGAACAGAAAATTATGCCTTCTTACATCCTACTAAGATCCTGTCTGCATCTCTGCAACCCCTGAGAAAGCGAAATGTTTCCCAGTGTCGACCATGACTTAGGTGAGCTGACTCATCACGGAGGCCAGAGCTTTCACTCTGCCCATCTACCAGTTCAATAATTCAGCTTTCTCCATCCAGCCAAAGAAAGTTGTCCTTTACAAGCCTATTGTACAGTTCTGCATCACAACATCTCTCTAAAGCAAAACTTTGGAGCCAAATCTCTATTTCTGATTTCTACCCACCCACCCAAAAACAAAACAAAAAAAACCAACAAAACAAAGCCAAGATTGCCATCATTCTAATCACAGTTTTTGGCATTAAAAAGCCTCTAAAACTGGGATGTTGGCAGGAACAATATGAAAATCACAGTAGAAGAGAGATAATGCATTATTCTGCTGATTTTTAATAGGTCCAAAAGGCAAGTGGAGGGAATTACTGGCACTTGCAAAACCCCAGATGGCAAAACACAAGCATTCCTCTCTCTCCCGCGCCAAAGTAGCAACGTGCTTCATAAACTGTAAGCTCCTCTCTTTATTAGCCATTTATAAGCCACTCTTCACAATCCAGCTTCAATATTAAAACACTTAAAAGCTCACACAAGACCTGTATAGCAAGAGAGTCCATCATTTACTGTCAACGCAGAAGCATGTCATTTCTTGATCCACTAATCATCCAGATCCCATTTGCGAATGTGTCTTGCTCTGGCATGATAAGCTGTGGGGGTTTCATTAAATGGAAGAAGCCACAGCCCGAATACAGGTGCTTCTAAAATTCTCCTCAGTTTTTTTTTTCCCACCCTGGATTTTGGCTTTCCAAAGTACCCTGCTTTGTTTTTGAAGCAGAACTGGTGCGTTAGGAATTCTCCATGTTTGTTTGTTTGTTTGTAATAGTGAGAATTGTAATAGTGTAATAGTGAGAATGTTTGTAATAGTTTGTAATAGTGAGAATAGTGAGAATGTTTGTTTGTTTGTAATAGTGGCATGCTCTGGTCCATGGGGTCATGAAGAGTCGGACACGACTAAACGACTAAACAACAACAACAATAGTGAGAAATTGTGCCATTCACAAAATGGCCACCACGTCGATAAGGAGCAGGAAAAGAGGCCGAAACACAAAATTGTGGAAACATGCCTTCTCATCTGTGTTTAACATAGCATTTGCTGTGGAGACAAATTATTTAAGTAATCTGTACAGGTGGACTGATTAAATCAGGGCTTTTCTTTTTATAACAGGAGACATAAGCATATTGTTTCAAGGCAGGGAATGGGGAATGGCAAAGTACTAGTCTGGTATTCAGGTCTCACCTGTCTCCAAAGGATGTTACGCAGATGGGAAGATGCCTTTAATTTCCATTTTAACAGATTTAATTGGTGCATTTTCTGTCAACAAAGATCCCATCTAGTAAGGGAAGGGAAGGGAAGAACAGCAAAGACATTTTATTTTGCCATCTCGGAAGTTTCACAGATAACAATAAAGGATGTTATCCAACTAATCCAACATTAGAAGAAATTCACATAAAAGGGGGTGGATTTTTTTTAACTTTTAAAGAAGAACAAGTGGCAAACCACTTTGGAAATATGGGGAATTGAGTTTTTAAGACAGGGGGGAAATGCGAAACTAAGAGAAAGTGAAATGGACAGATCTGCCCATCCCTAGGGTATCATGATCTAAGCCAGCTATCACTGACAACAGGCAGAACATAATCTGTTTTATGAGCCCTTATCTAGGAAATGTACATGAACTGCCAAAGTCTGTCATTGTTACCGTCACCTCCACATGACATCAACTTGGCAGCCTCTGTGCTGAGTGCGCTGGATTTGCTCCCCCGCGTGCCTTGATTTACAGATTTTTCTTTTCTAACTCCTTTTTGGATTTGCCACATTTCCACATCCATATAGTTGATGTATTGTTGAGTAAGGCATTTGTTATCTCCTCCAAATACATGCTTGTAGCTCAGTAAATCTATTTCCAGCCTGTCTTCCCAGACGGCTACTACAAGAGCTCCATCTGAGGCATCAATTTATCTGATGCAAAGAACAGAAATGTGACAAATGCAAAGGGAAGTCTCTAGAGCCCTGGTGCCCAGCTCCATTCTCCTGGTCTCAGGCTACTGTTTTGTTTGTTCTTTCAGCGTTAAGACGCTTTGCTAAAATCAGTTTGTTGAAAGTTTTCACATATGGAAATGATGTATTTGACTCCTACTAAGTTGGCAAAAGGGGACGTGGGTGGCGCTGTGGTCTAAACCACTGAGCCTAGGGCTTGCCAATCAGAAGGTCGGCGGTTCGACTCCCCACGACGGTTGTTGCTGGACTACAACTCCCATCATCCCAGGCAATTGGCCTCAGGGAGGTTGTGGATTTTCCCTCCTTGGAGGTTTTTAAGCAGAGGTTGGATGGCCATCTGTCATGGATGCTTAAGTTGAGATTCCTGCATTGCAGGGGTTGGACTAGATGTCCCTTGGATCCCTTCCAACTCTATGATTCCATGCTCTGAAGGACCAAAGGTTCCCCACTTCTGCTCTAGAAAATTTCTGATACTGAAGAGCCACATGAGCTCTTCAAATAGGCATTGGCCCCTGCTTTGGAAGCAGACCAGCTGCAAGGTTTGACCCACTGGAATTACACATCCCTTTTGGCTTCAATACAGAGAGGGATGAGAGTCACCTTTTAGTTCACTACTGCTCCACAAAGAGGCATTTCACAGTCATCTTCTCCGAAGGACTCGACTTCTTTGCAACACAGACCCCAGCAAACCACACAAGTGCTCTGAAGCCCCTCCTGTCCTTGCAAGATGTCTCCATCCTCATCAAGTCATGGGAACATCTTGGTTGTCCTGGCAACCAAGATGTGGGTGGCCTCTTTGCAGTCATTGCTGGGTGGCATCCTTCTCTTCCAGTTGCCCTGGCAACTGGGATTGCTGCATTTCCAACCCGATTTCCAGCTGAACATCAACCAGCTCGCATGCACGTTGGCACCAAGTGGACCATTGTGTGGCCCAACGTCCCAAATTGTTGCCATTGTTTTCAAAAGAAAACACTCTTGAGACACAAAATCCAAGCAGGGAAAAGGGTTACAGGAAACACAAAGCAACATAGAACAAAGGTAGACGGCAGTGGAGGATGCAGATACTCCCCACTCAACCTGGTCCTTTGCTGAGACAACATCCTCCAAAGCTCAGCCAGCTGCAGCCCACTGGAAGAACTGAAGAGCTTCAAGAAGAAAGCTTCAAGGAGGCCTTCAGAAGGCAATCTTCTTTGTTGTTGTTTAGTCATGTCCGACTCTTCGTGACCCCATGGACCAGAGCACGCCATGCACTTCTGCCTTTCACTGCCTCCCGCACTTTGGTCAAACTCATGCTGGTAGCTTCAAGAACACTGTCCAACCATCTTCAGGATCTGTCCTTCCAGTGAGCGCTCAGGCCTCATTTCCTTCAGAATGGAGAGGTTTGATCTTCTTGCAGTCCAGGGGACTCTCAAGAGTCTCCTCCAGCACCATTATTCAAAAGCATCAATTCTTCGGCGATCAGCCCTCTTAGGAGCCCAGTTTCCGGTGGTGGGTGAGGTGACAGGCAAAAAGTGAGTTGGGCAATGGATGAAAGCCTTTTTTTCCAGCCAGACAGAACTCACTGGAACTCAGTTCTAGCACCTCTCAGGTGGGCACCTTTGCCATTATGAAATAACAAGGGAGGTGTTCATGGTGAGTTCCAGCACTCCTTTTTCTTAAAAAATAGCACTGAGTGTGACTCTATAAGAGATGTCAAAGCCACACATGCCATTGCTTTCTGCGTAAACACAAACCCCTTTATCTAGGCAAGCAAAAGGGATTATTGTATCCCCCTCCAACATGCCACTGATCAAAATCAGAACACCTGATTTTTTGGTCCTGAGCTCTAGCTAACTTGCACCAGAGTACCAGATCGAAAAACAGGACTTTCCAGGATCGAATCAGAAGCCGAGATGGCGTCTGTAATTCTGGGATGCTCCACTCATATCTAGAGGGTTGAGGTAATTTTAATCTTGTTTTAGTATTTTAACTTTTGTATGTTTTAAAGGAGGGCTGTACATTTTATCATCTTACCTTTTTTCTAAACCGCTTTGAGGGGTCTTTTTAACAATCAAAGGGTGTGTAATTTTTATGAAATAATAATAATAAATATCACACTTCAAGGACATATTCCAGCCACGTGAAGATACTTGTGGAAGATGTAAAGCAAGGCAGGTGAGGGGGCAGGTGTCCTAGGGAGAGTCCTGGGAGCCAGATAGGGAAGCCTAGAGGGCTCCTTTCAGAAGCTGGGCCTGAAGTTCCTCACTCCTGTTTTACGTCAGCTAATGCAGTGGGTAATGAATCAGTGGACTGGAACTACTGACTTGTATGGCAACCTTGAGAAGCACCATTCCAAGGCTTCTGGCAGAAATACCAGAAGGAGCGTCTCCATCCCCATCGTTCTGCCCGGACACTGAGATCCACCTCCGCGGGCCTTCTGGCGGTTCCCTCACTGCGAGAAGTGAGGTTACAGGCAACCAGGCAGAGGGCCTTCTCGGTAGTGGCACCCACCCTGTGGAATGCCCTCCCGTCAGATGTCAAGGAAATAAACAACTATCTGACTTTTAGAAGACATCTGAAGGCAGTTTTTAATGTTTGTTGTCTTTTCACTTTTTTCTTTTTATTACTATTAATATTCTATTGGGAGCAGCCCTTAGAGTGGGCAGGGTATATATTATTATTATCTTATATATCCTATGCCCTTTTAAAATGTGGCTCTTGGGGTAGGGAATTGGGTTGTTGTCGTTTTTATTTCGATTATAAACTTTATGGTTTTTCTGTTGATCTTGTTCTGTGAACCGCACTGAGACGTCCAGGTATAGGGCGGTATATAAATTACAACAACAACAACAACAACCTTAGTACTGCCATAAAGTAGAGATAAAGCCAGGCTGCTGTGAATCTACTTTGAGACCACCCACACTCCCACCACCAAGCAGCCAGTTTCCAACAGGCAAATTGTTAAGGAAGCACCGAGGAGGGGGAGTCAGTGGTAATGGAAAACAAAGTTTGGATTTGTTAAGATTTAAGATTTGTTAAGATTTCATGGTTAGGTGCGCAGATATTCTCTGGTTGTTTTGCAGTGTCAGTGTAATAGCTAGTTTTCCCAGAGGATAGACAGAGTAATGAATGGGTTGTGGAACATGCTGATAAAAACAAAGACATCCATTCACTGCCTTGGGTTTCCTGGGACCTTTTCCCCCTCCTCTTTCCCCCCCTGATCAGTTTATATCTTTTTCTATTATGTCAGAAATTAAGCATTCAGCACGCATGCTTTCTTAAACACACATGCACACACAAAACTACCTTCACCTTCATTGCAGGGTGATAAAATTTTGCAATGGCATAAGCATCGCGATAATGCAGTCAGAAGGTTCCTTATGCCTTAATTCATATATGCTGAAGCCCTGTGTATAAATACTATGCTGCAGGGGCTGTAAGGATACACCTATAGCAAAGGCAGTTTTAGCATCGTGCCCAAAGTTTGCCATTGCGTATAGGATATCTGGCAGTGCTTCTGAAAGAAAACGCAACATTTACAATGCATGTCTCTTAAAAAGCTGACATTTCAAAATGGATGTCCTTTAAAAATCAAAATATGGAGTGTCAGATAGGATTTTTGCATGGCAGGAAGAGATGTTCCCCAAGCAATCATGGGGATTATACTACAAGTTGTGGAGTTGCATACAATGTTAAGTCACACTCAGAGGAGATCCACTGAAATCAATGGGCATTACTGTTTGTTTGTAAGATTTCTGACCCGCATTTCATTGTAAGGTCACAGCGTGGCTTCCAACCAGGGATGTTGGAGAACCCAATGAAAGCAGAAACACTGGTGTTTGCAGTTGGTCCCGTGTTTGGAATGAAAATCAATCCAGTAAATGCAACCAATATTTACTGCTGCTGCTGCTGTTGCTTTCAGATATGCAATTGGTTACATTTTCCCCGTTTACACAGCACATCCTTCGCATTGAAATGAATGGGGTCAAGGAACGTAATGACAATGTTACATGTCCTATGTAATTTCGCAGACAATGCTGTTTTGGGCAGAAGGCAAATTGCAGTCGAAGGGAAACAGTGCTGCGTGCAGTGAATCCAGGGTGGAACAGAAAGCAAAGCCTTCTTATGTCCCCAATTCTCAACAACCCTGGAGAGCTGGAAGCCCTAGGGAGATGCCTGCTGCCAGTCAGTGTAGCCTGTACTAAGCTAAATGGACCAAGGACATGAAGAGTCAATGGACTTGCCTCCTATTTGTTTCATTTTTCCTCTCATAGCCTTAATTTCAGAGAATTCTTCTTCTTTTTAACTTTTAGAGAATTTGCTCCATACTATTGAAAAATGCCCTTCCAATTTGGGCACCTACAAATAGGAAGCCGATCCCTTCGAGACAAAACCACGTGCTTTCTTCTGCTTTCTGTGGCTGAACCGACTTCATGAATGCACATTATTTATTTTATTTATTAAATCTGTTTGTCGCTTTATCTTGCCCAGGGCAACCCAAAGCAACCTACGTAAAAATAAAGCAAACACAGAAACCCACATAGGTACATTAAAACCAAAAGGGGGTGTACATTAAAAACATCCCAGCTGCAAACTGTACAATCTGTTACTGGAATGGAAAATGAAGGATGAAGAGGTCAAATCAGTCACGATTAAATGGGCACAAGATGTGGGACATAATATTCAGGCGTTCCTTGAGACATTGCAGGTGTTATAGGTCAAAACCAGCACTTGGAGGAGCATAAGCACCAAAGGGTGAATTATTAGTTGCTCCTGACTCCAGCTGACTCCAGGGATGCGGGTGGCGCTGTGGGTTAAACCACAGAGCCTAGGACTTGCCGATCAGAAGGTCAGTGGTTCGAATCCCCGTGACAGGGTGAGCTCCTGTTGCTCGGTCCCTGCTCCTGCCAACCTAGCAGTTCGAAAGCACGTCAAAGTGCAAGGAGATAAATAGGTACCACTCTGGCGGGAAGGTAAGCAGTGTTTCCGTGCGCTGCTCTGGTTCACCAGAAACGGCTTAGTCATGCTGGCCACATGACCCTGAAGCTGTACGCCAGCTCCCTCGGCCAATAAAGCGAGATGAGTGCCACAACCCCAGAGTCGTCCGCGACTGGACCAAATGGTCAGGGGTCCCTTTACCTTTACCTTTACCTGACTCCAGCTAGTAAAATGTTGCAAGTCCAACAGGTTTTTAATTCATGTAAGATCCAGCCAGTCTGCCAGGTACCTTTGAGGAAGGATATTTTTGCTGGCATTCCATGTCAGTTAAAAGTGTTGCTTCCTGAGGTAGCATCAAGAGCCAGCTGTCGACCATTGCGCTTGTTAATTCATTACAATCAGTTCTTTATCCTCTCAGGAAATCAGGGAGCTCACACTTACTGGCAGACAATAACATTCAAGGGCTGTGCTGCTGAACTTGCTGACAATATCCATTATTCAGTTTTCTGCCAATTCCTATTAGACTTCTCAGGCTGGAGAATTTACACTGTGTTATTGAATTAAACACACACACACAGCTAAAAGCTTTAGGGAGCTCAAACTAATTAGACAGCATTTGTAAACCCCTTTGTTCATGGTAATTTGTTTACAAGAGTAGTTCAACCTTTTAATTATCGCGTGTTCACAGGCTGCTTACAGTACCTTTGTCTTGTGTGTGTGTGCACTGGGTGCGAAGGCTACAAATGTGTGCGGGAAGTAATTTTTGACTTAATGAGCAGTGACGACCTAGTCCTGTAGTGCTTGACCTAAAATGAAAGTGTGTTTTTAATTATAGCGGAAGAAAATTAAATGTCGCATGGGAGGCCCCAAGCACAGGCTCTGTTCTGCATCACAAAAGGTAGTGTGACATTTTCCTCTCTCCTTAGGAGTCCCTATTATGAGGTAGCATGAGGTGAGCGGGGTTGCCTCAGGTGACACATTATTTTTTGAACAGCATCCTTGGAAATAGGAAACCCTGGCTCGTGAGGCACAAAAAGGAACAGGAGGGAAATCTGAATTTTGCTGCAATTTAATGAGAAGCTACCTGATTCACACTTCCCACATCAATGCATGAACTGAAACAGAGCTATCCGAGAC
>JAXCMG010000018.1:10519431-10560146 GCA_034642415.1 Podarcis siculus
TGTTTGTTTGTTTGTTTGTTTGTTTGTTTGTTTGTTTGTTTGTTTGTTTGTTGTAGTGTGTTATTAACCTGGACTGGAAGCCGGCCTTTGTGGCAGATTATAGGGAGGAGAGCCAACAGCCAATCTGCATTGGAAGAGACACTCCAATAACTAGGAGCACTTCAATGCAGGGATGGGGAACCTGTGTTTTTCCACCTGTTATTGGACAACAACGCCCATCATCCCTGACTGTTAGGCATGCTGGCTGGAGCCATTGTGACCTTGAGTCCAGCTACATCCAGAGGCCTCCATCCCTGCTTTACTGCCAATGGAGATCCTTCAAATAAGGCAGTTGTGTACAGACTTCTTGTTATGGATGGGGGAGAAATTCAACTCAGTTGACATTTAAAGACAAGTCCAAATTTTCCCAAAACATGCAAGGTGAAACACAGCTGTCCTCTGAAATTTGCACTTCTCCAAATTCTGCAAGTAAGGAGTACAAAGTAATGAGAACAAAGATGCAGATACAAGGATCATGTGTGCATATAGAGGCATACATTTGTGAAAGTAAAATACAGAAATGCATTATATGGGGGGAAATGGCTTTGCAAAAAATGTGTATATTGGGGAAATTACATATTAAAATTTGTATAGCAGGGGAAATTCACACAAAAATGCTGGTGAATGACTTAAAAAACAAATGGCAAACTGATCCAGAAATGTTCAGAACAGAACTTCAGATTCCAAAAAAATAAGAAACTGAAATTGACAAACTTGTCTGTTCCTATTTGTGGGTTCCCCATTTATAGCTGTGACAACATTCTAAGGCTTAATCCATGTCCCTTCTCAGTATGTGCTTCCATTCCTAACATGTTTGTTTGTTTATTTCTGTGGGCCAGACCCCCAAGAAGACATATACCATAGTGATTTCCTGCCCCAGGAAGGGTTAAATGACAGTTTGCAACCTTTGCAACTCTATGATTCCATGACATGACACTGACCCAGCATTAAATCTGTTCCAAACATCTTTGCGCCTGTACGAGGAAAGCTTAGAAGGCAATAGTCATATCTGCAATGATTTGCATAAAAAGCCAAAGAATGCTGATGGATCTTTGTAGTAATTTTTTAAAAATCAGAAATTAGCATTTTTAAAGCAACCAGTAGGGTTAAAACAAGCCCTGCCAATCCCACTTTGTCAAGCAGTTCCAGATCTAATTAAAAAGCACTAGACTATTGATTTAATTGGTAATCAGTGCCTGTAATTAAGGGCTGGTGTAAAGCAGGTACATTTTGTGCGTGTTCCAAATTTCAGGGACTCCCCCAAGCACAAAGACACAGCGCCCAGTAATCAGTCTATAACTTTATGCTCTAGGGCCATGCCTACTGCACATTGTAATTGGTTGCACTTTGGAGCCATGTTGATTAACTTCATTCATTTCATTGCCATGGCGTATGCCAATATTATGGTACAGTATGATCAAGGTGAGAGGATTTTTCATTCATTCTCCCTTTTTCAGTTCAGCCTTAGGCCTTTTTGTTTCTAAAGGCTCCCTTCCCACCCGTTGCATTTAAGAAACTGCTGCTGAGACATAGAATAAGTGAGACATCAGTCCAGTGCAATAAATTGGCTAATATTCTGAAGACGTTTATTAGGACACCCAAAAATTGGTGGTTGAAGGCATGGCACAGTAGGGTGTGTCAGACCCTCCAAGTGTCCCTATTTTCCAGGAACAGTCCTGGATTTACAGAAGCCATCCCAGTTTCTGATTTGATCCTGGAATGTCCCACTTTTCCTTAGGACCTCCCTATTTTCATCGGAGAAATGTTGGAGGGTATGGAGTTATCCAGCCCCCGAGCCATGTGAAGACAGCCCTGCAAAGGGAAGTTTTTAAATACTTGATGTTTTATTATGTTTTTATATATGTTGGAAGCTGCCTAGAGTAGCTGGGGCAACTCAGATGGGTGGAGTATAGAGAGTAAAATTATTATTATGGAACAGGACATCCCTATTTTCATCGGAGAAATGTTGGAGGGTATGGTGTGTCATGGGGGGGGTAAAACATTTTTGCAAATTTCTTCAGTGAAAGGTCATTCAAGTCACCTTGGCCTGTGTTGCATTTTGAGGAGCTAACACTGTGGCCTCCTCTCGCACCTGACCTTATTCAGTTCCTCTGCAGTTGCAGCTGTCTGCAAATAAGCCATTTGTCATTTGCTCTGGCTGGCAGCAGCCAACTAGAGAGCAGCCTTCTGCCAAAGAAAATTATTGCTACTTTGCCAAGGGGGGCGGGGGAGAGCTACAACTGCCAAGGACAGAATGGATGATACACTGGTACCTTGGGTTAAGTACTTAGTTTGTTCCGGAGGTCTGTTCTTAACCTGAAACTGTTCTTAACCTGAAGTACCACTTTAGCTAATGGGGCCTCCTGCTGCCGCCGTGCGATTTCTGTTCTCATCCTGAAGCAAAGTTCTTAACCTGAAGCACTATTTTTGGGTTAGCAGAGTCTGCAACCTGAAGCGTATGTAACCCTAGGTACCACTGTATAGGAAGAGGGAAAACGGGTGAAGTCGCCCACATCCCAGGTGATTGACCTGATCTGGATGAGGTTGCATTCCGTCTGAAACAACCAGTTTGGAGTTTGGGGTGCTGCCCCTTGCGGGTGGTGCTGTGGTCTAAGCCTCTTGGGCTTGCCGATTGGAAGGTCGGCGGTTCAAATCCCCATGACGGGATGATCGCCCATTGCTTGGTCCCTGCTCCTGCCAACCTAGCAGTTTGGAAGCACACCAGTGCAAGTAAATAAATAGGTACCACTGAGGCGGGAAGGTAAACGGCGTTTCCATGCACTCTGGTTTCTGTCACAGTGTTCTGTTGCACCAGAAGTGGTGTAGTCATGACCTGGAAAGGTGTCTGTGGACAAACGTCGGCTCCCTCAGCCTGAAAGCAAAATGAGCACCACAACCTCATAGTCGCCTGTGACTGGACTTAGCCATCCAGGGGTCCTTTACCTTTTCTCTTTTTTTAACCTTATCTATCTTTGTCACTGGAAGCTCAGATGGACTCCGTGGCTAGGAGTGCCTTTTACAGTGGTACCTTGGGTTACATACGCTTCAGGTTACAGGCGCTTCAGGTTACAGACTCTGCTAACCCAGAAATAGTACCTTGGGTTAAGAACTTTGCTTCAGGATGAGAACAGAAATCGTGCAGTGGTGACGCGATGGCAGCAGGAGGCCCCATTAGCTAAAGTGGTACCTCAAGTTAAGAACAGTTTCAGGTTAAGAACGGACCTCCGGAACGAATTAAGTTCTTAACCAGAGGTACCACTGTACTTTGGAATGAATTCTGGAGTTTCTCCTGATTCAGAAAGAATGGGGCATAGGCAAGATCTGAGCAATAAACAAATAAAATAGGCAAAATTCACTCATCCTTTAACCCTTTACCAAAAAAAAAAAATCCAACACAATATTGTAAACTGATTATTTTGGACCCCCAATCTCTTTTCAGTCTCTTGCACTGGGTGTTTATACCTCTTGGGTGGAAATTTCCTCCTGTCCAGCACCAGCAAAGTGAAGGAAAGAGGTGTAAGATTCTTCTTCTTCTACTGGAGGCATTGAGAGTACTTAACACTGTCCCTTTTAATTAGGAGCTCATTAATAAATCCGTCTTGTTCTCAAATCCCCACACACCATTGTACAGTAGTTCATTAGCTGAAGAAGAGGCAATTTAGATTTCCTCAGATAATAGCATCTGTCACTAATCACATTAAGAAACTATGCAGCAAGGTATCTGAAGCCAAACCAAGTGGTTGGCTCAAGGGGTCGGGGAACAGAAGCGCAACCAGGGAGGAGACAGCCTCACTCTGACGAAGGTGGGGTGGGGAAAAGATACTTCTGAAAATATCTGAATGTCTCCCCAGATTTTAGAGCTCCAAATTAATTGGCTTGGCTTCCAGCATGGAATACATGCCTTGAAACTCATTCATTGTTCCACATTTTTATTTCTGACTTTCTACAGAACACTGTTCATGTGCAGATTGATGAAGCATTCCTTGGCCTCATTTGCATCTTTCTCCCCTCCTCCACCAAATTAACCATAAGCATTGATAAAAATGCAACACGAATTGTGGGCCAATATAGGGGTCCAAGTGTTCAGCTACAACCTCAGAGCCCATGGTTCAAATCTCCACTCAGCCATTAAGCTCACTAAGTAACTTTGAGCCAGTCACCTTCTCTCAGCCCAACCTATCTCACAAGGGTGTAACACATTGTTATATACAATTTTGACTACCGTACACATTTGTGCAAACAATTTCCCCAGATGCATATTATTTTCACAAGTTTTGTGTACACTTCCCCCTAAAAATGCAGACACTGTTTTTATGCAAATTGGTTGGAAAACTGCATCACAAAATTTGGATATGTATATATTCTGAAGTTGGCTGTGTTTTGGTTCTCATAGCAACTCAGAAAGTGGGTTTAATAAAAACAGCTATTATTATTATTATTATTATTATTATTATTATTATTATTATACCACGCCCATCTGACTGGGTTTCCCCATCCACTCTGGGCACCTTCCAGCAAAATATAGAAACATAATAAAACATCAAACATTTAAAAATTCCCAATACAGGGCTGCCTTCAGATGTCTTCTAAAAGTTGTGTAGTTATTTATTTCCTTGACATCTGAAGGGAGGCTGTTCCACAGGGAGGGTACCACTACTGAGAAGGCCCTCTGCCTAGTTACATGTAATTTCACTTCTTACAGTGAGGGAACAACCAGAAAACCCTCAGAAGTGGACCTCAGTATCTGGGCTGAGCAATGGAGGTGGAGACGCTCCTTCAGGTATACTGGACTGAAGCCATTTAGGGCTTTAAAGGTCAGCACCAAAACTTTGAATTGTGCTTGGAAATGTACTGGGAGCCAGTGGATGAAAACAGAATTGGAATTCTTCCTCTTCCCTAGTGGTTAACCTAGATCAGGCTTCCTCAACCTCGGACCTCCAGATGTTTTGAGACTACAATTCCCATCATCCCTGTCCACTGGTCCTGCTAGCTAGGGAGTTGTAAGCCAAAAACATCTGGAGGGCCAAGGTTAAGGAAGCCTGACCTAAATCCAGCCACTTCAGAGTGCTCAGAGTGGTGGGTCAGGAGCAATAAATAATAATAAGGTGAGGACAGGGCAGATATCAGCAGTGGACCCTTCCAAGCAACTGGGGCACTGGTGAATGCTCAAGAATGCCAGGTGGTGACAGCAGCTCTGATTCCAATGACTGAACCTGTAACCTTATGTATGTAAAGTACATGCTCAACTAGAGCTATGGGCATTCATGCCAACATGGTATTTCTCACGCCTCAGACGTAGTAGATTTTCATACCTTTTTTCACATTCTGGACACTTCCCGTTAAAAGTCTCCATGCCAGATTGTGAAGGAGAAGCTGAAGGACACTCGAAAGCTACTGACTTGTCCCACAAAGTGCTTCTTCACTACTGCAAAATGAGCTAAATTAGGACAAGTACTTATCCATTTTTGTGAAGTCCTGGATTAAACACACACACACACACGGGTTGTCTAGCAAATTTAGGTTTTAATACCTATTTGGAAGCTACTAATTACATTTAAATTGCAAAATGAAAACCAAGCACTTCATCTCCAAGTCATGCAGAACCATTAGAGCAAATGTGCATTTTTAATGGTCCGTGTGCATTATTTCTGTAAAGAAGAAGCAAAAAAGAGAGATTAATGGACACTGAGGAACAACAAGAGTTCATTGCCTTGACATCATCTCATTGTCTGACTCAAGCTCCTAGTCCATAAGACGAAGTTTTCACAAGCTTCAGTTAAGTCCAGTTCCCTGCCCATTACAGTATTTGAGTTCTCTTCTCCATCCAGCCAAGTGGGAAGTTACGATGCAAGGCTTTTTGTTGCATAATGAAAGTTTAGCCATAATAATGAGTATTGAACGAGTGCAATACCATCTGACATTCCACAAGTGAGCATGCTTGCAAAACCATATTCTCGTGCCAAACGTTGCAGTCTGAGCTCTACTCCAAAGAGCTGATTCCATCTGCTGCATTTGTTTGATTTGCAATAGCCTGTCCTCTGCCATTTTAAAAGTCCAATATGGTATTTGTTCTTGAGCTTGAAAAACATCCCATTGCCCTACAAGCTGTTACCGACATTTCAAACAGAGCCTCGCTAGTTGTAGGCTGTGCACTACATCAATTCATTTGTTTCCAGAGTTTCAAGTGTGAGTACTCGGCAGAACTTCAAAATTTGCAAACTACAAAAAAGGGGGTGGCTAAAAAAACAGCCCATTGAAGACTGAGTGGACATGGGAAGCTGGAGATTTGTTTGGGAGGAGAGGGGAATGAAGGAAAAGAAATTCTGAAGGAGCACTCTGCATTGAATGAAAATCTTAGTCAAGCTTTACTGCATGGATTTTATTCTAATTCCTGTCTTGCTCATTATCTTGATGAGAAGAGAGGAGTTTTTTACCGTTTCCATTAAAAATACAATTCTCACATATTATATGCATTATTCTATAAGCATACTATACATCCAAACAAGTTTCCTGAAGAAACCAGCTCTAGGGGAAGGGGAGATCTTCCAAGATGCACCATGCTGTTCCAAAGTGACTCACTGTGGGGGCAGCAGATCATCAGAAGCCTAATTAAAACAGCACATCACATATTACGTGCATGTGGCGTCTGTGCTGAATCAGCGCACTTTTAAGGCTAGATGCATCCGTCCTTTCTCTTCCCATCACTAACATGACTGATTTGCCTAATGGAATTTGACAAGGAAGCTCTGTCTTGGTTATCATGCTGGAGAAGGAATCTCAAGAGGGATGTGGCAGCTGTGGGGGGGGTGTGTTTGCACACATAGTCATTTGATGCACCAAAATATTTTGGTTGTTGTTGTTGTTTAGTTGTTTAGTCGTGTCTGACTCTTCGTGACCCCATGGACCAGAGCATGCCAGGCACTCCTGTCTTCCACTGCCTCCCGCAGTTTGGTCAAACTCATGCTGGTAGCTTCAAGAACACTGTCCAACCATCTCATCCTCTGTCGTCCCCTTCTCCTTGTGCCCTCCATTTTTCCCAACATCAGGGTCTTTTCCAGGGAGCCTTCTCTTCTCATGAGGGGGCCAAAGTATTGGAGCCTCAGTTTCAGGATCTGTCCTTCCATTGAGCACTCAGGGCTGATTTCCTTAAGAATGGATAGGTTTGATCTTCTTGCAGTCCATGAGACTCTCAAGAGTCTCATCCAGCACCATAATTCAAAAGTATCAATTCTTCGGCGATCAGCCTTCTTTATAGTCCAGCTCTCACTTCCATACATCACTACTGGGAAAACCATGGCATTAACTATACGGACCTTTGTTGGCAAAAAACCAGATAAGAACATAAGAAGTGCCCTGCTGGATCAGCAATGGCACATCAAGTCCAGCATCCTCTTCTTACAGTGGCCACCCAGATGCCTGTCGGAAACCCTCAAGCAGAGCTCAAGCACAAGAGCACTGTCCACTCCTGTCATTGGCTCTAGCTGCACCTATTGTTTGGCTCCCTGCCTTTCTCCCCAGCAGTCCTAATGGGCACCAGTCACTACTGACTGGTGCTAGTGAAGATGTTTCAGTGATTTCTTGCTCTCAAGGAGATGCCTGACTCTTGTGAAGTCCTCCACTCCTGTTACATAATAGCTCTGGATCGATAAACATGCCTGCGTTGCAGCTTTTTGAAGCAAGCATTCTGGTCGGAGTGGTGGGGACTCCACCTCTGTTAGGTATAATGGTTTAATTGTACATTGAAATGGAAAATGGCTCTGTATGTGTATTGCTAGAGGGAACATTGGTAAATCCACTGAAGCTACTTAAGAGCTCCCTGAGTACCTAACTGATAACTTAAGAGCTCCCTGAGTACCTAACTGATAACTGATAATTAACTGAGGATGCATCTCTGCTGCTCTCTCATGTGGTGTTTAACTTAGATCACATGGGAGCTGTATTCAGTTGCAAATCTCCATTTTGTGGGAGTTCTTTTGGTTCTCAAGCCACTGAAGTCGAAGTGTGTGCTTTGATTGAGAACAGCCTCAGGCTAGAATGGAGTCTGTGTGGACAGAAAAGGTTTTGATTTCAGGTCCGTTTGAAGTAATTTTATATTTTTAAGTTGCTGAACCTGTGCTTGGACAAGCACATGAATTTATGCAGCTATTTGAATGTATCATTATTGCTTTAAGTCTGTTTTGGAACAAGTTCTGTTAGTAAAGCTTTGGAACCATATTATTTGCCTGGACAATTTTTATTCCAAAAAGAGCCAGTTCTTATTCATCCAATTGCTTCCATATGTGCAATATTAATAACTGCAATAACCTCCACCTGGCAGCACTGGAGTTTCTCCAATAAGCCTCCGCCCCCGCACCCCACCCACTGCACCCTGTTCCCCAAGGTCCTTGATCTGTAGGGTGGCTGGTTTCTCCTCCAAGGACTCATCTGTCAAATTCTGGGTCAGTGGCAGGCATAACAATAATCAGCCACTCAGGTTGTTATCAGGCAAAAAATGTGGGTGTTTCTTCAAAAACAAATAACTATTCATAGATCGATGGATGATATGAAAACTAAATAGCCACTTTTGCCCATTTATAAACACATTAGGTGCTTGCCCCTTCCTACTCTGCTCACCAACCCCCTGCCCTTTCCCCCACCCACCCACCCACATTGACACCCTAGAACTTCCACTTCCCACTCCAGAGAACTATTAAACTTGCTTTTCACTTTCTCAACCCCATTTCTTCACGCAAATTCAGCCCTACAAATCTTCCAATGGGGGCTATGTGATGACAGCCTTGCATTTTTATGTAGGAAGACATAGGGCAAGCATTTGAGACTAGCTTCAAGGAATCAATATCCAGATTAGTTGTTCCGCTTTGCACTAAAAGAACCAAAACCCTCCAAATGAGTAAATGCTCGGTGGAACTCTATTTCTCATCAAGAATGACTAGAATCCTTACACACACACATATATATCCATACACTGCATTTTCCCCCAGTCTTAGAGGAAGGTGAAATGTGAAAGGAAAGGCATTCTCGCTGAAGCTCTCTCTGGTTTTGATTTATGGATTTGTTCCAGTCAGAGAGGCTCAGAGCTTCTTTTTGATAAGGGCTCTAAGTGATTAGAAAGTAATGAACTATGGAAAAGGATCAGAAGATGCTGAGATTAGATCTTCTCTGCCGGAAAGGAGCTGGAAATGGAACAATCTGCATGAGATGTCGTTTGGGTGTCAGCTTTTCAAAAGCATTGATTTATTTCTGTTATCTTTACATTTTCTCTCCAAAGAACAAGATATGTGGAATTAAGTCGGCAATGATAGGGACGTAGTCACCTCAGCTGGTTCCATTTGCCTCCACTTGAAGTTTCTTTTTTTAAAAAAAAAGCTATTCCCCAGCTGACTCTCGAACTCACAGGATTTAGCAGTAGGGTATCTCCTAGTCATGTGTGGGGCTGTGTGCCATTGTGCATTCTCTTAACCTATATACTAACAAAACCTCATTCTTCAAGGCCAGAACAGTACCAGTCATGGGAGATGAAATCAACAGGCATGGAAGAACTGCAAGGCTTGAAGAATTTGTGTGTTTATTTATTTTAAATATTTAAAACAGGGGGACCCAGACTAAGCATGATTGGTGCACAAAAGTGCACAGACCCAGTTGTACAGACCCTCCAGTTTCTCTACTAAACAGGTCTTGATCTGCCTGTGGTGGTTCCTCCCTAGCAAACATTTCGCATTTTGACAAGGTGGGGAAACTGTGCCTTGGTGAATAAAGTAAAGAAGATCTTCTAGAACCTGCGGGAGAATCTGGCTACCTGAATTAGCTGAAGTAGACTTTTTTTTCCCAGGGAAGAGACATTTTCCTGGACAATGCCCTCATTGATGACAATGTCAAAGTTTGCTGAGCTCAGGCTTGGCTCTAAGTTCCAGGAGCTGCTTAAAAGCTCACCTCAAAGAAGAAGCAAGTTTTAAGAGCATCAAATTCTTCTCCGGCTCAGATTAAACTTGGGGAAGGAGAAGAATTCCTGGCTAACCACAACAGCCCATGATGAGCCAGGAGCTATGACAAACAGAACAACCAAAGATAATGAGTTGTATCCAGTGGAAGTCCTACTCAGAGCAGACCTACTAATGGTAATAGACATGACTAAGTTGGGTTCAGTATTCTGAGGATAATGTAGCTGGATACAACCCTTAGGAACATGGTAGAGCTCAACAAGACTCAGTCTCTAGGAGGCGGAAGAGTTGGTTAATCAAATACCTAACTGAGCCATACCCACTAATTCAGAAGCCTAGGAACAACACTGCATTACTTCTCTTCCATGAAGAGTTCCAACATTTGGGGCTTTTTTAGTTTAGTAGAAAGGGGAATGAGAGGTGACAGGATAGAAGTTTAGAAATTTATGCATGGCATGGAGAAAGTCAATAGAGGGAACCTTCTTCTCCTCTCATAGCACTAGAGGAGTCTGTCTGAGGCACTTTCTCACACACTTTTGACGCCCCTTCCGGGCTGGTTTCTCCTCACAAGCGGTGCAGGCACACGCTGTCCTGCTGCTGCCGCTATTCCTGCTCCTACCTCGGCTTTCCTATCAGCTCAAGATGTCAAGGCGCCACACTGGAGAAAAAGACGGAGGGAGGGGGAAATGGAGGAGCCCACCGCCGACAGGAGAAGCAGGGGCACTCCCTGAAGAGGAGAGCAAACTTGGGCTGCTCATGAGGGGAGGCTTCTCTCTCTTCCCTCACACTGAACTTGTGAGCGCCTTGCCCGACTCACTTGTGGCCCCACTTCTCAGCTTCTTCCCCGCCAACCTCTACCCTCACGGGCTGCTGTGCTTTGACCGCAGCAATTTTTGTAAGGTTGCAAATTAAACCACACTTTAACTTTTCACAGTCAGAATTTGGAAGGGGGGGGAAGTGTGGCTTATGTCCAGGCCAATACAGTACCACCATCCCCCACACACACACCCAAGTACCAGAATCTCTGAACTATTACCTCCTTTGGGGTATTCTCCTGGTAGTGGCTATTGCTTGCAGCCACAGAGATACAAAGCATTGACCAGAGCATTCTGCTGCATGCATTAAAAAAAAAAGACTTGTCGGTACTAATAAATCACGGGGCACATAATTTAAAACAAATGATGCATAAGGACTTGTAAAATAACAATACACAGCTGCCTTAAATTTCCCCAGGTGTCAGTTTGCCTGGCACAACTCCAGCTTGAAGGAGTGTGGCAGGGAAAGCAAAGAGAAAGGCTTGTCTTGTTGCAAAGTGGGTGCTGCACACCATGCAAGGAGGTCTAGCTGTAAGGGCCCCTGTTTCAGAGCCGAAGCGGCTGTACAAAACTGCTTTGATGCAAAAACATAGGCTTTTGGTGGCGAGCGTTCAGACAATTGGTGGCCACGGCGATGCGTGCAATTTTCAGTGGTGGGCAGGCTGTAGCGATTGGTGGTGGTGACCCCCCCAAAAAAGTTCAACAACTCTGGGCAATCTCCCCCCCAAAAAACTTTTGTTCCAGTCCCCCAAAACAGGGGTCATCTTATACATGGGGGCGTGTTATACACAGAAAAATACAGTACATCATCCCTGTTCATTGGCCATGCTGGCTGGGACTGAAAGGCTTTGGAGTTGGACCACATCTGGAGAGAGCCACAGCTTCTCCAGCCCTGCTCCATGCTGTAGGCTTGGTGGGTCAACGCATGAGGCAGTAGTCTCCAGCTCTATGTCCCTATAGCTATAGTCCCTATATGCACTCAGTTGCCAATGTATCCTTGTCTCAGATTTATATTAGGGCAACCTCAGATTTGGGAGAAGGTGGTGTCTGAGGCTGGCATCACTGAGCATCTGCAGAGGCCCACACTGGAATAGGGGCTCCACTGTTAAACTCTGAAGCTCCTTAGCCCTCCTCCTCCTTGCTGTGCCTTCTTGGCTCTGAGCTAGCAAGCACTGAGAGAAGCAGGGGAGCAACATACACTCACATTGCCTCCTCTTCTCTACCTTAGACAGGGATGTGGAAAACATTGGGATGTGGAAGCACTGCTGCTCAGCGCTAGGACATGTGCTTTGTTTGTCTCTACAGTGGTGTCCAAACCTTTTTCAAAGAGGGCCAGATTTGATGAAGTGAAGGGCCATGAGCTTTTTTTTAGGACTGAAGTTGTTGAGGGTTTTTTAGGATTTTACCCCAGGAAATAAACTGCCACAGGAGCTGGATTAAACTGACCGGCGGGCCGGATTAGGCCCCCGAAACAGACTTTGGACATGCCTTTTTGTCTCAGGTTCAATCCTGGGCATTTCCGAGTAGAACTTCAAATGTACCAAGTCTGAAACCCTGGGGAACTGCTGCCAGTCAATATAGATAAGACTGAGCTAAATGGACCAATGCTCTGGCTTAGTTTGAGGCAGCTCTCTTTGTTCCTGATCTCTAGCTGTTGTTGACCTATAACTTCCATCGATCCTGGCCATTGGCCATGCCAGCTGGGGCTGATGGTAGATGAAGTCCAATAACAACTAGAGGACCACAGATTCCCCATCTGTTCTCTGGACCCCAGAAGGAGAGGCAAAGAAGCAGCAAGGAGGAGGAGACGCTGGTCTTATACTTGCCTGAGAATGCCTTTCCCTACAGCCCTTGGGAAAATGAAACCAGCCATGTTTCGGAGACCTTCATTTCCCCGAATCATGGTGGTGATATTTTCTTGGAACAACGTAATAGGGAAATGGAAGAAAATCAAGTAGGTAATGAGGTGTGCACTCAGGTAGTGGTGTGAGGCGAAGCTGCGAGCACTTCTAAAATCCCTGCCTTTGCTTTGTATGCCAAGTTACCCAACCCTGGAGGAGCAGAGGAAAGATGCAGCATGCGTCATCTAAATTTAGTTCTGGCTCAATCCCCTGATTCAGCCCTTTGACGCCCACCAGCAAAAAGCTTGTTCTGTTCTGTTCTGCTCCAGGTGGCAGTGTCTGCCCCAGCACTGAGCCAAAAAGCTTTCGTTCTGCATTTCACTGATTTATGCTTTTTTAAAGAACACAAATACTTGCTTAGTGCAAGAAATATGAGTGCATGACTCAGTGTTGCTGACCCCCACAAGAAACACTGTCCAATTTCCGCAAGCCAACTGCTGTAGCCTTCATTATCATTGTACGTGAGGGGATTTGAGACTTAAGGGGCTGTCAGGTTTTGATCATATTTGAGGTTGTTGGGCTTTTGTCTGTTTGTTTTTAGCTCTCTTCAGCAAAGAATTGAAAGGCATTGATGGAAATGTGTGCAGTTAAGAATCCTCTGCAAGGAGGATATTACAAGGGGTGTTTAAAAAACAACAACCACTTTACCCCCTTTCTTATCCAAAGTTAGGGCTGAGTCACCCATGTGCCTACATCCCTCAGTGACTCACAGTTGAGTGCATGAAAAGTCTGCATTGAAATGTGCTGAGTTTGACCTGATCTGAAAGCTTTGAGGCATCCAATCTGGAATGGCTATGGGTTTGTGAAATTACGGATGAGAGACTTGCTATAATTTTGCATCAGTGCATTTTTAGGAAATCTACATCAAAGCGTTTTTCAGCACCATGGCAAGCTCCCTACACTGATGTGGGGTGATGTCAGGAGCCCCATGTGCAGCTTGCAAACAAGGGAGGGCTTTAGTGTCTAGACGTGCCTTTTAACAATCACAACTGGTTCAACAGCTATGGCTATTCCTGGACCAGAAAAGGCTGGTCATAGCAGTTTCATACATTGGTTACTTCAAGAAAGCGTTACTCTGATGCATTCTATGTGCAGCTGCAGATAGGTCAGCACGTTGCAGCACGATTGCTGGCAGGAGTGAAGCCTTGTTAGCATATAACACCTGTGTTCAAACATTTTCACTGGTTGTCAATTTGCCTACCAGGCCAAGTTATAGGTGTTAGTATATAAAGCCCTTAACAACTTAGAATCCTAAAGCCGTAGAGTTGGAAGGGACCCTGGGAGTCATCTTGTCCAACCCCCTGCAATGTAGGAATCACAGCTAAAGCATCCATGGCAGATGGCCATCCAACCTCTGCTTAAAAACCTCCAAGGAATGGAGTCCATTCCACTGTCACACAGCTCCTACTGTCAGAAAGTTTTTCCGTATGTTCAGTCGGATAGCCCTTATATCCCAGTCTGATCACCGAGATCATTTGGAGGAGCACTGTTAAGAACATAAGAATTGCCTTCTGGATCAGACCAATGGCACATCTACAGTCCAGCATCCTGTTACCACGGTGGCCAACCAGATGCGGCAGCACTGCTTCTGGTCGCGGTCATGCCCCTGCCGCCACTGCCGCCCCATCTTTTTCCGCCACACTGCCTCTTCCTTTCTCGCATCTGCAGCAACTAACAAAAAGTAGCAGTGGAAATTGGGAGGGGCCACTATCTTGCTCTCCTGCATATTCCCACTGAGCTTGCAAGTCTGCTCCGTCTGCTGATGGCTAAAGTGAAGGCATGAGTCAGGAGTTGGTAATGCAGGTGAGCTGTGCACAAGCAAGCTGCCAGCTAGCTCTGCTGAGGCTCTTTTTATTAGCACAATATACAAAACCAGTCGGATACCTTTTGGACTGTGACCTTTACACATCTTCCAATCCTGAGATCGAGGAGTGGTACAAAGTTATTTTGGCACCTGTTTCCACCATGTCACTTTCCCCTTGCACAATGCATGACGAAGGAGACAACGGTCACAGACAGGGCATGGCAGACCACTGAGAAAGCCAAAGGTTAGATAGAGGGCATGATGTTCAGACAGCTGAGGCTTGTCTGCAGGTAGAAGTGTGCTCCACACTCGGTGGTCATTCCTTCAGATGGTAGCAGTGGCCGTTGTGGCCTCAGCTGCAGTCTCCCTGCCTCGGCTCATCACCACGCTGTTCATACGACATCACATGTGCGCAACGCCAACCACCCACTCTGCAGCGCATGGTGATGCCTCTTCTGGAGGAGAAGGTCTTTAATCAGAGCAGTTCAAAGCGCTACCATAAGTAGTGAGTAGTCATCAAAAGAGAGCACAGACAAAAAATGTTGGTGAAGAACTGTGAGCAGCTCTAGACATAAATAGCAAAGAATGTAGTTTTGCACAGCCATGGTTTTTGTTTTTTTATTTGATCAATGTGGGGTGAACATTACCTTGTGTTACTGCTCACTTAAAGTCATTTCCTCCGAATATTGTAACATAAAGATGAAGTCATCCTCTCTGGCCTCTGATAGATGCTCCCATAACAATGTCATTAAAGGGCAAGTGTCAGTCATTGAGACTGAAAAGATACTGGTAAAAGATTGATCTGAAATGTGTAGTCACAGGAAGAATATATTAACCAAAATGCTATGCATAGCAGAGTAAAAGTCATAATTCTTGACATTTGGGGTGGGGGTTAGAAAACAGAATCTACACAGCTCCATCTTCCCGTGTTGCTAATACAGGAGTCTAAACCTTCCCCTATGCCCCATTGTAATCACAGGGTCATGATGGGTGTGCCCAAAAGGTAGGTGGAACTACAGAGAGAGAGAGAGATGTGCTCATATACACATGCAGGTACGCACACATACACACCCCACCTGCACATCTCTCTCACTAGGGATGACAAAACCTGTCAATTTTTATTTCTCTCATGTTATCATTTTTCCATTCTTAAGTTCAGCTCTCCACATTTCCACATCAGTTTGTGATTTCTTTTAAAAAGCTTCCATGAAACTTTAATCAGCGTTTTTGTGCAAATTTCTTCCAATATACACATATTCATATGCAATATAATATACACAATTTTGCAAAGCACTTTTCCTGAATATGATGCATCTTTGGGGAGTGATTTTTACTAATATATGCATTTTAACTCAGTATATGCCATCTTGTAGACATTACTTGGCAGGAAAACTGCACTGCAAAATTCAGAGTATTGTGAATTTTAAAGGATTACTTTGTTTCAGAAAGTGTGTGTTAGCTAGGTTCACCTTTAAATGTTAACTGAATCTAATTGCTCTCCCATCTCAATCTCTCACTCTCAGACACACAACTACACACCACACTGTCTCCAAGTGTTCCCCAAGAGGGACCTGTTTCTTCTTGAGCACTCAATGTCAAAGCAACAGCTTATGAGCTGCTGATAGCATGGAAGGTTTGAGGTAGAAGCTGCTGGAGATGTAAGAAGGTATTTTCTCCTGTTCTGAATACAACATTGTTTCCATTCCCTTGCAGTTCATATACCACCCAAAACTTTGTAATTTGCCTTGTGGCCTGCTGCAGCAAATTATGTTACTAATTGCATAGATTACATAATCGCTCTGTCATTATGTAATTCAACCTCAGTCATTTCAATGAAAAGGAAACACAATGCAAATGCAGGAGAAACATAATCAATTACATATCCTTAGCAGACTCAAAGCAACAAGAGTACCAATCATATTCACTTAATTGATTTTCACTCCAGACGTAGAACAAATAAGCAAACATTGGCAAATTCCACTCCCTTTTCTGTTTTCATCAGAATTATCCAACAACGTGGACCACTTAATCTGAACATGTTTTATAGATGTGTACTGTTATAATCTCAAAAAGCAGAGACATTACCTTGTCGACAAAGATTTGTATAGTTAAAGCTATGGTTTTCCCAGTAGTGATGAATGGAAGTGAGAGCTGGACCACAAAGAAGGCTGATCGCCAGAGAATTGATGCTTTTGAATTGTGGTGCTGGAGGAGACTCTTGAGAGTCCCATGGACTGCAAAAAGTTCAGACCTCTCCATTCTGAAAGAAATAAGCCCTGAGTGCTCACTGGAAGGACAGATCCTGAAGCTGAGGCTCCAATACTTTGGCCACCTCATGAGAAGAGAAGACTCCCTGGAAAAGACCCTGATGCTGGGAAAGATGGAGGGCACAAGGAGAAGGGGACGACAGAGGACGAGATGCTTGGACAGTGATCTCGAAGCTACCAGCATGAGTTTGACCAAACTGCGGGAGGCAGTGGAAGACAGGAGTGCCTGGAGTGCTCTGGTCCATGGGGTCATGAAGAGTCGGACACTAAGCAACAACTGTTATAATGGGAATACAGATTTTCAACTTGTATTTTGGAGATCTCTGGGAATATTTTTTTTTAATGTGGGGGGACTTCCTAAATCTGAAGGACTTCCTAAATTACTTCATGAGCTCCCGGGGTGCCAAGTGAGAGTCCCCAACTCAGGATCTTCTGAGGTGTGCGCCACCAGGGCAGATCTTTCAAAACTGTGTATCGTGACACATTAGTGTGTCGGCTGCAGTGTGTAGGTGTGTCACAGAAATGCTCCCTAAGCTGCTTCTGGGGCTGGAAAGGCATTAGTTTAACCTCTGGCTTGCTAGTAAAACTGAATGACGATGTTGCAAAATGATGCATGTCTAAAAAGTGTGTCACCAATATGAAAAGTTTGGAAAGCTCTGCACTAGGGCTACAAGTTGGAGCACCTGCCTTGAATGTAATGGGCTCACAGGTACTTGGAGTTATTCCATCTGTCTAGGCAGTCTATTGGCGTTCTTCCACAGGAAGAGCTATGAAGGCTTCCTGTTCAGGCTGGGTGTTTATTTCCTGATTGTCTTTCCTGGCCTTTGGCATCCCACACAGTGCCTCAACTCTGACAGCCTAATCAATCGTAGACTGGCAGGTTTCCCACACACAGAACAAGATGGCAGTTTGGCCCCACAAGAAAAGATGGGCCTCTCCTTTGTCAAATGGCCTAGACTTCCACTTTAGTGCAGCAACGGCAAATTGAGAGGATGGGGAAATGCTGTGGGAATAAGGGCTGGGCTCCCCCTCCACTGCCATTTATATAGCACAGAGTCTTTTACGGCAGGTAAAATTGGTTTTTGTGGTTGGATCAGGAGAAACAAATCTTAGCTGGAGGAAAGAAACCCCCGTGGGGATCAGCGGAGAAGCTTTCCAAACTGCGCTCAGACCAATAGTGAAGATTTACACACCCTAGCGAGAACAACTTGGGATAAAATGAGAGAGGGCGAGGGAGGCAGAGTGATATCTGTTAGTGCCTGAGGATGGCTTGAGCCAACAAGGCTTCAAGGAGGAGATAAAATACAGCAATTCAGGGAGGGGAGGAAACACCTCTGCTTAATTCAATCATTACTGCTCTCTTGCAGCTCAAAGGCAGGCGGCAGTGCTATCAAAGGAAGATTTACCCAGCAACCACAAAAGAGAAGCAGTAAAGTGAGGGAGGATCTCCAAGGACCACAAATTTGCAGAGTACATTCCATGCAAGTTGCTAATTAAAGCAGCTTTGAAGGCGGGAGCTTAAATCTGTACAACACAAACACTTCAGGCCACTTTGTAAAAATGAAAACCCTGTTTGTACAATGGATGAGAACACAGGAATGTGATACCGTTGTCCTTTGAGCTGATTGTTTCCTGCAAGCTCACGTATGTAATTTTAAATGTTAATACATAACCTGACAACTGACTTGTTCCCTGCAGACCAGCATCTAAACAGGTGCCAGGAACATGGGGGATTCTGTGTGAAATTGCTGCAAAATGAGCAACACAACCAGAGAGAAAAGCAGTGACTTAATGGGAGCTTAAGATTTCCCATTACTGGGAATTGCTTGTTATAGGGATGGGGGAGATTATTATTATTATTATTATTATTATTATTATTATTATTATTATTTGCTTGCATTTTTATGAGGAACTACCTAATCCACACTTCTCGAACCAATATGTGAAACGAAACACAATGTGAATTTATCAGAATTTTGCAATGAAGTTGTCCAACCCAAAAATGCGTAAAGTAAGAGAAAGAACAAACACAAATGCATGCAAATAAAAACATACCAAAATGCATTAATTGGAGGAAATTGCTTGTCAAACTTGTATATTGTAAAACTGCACACACAAAAATGCATCTATTAGGATAACTTTGCCTTAAAACGTTGATGGGTTTTCATGAGGGTTGTCTCAAGTAACTGGAAACATGGAGAACTGAATTTAAGATTGTGACAAATGGACCTGCTGATAAGATGGTATCTGCAAAAAGTCCTCATCTGCAGAGCACAGTGTTTGATTGGGCATATAAGGGGTGAAAAGGTATTTCAGGTATCCTAGTCCCAAACTGTATAGGGCTTTAGAAATGAGAACCTTGAACTTAACCCAGCAGCTAATCAGCAGCTTTAAATAAGTGCAGCTTTAACACATTATTGCATGCAATTTTCTTTAATATAATGCATTTTAGTACTTTATTTTCTTTAATATGTGCATTTTATGCTAACTTCTCACTAATATATGCATTTTGTACCCACTTATTGGAGAGTTGCTTTGAATAATTAGAAGAAGTGTGAATTTCAATGGCTTGCTTTATTTGGGTTTGTGAACTGGCTCAGGAAGTGTGAATTCTTAACTTCTCACTAAAAGGCAAACAAAATGCCATGACCCTATGTAGGAAATCCCATCTTAATTCCAAATTAGATTCATTTGCCTTTGAATATGCCAGTATACAGCCAATTCCTACATAATGTAGTGATGTCCTCGCATACATTGCATGTTCCCTGATTGACTTGGCTCCCTTGAGAAAACTGCAACCGGGAGATGATAGTAACAACAGTGTAAAGGGAGAATTCTGTATTTCCATGAGTGTTTCATTGTTGGCAGAGTGACAAGCACACGCAGAGAGCGTTTGACTCGTTGTTACATATGACTTCAAAAAAGAAGACAAGAGAAAATAATACTTCATGGAGGTGGAAGAACCAGTAAGACAGACACAAAGACAATGCAATTGCTGTGTGCACTGGGGCTCCCTCTGCTGGCTCAGCAGTGACCATATGCGTAGCTCTGATAGAATCACGGAGTGCAAAAATAATCTGGTCCAAATGCCTATACAATAAACCCACTGTTAAAGCATCCCTTACAGGTGGCCATCTGGTCTCGTCTTCAAGTAAGAAGAGAGAGAGCCAGAGAAATAAGGTTGGAAGGACAGAGGCTTCTTCCCACTGGCCCCAACTTTTCTGTGACAGCTTCCACAGCTCTTGTCCTACCACTGTTGAGATCTTATGTTAGTATGACCAAAAAAGGGAAGTGCTGAGGTGGCGAGGGATATTTTGGGAACAGTTTGGGGGTTGCCACTAATACACACACACACACACACACACACACAGAGAGAGAGAGAGAGAGAAGTACACCAGCCTTGTTTGCAAAAGTGGGAGGAGGAGGAGGAGGAGGAGGAGGAGGAGGAGGAGGAGGAGGAGAAGAAGAAGAAGAAGAAGAAGAAGAAGAAGAAGAAGAAGAAGAAGAAGAAGAAGAAGAAGAAGAAGAAGAAGAAGAAATTATTATTTATACCCCTGCCCCTCTGCCCGGGTTTCCCCAGCCACTCTGGGCGGCTTCCAACGAAAAATTAAAAATACATTAAAACATCAGTCATTAAAAACTTCCCTGGATGGAGTTTGGCAGGGCCCTGAATAAGGCTGATGAACATCCTCCATTCTCCCCTGCCCCCTACCCTGCTACTAGCCTGCAAGCCTTAGAACTGCAAGGGGAACAAGAACACACAACATGATTTCACACATTCATTCAGGATTCATTCATTCATTCACCCAGAGGGAATGGCTTCCTGTTAAGTTCCATAAATGAATTGAGCAGTATTGAATGAAATAATCGCATGAGTACAAGGATTACCAATAGCACATCCTCACTCCTCCACCAATGCACCCCTGTGCCACCCCCATATCGCCTTCAAGAGGTTGAGGGGCAAACCATAACAGATTGGGACGTGTGGGGAGGAGAGCAGGAGAATATTTCATTGTGCAAGGAGAAATCCATGTGCTGATGGGACCATAGTCTCAGTTGAATACAACCCATTTTATATAACAAGGACCAAAGAACTTATTAACAGAAATGACTGGTATATTTTTAAGCAATAGAGTGAAACTTGGTCAAGGGTGTCCTATTTTGGCCTCAATGTGGCATTCAGGGGTAAAGACTGCAAGGCAGGAAGGCAGTTTGGTTGTATCAGCACCATGGAGAGCTCCTAGTGGCCAACGTGCTCCAACTATGGCTGAATACCAACTGTGGCCTTTTACTCTTCTGCTTCCTGCCTGCTAGCCTTTGGTTCAGTGATTTCCTGATCACCAGTATGACTGTTGTTCTCTGTGGCAAGAGAAGGTCCAGTTGGGGTGTGGGCTCACAAGACAAGAAGGCAAGGCTCGCAAGACGAGGTATGACAAGGTTCAGGAAGAATACAAGGCAGGGCACAAGCTAGATGCAAGGCTCAGGCTGTGCTCTGAGAGACACAGAGCTCTGAAGCTGCTCCAGTAAAGGACAAGTAGAAACTGAGTCCTATACAGTAATAGTAGCAGCAGCAGCAGGTGCAGTCTCATTGTTAGCATCATCTGAGCTGCAAGATGCTGTTCTACGGAAAGGGCCCAACCTTCTCCAGCAATCTCCTACTGCAGCAGAGCAGGGCAGCCTTGGTCTTCCTGGGTCTTCTGCAGTGGAGTCCTCTGAATCAGAGGATAGCAGTGACACATCATCAGGTCAAGGAGCACTGGAACTTCAGGTTCAACTGAGAGCACTTCTTGGGCTGGCCCTCCATGCCCTCCCCCTCTGCTATAGAATCCATGCCCTCGCTCCCCAAGGAATCTCACTGCAGGGCCATGACAAGACAAAGTCAGGAACCTGGACTTTAGCACGATGTTCCTGGTGGCCTGCTGGACATCAGGAGTTACATGACATCAGGAGTTAAAAGGCCAAAACAATGTATTGATTGGGTTGTTGCTTGCTTGGATTGGTCTAATGTTTGCCTGATAGGACTGTGATGTGATTAAATATTACCTACCAATATTTCTTGCCTGATTGGATTACTATTTAATCAACCACTACCTAATGAAGTGGATTACTGCTTGCTTGATTGGACTACTTATTGCCCACCAGACTGGACTATCACTTGTGTGACTGATTGACTACTGGATTGGACTACTGCCTGCTCTTGACTGATCTGTTGCCTGCTTTATGAGCTTTTAATAAATTGTTGTAAATGTGCTATGTCTCATATTTTGTTCTACTTAGATAACATTTAATTTAACGAACTGATCGCTCTAACCACCACTTCTTGATTAGAAGGCTGAATAACTTTAGATTATTAATATATGCCTATGAATCCACTGCTGATTAATTTTGTATACCATACTGATTTATCATTTAAATGATCTAATAAACTGAATATGCAGTTTAAGAAGAAGAAAAAACATCTACAGTCCACTGGGAAGGCACAGGAAGCACTGGGTCCCCAAGGATGGAGACAGAGAGCCAATGCTAGCATTCTGCAACCACCAGGGCAGGGTTCAATAAGTGTACTGAGACTGCTATCCATTTGCTCAGTTTTATTAGCAGGAAAACAGCAAAGAATCACAAAGCAGATCTTATGTCTCTAGCATGCTCCACAGTCCTGACCCATTGTTGAGGTTCCTTTTTGAGGCTCACACAGGCTGTTTTTATACTATAAGCTGCATGAGCTTCTGGAGCCCTCACTCACTAGGTGAAATAAGCATGAGCTGTGCATCTCAAAACAAAATATACACACCTGTGTGAGCAAGCTCCATCCCAGGTGTCATGGCATTCAATTAATGAGCGTATACATTCCATGTTAGCTGGGATAATGGAGCTTGTGAACTGGTTGCTGGTGGTACCACATAACTTCCTCGCAATTATGATTTCTTCCTCATATCCGCGGCTGCTGGATTCTCCCTCCTCACTGCAGCAGGAACTTTTGTAGTCTTACCCTACCAGTGTTAGATATCCAATAGAATCCTGTAAAATCTGCATGCCTTTTAAGTGTTTGTACACTTAAAAGGCATGACACAAGCCTGAGAGCTAGCATAGTTTATTTCCCTCCCACTGGGAAAAATGAGATGAAAAGTATGGAGGGGGAGTTCTCCAGGAAAGGACAGAGGACCATATAAAACATGAAGAAAATTTGCCAATCAAATTTTCACTGTCGTCTGATTGGCTTCTCCTCCTGTGGATGGCTGGGGAAAGGAAGGTTAAACACTTCAGCACAGAGCATAAGCACAACCCCGCTGGATCAAGCCAGAGGCTCATCTAGTCCAGCACACTGAGTTCATAGCAGCCAATCAGATGTCTATGAGAATCCCACAAGCAGGACCTGAGTGAAACAGCACTCTCCTCACCTATTTGTTCCTGATCAGCCACAGTACAAAGCCACTGAGCCTCTTGGGCTTGCTGATCAGAAGGTCGGCGGTTCGAATCCCCACAACGGGTGAGCTCCCATTGCTCTGTCCCAGCTCCTGCCAACCTAGCAGTTTGAAAGCACGCCAGTGCAACTAGATAAATAGGTACCGCTTCGGTGGGAAGGTAAATGGCGCTTCCATGCGCTGCGGTGTTCCGTTGTGCCAGAAGCAATTTAGTCACGCTGGCCACATGACTGTGGACGAACGCCGGCTACCTTAGCCTGAAAGCGAGATGAATGCTGAAACCCCATAGTTGCCTTTGGCTGGACTTAACCGTCCAGGGGTCCTTTACCTTTTTCCTACAAAGCTGGAGCATTTCCTTTGTATGGCACCTGCGTTTTTTTAAAAAAAGATTGAAAAGCTATTATAACTGGCAGAGGATCTTCCTACCAAGCTTGTTCTTCACAGCCAGGGCGAGGAGTTTGGAAGACCACCCGTTCAACTTCCAGATGATTTATGCATCTAGTTAATCAATAACAATAGGTCCATGTAGGTCTCAGGTCTAATTTAAACTTGGGCACCTCAATGTACTCATTAAATAATAATGCATTTACATATTTTAATTATACTTTATGGACTTCAAACACAATGCAGTTAATGGGGAAGCGTGGATTTGGCAGAAATGATTAATGAACGCGGGTAGCAAGATATACTGCATGAGCCACGGTATGGAATTGGCTTCAACAATGGACACAGATCTGTTCGTTCTGATACCAGCAGCAAAGCTTGGATGCCTCTATCAGAAGCGATGATGGTATCATTGCCAGAGTATCCTGAAGCACATATATTACTTCTCCTAACATAGATAGCTCACGATCTGGCATTTGCAAGGAAGGAAAAGGTTGGATCCTGCAAGCCAATGGTTCCTGGGAAGGTGCATTTACTAGGGATGTGCAGAGGTACCAATATTCACCTAGTAGCAGTAACTCTGCATTTTTTAAAAAATCCAATCTGTTTCTGAGTCACTCTGTGTTCTCCCTGCTTCAATCTGTGCTCTGGATGCCAGGCCAATTTTTTCTTTCCCATTTCCCAATTCTGTGTTTCCCATTCACTATAATGGTGAATTAAAAAACAACAACACAAAAAACAGGTATAACTCTCGCTCCATTAAAACCAAAGATCTGCCACAACTCCATCTTCCAGTGGAAGCTGGGGAAATGGACAGTACTCAAAAAGGGAGGAGAAAGAGGAGGTGGATGAGGTAGCAGGGGTGCCTGGTGTCCATTGTCATCATAGGACTGAAGGCATGAAGCCCAAACAGTAAGTTGAGCCAAAGCCAATGACAAGCAGAGCCCATTAAGTCTAATTTTGTTCCCATCTTCCTAGCAGCAGCTGGGTTCTACAAGAGCAACATTGAGACTACAGAGTAGGAAGCTGACAGGCAGTTTCATACCCTTGGGCTAGTGCTGTGGGTTAAACCACAGAGCCTAGGACTTGCCGATCAGAAGGTCGACAGTTCAAATCCCCGCGACGGGGTGAGCTCCCGTTGCTCGGTCCCTGCTCCTGCCAACCTAGCAGTTCGAAAGCACTTCAAAGTGCAGGTAGATAAATAGGTACCGCTCCGGTGGGAAGGTAAACAGCGTTTCCCTGCGCTGCTCTGGTTCACCAGAAGCGGCTTAGTCATGCTGGCCACATGACCCGGAAGCTGTACGCCGGCTCCCTTGGCCAATAAAGGTAGATGAGCGCCGCAACCCCAGAGTCGGCCACGACTGGACCTAATGGTCAGGGGTCCCTTTACCTTTTAAGAATGCAGATCGGTGGGGCAGCTGACATTGGTGGGGCAGTGCCTCATTGGCCCAAATGGACCAGCCTCAGCTCGGAGGTTGAGTTTTGAGACAAGGATTGAATGCAATGCCTGAGTGAAACCAACTCACTCAGAGTCCTCTACACTGACTCCCTGGTCCTGAATGGGGTAACTGTGCCCCTGAAGGACCAGGTGCGCAGTCTGGGAGTCATTTTGGAGTCACAGCTGTCCATGGAGGCTCAGGTCAATTCTGTGTCCAGGGCAGCTGTCTACCAGCTCCATCTGGAATGCAGGCTGAGGCCGTGCCTGCCCGCAGACTGTCTCGCCAGAGTGGTGCATGCTCTAGTTATCTCCGGCTTGGACTACTGCAATACGCTCTACGTGGGGCTACCTTTGAAGGTGACCCAGAAACTCCAACTAATGAAGAATGCGGCAACTAGGCTGGTGACTGGGAGTGGCCGCCAAGACCATATAACACCGGTCCTGAAAGACCTACATTGGCTCCCAGTACATTTCCGAGCACAATTCAAAGTGTTGGTGCTGACCTTTAAAGCCCTAAACGGCCTCGGCCCAGTACACCCGAAGGAGCATCTCCACCCCCATTGTTCTTCCCAAAAACTGGGGTCCAGCTCTGAGGGCCTTCTGGTGGTCCCCTCCCTGCAAGAAGTGAGGTTACAGGGAAGCAGGCAGAGGGCCTTCTTGGTAGTGGCTCCCACCCTGTGGAACATCCTCCCATCAGATGTCAAGGAAACAAACAACTATCTGGCTTTTAGAAGACATATGAAGTCAGCCCTGTTTAGGGAAGTTTTTAATGTTTGATGTTTCATTCTGTTTTTAATCTGTTGGGAGCAGCCCAGAGTAGCTGGGGAAACCCAGCTGGATGGGCAGGGTATAAATAATATATGATGATGATGATGATGATGATGATGATGATGATGATGACTGACAGCAGATCTTGAGAATTCCAGGCATGAGACATTCCCAGTCCTATAGGATGGGGATTGAACCTGGCTCCTTCTGCATGCAAAACTATGGCCCAGGGTTCCTCCAAAAAGGGTGCAATACTTCTCTTTCCCCAAACTTTCCTCTGGGTGCTTTGGGAAATACAATGGTACCTCGGGTTACAGATGCTTCAGGTTACATACGCTTCACGTTACAGACTCCACTAACCCAGATATAGTGCTTCAGGTTAAGAACTTTGCTTCAGGGTGAGAACAGAAATCGTGCGGCAGCAGCAGGAGGCCCCATTAGCCAAAGTGGTGCTTCAGGTTAAGAACAGTTTCAGGTTAAGTATGGACCTCCGGAACGAATTAAGTACTTAACCCGAGGTACCACTGTAGGTGTGTTTATCTACTAAGTAAACAAGCTCATTTTGTGTCATGTATGGCAAGCACCTCTCACCTGTACCTAACAGTGTCTCTGTGCTTACATAACCTCTTTTAATTCCATTTGACCATTGATTTGGAAATTAAATAATAAACATGGGAATGGGCCAGGCTACCAAAGGCTTCCCTCCCTCCTTCCCCCAATCTCTCCCTCTCCTTCTCTCTTTCATGCTTGATTTATGTGTTTGTTTATTTACTGATAAGTCTAAGTGTCCCCTGTTGCATTTCACGCATAATCCAGCAAATCCAAAGGATTTATTTCTGTTCCCCGTGCAATTGATTAGAAAAGTCAATGTTTTACACAAAGGATTAAAAAGAGAAATATCTTCAAGCCTTTGCAAAATCTCCTTATAAAAAGCTATTATCTCCAACACGCTCTGGGGCGCAGAGAAACCTATGTTGTGTTTTGTCAAGCATACGGAAATTCATGAATGCTTAATATGTTTCATGTTACCAGCGCGGTGGCAATTATGGGAAGCTGCTCTCTAATTTGCACAGTGATTTTTTTTTCCACACGAGATCGCTGTAAGTTGTTGCAAGTTCGCATGTTCCAAACACATTTATTCCCCTCTAAGCACTTTGCTCCTTCTGGAATCCCTTTAAAGAAGATGCGCCCATGCAGGTTTGGATCTAATTATTTTCTGGGACACTCCACTGAACAGCTGTTTTATTAATAGCAAAAAGGAAAGAGTGAACATATTCTGGAACAAGAGTTCTGCAAAAGCAAAAGCACAATGGCTTTTCAGGGATGAAAGGACACACACACACCTGCCACCGTTCTGCTCCTATATTCCTGTCCTCTGTTGCGCTAAGGATGCTCCCAAAATTCATTATTTCTAGATTTTGGAATTCTCAGTCTTGCTCTGAAAGGCAACTAAGACTTTAAGAACGTGGGAAACAGTATTTAGCAAGCCACCCCTCTACAAATGAACACAGGTGGCCCAGTATACCTGAAGGAGCATCTCCACCCCCATCATTCAGCCTGGACACTGAGGTCCAGCTCCGAGGGCCTTCTGGTGGTTCCCTCCCTGTGAGAAGCGAGGTTACAGGGAACCAGGCCGAGGGCCTTCTCGGTAGTGGCGCCTGCCCTGTGGAACACCCTCCCATCAGATGTCAAGGCAATAAACAACTATCTGACTTTTAGAAGACATCTGAAGGCAACCCTGTTTAGGGAAGTTTTTAATGTTTGATGTTTTATCGTGTTTTTTAATATTCTGTTGGGAGCCACCCAGAGTGGCTGGGGAAACCCAGCCAGATGGGCGGGATAGAAATAATAAATTATTTTATTATTATTATTATTATTATTATTATTAAGTGCCGAGGGAAACAGAGTCCAAAAGGGGCTACTGAGAAAGAAGCAGAAGGAAACCAAATGCATACCTTCCAACATTCCTTAGATGAAAATAGGGACATTTCTCGCTCCCACTGCAACTGACCCACCTCAACCTCCCATTTTTGCTTCCCCACCCGCAGAGCAAATCTACCACCACTACCCCAAAGGGACACAGCACATACACCCTCCACTGTCCTGAGAAAACCCCTTATCCTGATTTGACCTGATTTGATTCTTTGGTAGAATTACAAAAAGAACACACCACCAATAACATTTTTTTTTTTTTTTAGAAATGGACAGGATTAGACACAGACACACATAAACAAAATACTCCTAGCACTCTGCTCCTTTCCCCCTTTCTTCCCATCCAGGGTGGCCCTGCCCTTTGGAGGAAACCGCTCGGGCACCCGGAGCGGCAAACATGACGTGCACCCGGGGGCAGGGCGATCCACCCACAGATTCACCCATGGGAGGCACCGATCCTCCTGGGGGTGCCATCGGTGGCAACCGTTCCTCCCAGGGGGTGCCATCAGCAGCACGCTAATCCTCCCGGGGGTGCCAGTGCCGCCCACTGACTGTGCAAATACGCCCGGCATACAGCGCTGGCCACCGGGGATGTGAACGCCGCCCACCAGGGGAGTATATACTCAATGGCCAGTGCCGCACGCCAGGAATATTTGGGCAATCAGCAAGCAGATTTTTGCAGCAACGATTGCACCAATTGCGAAAACCCACCCACTGGAGGTGCGAGCACCGCCACACCAATCTGCCCGGGGGGATTTTGTAAAAAAAACACTTAGGCGTGACACCCGGGGCAGACCGCACCCCCAGCAACCCCCTTGTGACGCCCATGTTCTTTGCCTGCCCTTCTGAGCCAGGGCCTCACACAGGGCTGGTCCTTGAAGGAGGCAGCCTCTCCTCCTCCTTCCCCGCTCTCCAGCAGCCACTACAAGCTGTCCAAGGGAGGAGGCTGGCAACGGCGGCCGTGGAGAGGCCATGGAGAGTCAACAGGAGGCTCCCTTGCAATTGCCACTGCTGCTGCCATGGCTCAGGACGAGCGCCGGCTCATCCACCTCCCCAAGCTCGGCAGCAGCGGCACTGGCAGGGGAAATAGGGACATTGCAGGATCACATCAGAAGCCGGGATGGGTTGCATAATTCCGTGGCTGTCCCTGGGAAATAGGGTACAGTCATACCTCGGGTTACAGCCACTTCAGGTTGCGTATTTTTGGTTACGGACCGCCGAAACCTGGAAGTACCAGAACAGGTTACAGTGGTACCTCTGGATACAAACGGGATCCGTTCCAGAGCCCCGTTTGCATCCAGAAGCAAACGCAACCCTCGTCCGCGTGTATGCGCATCTGCAGGTCGCGATTCGCCGCTTCCGCACATGCGCATGACATCATTTTGACCCTCTGTGCATGAGCAGGCGACGAAACCCAGAAGCAACGCGTTCTGTTACTTCCGGGTCGCCGCAGAGCACAACCCGAAAGCACTCAACCTGAAGCACATTTAACCCGAGGTATGACTGTACTTCCGGGTTTCAGCGGTTGCGCATGCGCAGAAGCGCCAAATCGCAACCCGCACGTGTGCAGACACAGGTTGCGAACGCGCATCCCACATGGATCATATTCGCAACCTGAGCGTCCACTGTATTCAAATGTCCACAAAGAGATTTGCAAATGAGCCTTTTAAAAAAAACATACCTAAGGGGGCAAAAACAAACAGCCCAATGAGTCCTGCACATGTTTGTATATGTAAGCAGGTCCTTGGTGACAGCCAGGAGGCATTTTCTTGATTGAGGGAGCAATCCAAACCCCGGGGGGGCGGTGTTTGGAATAGGCAGCTCTCTGGCGTAGCCATCCAAGCCTGGGTTCAGCGAGGGCTACACAAGCTTCACAATACCTTCATCCCGGCTCAGCTGGAGATATGCCAGCAGGAGTCCTCTATCCAGACTCAGCCAGATCAAATTGCATTCCAGCAGTGGGGCCAGGGGCAGGGGAGGCTTATCCCTGCTAGCTCACATGACCTAGCAACCCCATGGAGGTCACGCAGGCAAAAAAGGTGGTGTAAGTCAAACTCTCTTCTAATGGCTTGTTTCCCCTCTGCCAGGATCGGGCAGCCAGTGGCTGTGCTTCTGAACAAAGTTTGAAACAGGGGTAAGTTGCGCTGGCATAATTCACCCAGGCACAAAGAATACTGGCTTCCTATCGTTTGGACTGCTCTGCCCAATTTTAAGAACTAATAATAATAATAATAATAATAATAATAATAATTTAATATTTATACCCTGCCCATCTGGCTGGGTTTCCCCAGCCACTTTGGGCGGCTTCCAACAAAACACTAAAATACAATAACCTATTAAACATTAAAAGCTTCTCTAAACAGGGCTGCCTTCAGATGTCTTCAAAAAGTCTGGTAGTTATTTTTCTCTTTGACATCTGGTGGGAGGGCGTTCCACAGGGCGGGCACCACTACCGAGAAGGCCCTCTGCCTGGTTCCCTGTAACTTGGCTTCTCGCAACGAGGGAACCACCAGAAGGCCCTCGGTGCTGGACCTCAGTGTCCGGGTAGAACAATGGAGGTGGAGACACTCCTTCAGGTATACTGGGCCGAGGCCGTTTAGGACTTTAAAGGTCAGCACCAACACTTTGAATTGTGCTCGGAAACGTACTGGGAATTCTATGTAGACTGCAAATTGCCTCCCTTTTCCATGGGGCTGGGTTGGTTTTTGTGCTGCGCCCCAGTAAAAGAGCAGGTGGTTTGGCAGTTATATTACTTCTTCTGCAAAAAACCATTCCAAATAATATGGACTCCCCATCTACTATTTGTGTCAGTCCAATTTTGACATGGAGAAGTGCCAGTAAATAACCTCCATTCCCTTCCTTGTTTTGTCATAACACTTTTATTTGGTGCATTTTTTTATGAAAATCCTAAATTCGAAAGCGCTTGCTTCCTTTAGGCCAAAGTGGCTCAGATTCCAACAGAACATGAACCTCTTATTTTTAAACCCAATTAGAAGATGGTAATTACCTGTGGGACACACACACACACACCAGACAATCAAGGTGAAAATATTCTATATTAGGAGCACCTCCCTCTTGCCAGAGCACTCAGACAAAGAGGGAGCTGGCATTCTCAGGAGAGCAGTTGATAAAGAGAGCAATTTCATTTTTCAGGATAGGAATGAGCAGATGCTGGCTTTTGGTTCTGCTTCCATCCCCGCCGCTGTGTGCCTTGGCTTCCCCATCTTACCAGTGAAATCCATTCGTTTTACAATTCGATTCAGAATGGTAAAATAAAGTTGGGACTAAACCGGTTTTCAAGGCCAGGGCGGTATTACTCAAATGGCAGAGCAGGAGCATTTAGCGGGTCAGTTGCTATGCAGTTATTAGCTGGTAATCTACAAGATTTCCAAAAATCTCTACTATGTGATAGCTCACATTTCTCTAGCTCCTTCAAGTGAGGCATCTGATCAAGGCCTGTATTTTAAAATGAGCTTAAAGATTTGCAATTGTTTCATGCCAGGCAGAAAAGCAGGTGGCTAAGTACTTTGGCAGTTGTTTATCCTCCTGGACAAGGCCCCCCCCCCCTGATTTATAGCAGTAGCAGGAGACAGGTTTCTCAAAGTCATAAAAGGGAAATACAGGCTGGGAGCAAAGGTTACACTGACCCTACATATTACAGAATACAATCAAGCTGCAAAAACACTAATTAAGAGTTGATAAATAGTAATATCTCTGTTTAGATAGAACTTAATACCATGAGCCATCTGTTTTAGCTATTTGTTTTGGAATGCAGGGGCAGCAGGGGCAACAGGGGCAAAAGGTGATCTGGTAATTAAGGTGCCTTGTCGAGGCAAATGTAAGATATATGACTACTTGTCTGCCATTTATAGATAGAAGAAAACATAGCTCTTTGTCTCCCATAAAAGGTAATAGGAAATGGGTGTATCTTTTATGATTGGTTCTAGCAAACAACCAATAGGAATTTCAACCAGGCTGATTGGACAGAGGCAGCCAAAGGAGGAGCAAGGGGGCTGGGTTGAGGAAATATAAGTGCTGGCCATCAGGGTTGGAGGGCAGGCAGAGCTTTGGTAACCATATACCACTGTCCCTATCATTTATTTGTCTGACAAATAAATTATTATTTTAATTTCTCTATTGCTGTATTGAATATTTCATTCCAGCTAAGCGTTAACCACAAGCAGGGTGCTACACAAGGACGTGTGCATTTTGAGAGATGCAGCTTTTTCCCTGCAGAGTTTTGGAGATGGACCAAGGTCTTTTCTTGAGACCTTCCCTTATAAATGAGGGCAGAACTGTTACAAAGAAGTTGCCAGGCTTTCCTGACAACTGATAGCACAATCTTCAGAAACCGAGAGCCACATGTGGACTTGCCTAGTCCTCAGACTATTACTACCCTCACAGGCATGCTTGGTGGGGACACAGAAGAGGGCCTTCTTGGTGGCTGCTCCCAGCCCTGGAACTCCCTCCCTGGAGAAGCAAGACAGGCTCCCTCCTTGTCCTTCTTGTTCTGACAGGCTTGGGGGAAATAACTGCTTTTAATGAGGGGGCTGGTGCTGTGCTCTGCTGTTTCATTGTGACTGTATGTTTTCATAGCTCACACACACACACACACACACACACACACATATAATTTTAATGCTATTAATGTTTGATTGTTTCTAATGATCCCCCCCAATGTTTTAACTGGTTGTGTTTTATCTATAAGCTGCTTTTAGCCGTTATCAGGGGGAAATGCAGAATAGAAGAAGAAGAAGAAGAAGAAGAAGAAGAAGAAGAAGAAGAAGAAGAGGCATTCAACTAAGTTTTACTCAGAGTATATCTATTTAAGTTAATGGATCTAAGGCCCCATCCACACCTTATATTTAAAATGTTATAATACCCCTTTAAACAGTAACGACTTCCCCCAAAGAATTCTGGGACCTGTAGTTTGTTAAGGGTGCTGGGCGTTGTTGGGAGGCCCCTATTCCCCTCCCAGAACTACGATCCCCAGAGTTCCTTGTGTAGAGGAACTGACTGTTAAACCACTCTGGGAATTGCAGTATTTCTCTGCCCTAGGAGGAGCCAAAGTGTCAAGCCAAAGGAAGATGTACACCGTGCAACTGGTTTGGCTCAGAAGAAGAAGAAGAAGAGGAGGAGGAGGAGAAGGAGTTTGGGTTTGATATCCAGCTTTATCACTACCCAAAGGTGTCTCAAAGCGGCTAACATTCTCCTTTCCCTTCCTCCCCCACAACAAACACTCTGTGAGGTGAGTGAGGCTGAGAGACTTCAGAGAAATGTGACTGGCCCAAGGTCACCCAGCAGATGCATGTGGAGGAGCAGGGAATTGAACTCGGTTCACCAGATTACGAGTCCACCGCTCTTAACCACTACACCACACTGGCTCTCAGAACAGAGTGATGTGGTGGCAGCCCATGCTGAGTTCCCGTAACTTGTATAGCTGAAGTGAAAAGAGAAAGCACATTGTTTTGTGTGAATTGCTGGAGGAACACAGTATAAATCAAAAGAGAAACAATGCCTGTGATATTAGACAGAATATTTATACTCGCTTGTCATGCTGTATCAGAAGGAAATAATAGGCCTTGAGAGGAGCTGGCACAGAGCAGACAGAATTGCATAAAAGCCCCGGAGAGAGGCAAGAATGGAAGGTGCTCAATATCTGAGTGTGGGAATTTCTGAAGTGACAAAAAGGCATTTTCTCAGCCATCGTGGTTTCCTGACTGAGATTGCTCTGTTATCAGGATTTCTGTCAGTCTCCGCCAAACAGCTTTGCTCAGCTTATTCCCCCATGAGCTGCTCTGGGGAATGTTTTATTCATGGGAACGGTTTATTTATTGGTTTGATTTCCAGAAGGATCCCCAAGGCATTTCCCAAAAAAATAAAATAATATTCATTCATTCATATGGCTACTTGTAATTTTATTTATCACTCATTCATAGAATTTATTCCCTGCTCTTTAGCTGGAAAAACTCCCAGAGCTGCCTAAAGCAAACAGCAGAAAAGGAAAAGGGGAAGGGGAGGGTAGATGAAAACTCAAGCGCTGAATTTTTTAAGTTATAGGGGCCTTATCATGGACAGCTTGGATGGAAACAGGGTGCTCACTGTTATAACTAACTAACTAACAAACTAACTAACTAACTAACTAACTAACAGCATGTTAATGGTCCCAGAGAAATAGCCTGGCAACCCAATTGTTCTCAAAGTGGCTGGAAGTTGTGAGGTATTGGCTTTCTCTGTTAGATTCTGCCACCTTATTTTGTTTCCTGCTGCCTTATAGGCAGCTGGAACTAAAGAGGGGCCCAGCCCAGCTTGTGACCGTGTTAGCACAGCCACTTAAGTAATGCAGAAAAGATCATGCCACTCTGCTTGGTTGCCAAGCAATATCTCCACCCATCTCCCTCTTGGCTAGTTGACTTTAAAGATAAGAGAATTAACCCTGAAGTTACAAACTTCCAGAGCCCTTTCTGTGGGCATGTGTTCCATCGCCTCAGCAGGGCCATTGCTGGGGGTTGGCAAAGTGGGCTTCCCACACACACACACCGCTGTGAACAGGAAATGCTCCCTAGAGTGCACGCCGCCCACAGTGGCATCGGGGGGGGTTGCTCGCCATGCTGGTGGGGTTGGGAGTCCAGCAACATCTGAAGGGCACCATAATGGCTCATCCTGCATACACCAATAGCCTGCCTTTCCTTCATCATAGAACTCAAGGTTAGCATTCGTGGGGTTCTTAGGCAAACTCTCATCAAAAGGCAAAATATAATTATTAATAATAATAATAAAACCCCGGCCATCTGGCTGGGTTTATTTATTTATATTTATTTGTATGTGCACATGCAGACAATCATTATTATCCCATAGTAAATTGCTGTGTTGGCACTTTGCAATAAATAAGTGGGTTTTGGGTTGCATTTTGGGCACTGGGTCTCTAAAAGGTTTGCCACCACTGAGCTATGTTCTTCTTTGAAACATCTTTTCCCATTCCTTTTGTCATCATATCAGATTTCAGAGCAGCATAGATCATACACAAAAATACAGAAAATAGCACATGGAACGAGGGATGTTGAAGAAAGAGACAAGAAGAACAGAAACATGGGTGGAAATTGCTTATGTTGTCTTATTCATCCCATGTCCAGTATAGACCTCAATCCAGTGATCATAATCAGTACTGGTTGATGCTTCCAAACAATACGTAATTACAATACGTAATTATGGGGTTTCCCTCCCTCATTTCCATTGTGTTTCCTTTTCATTGAAAGGAATGGGGTGGAATAACATAATGATAACATAATTCACATCATTAATTACATAAGTCACATAATTTAGCCACAAGACGAATAACCAACTTTGGTGCAGAAGGTGAACTGTAGGAGAAAGGAAACAGTGTTGCATATGATAAACACAGAATGAGAAATGATGCATTCTCGCAAAAAAAAGCAGACTGAAAGTTACCTCAAATGAGTAAACCTATTAAAAGGTATGTGCAAACATGTTATTTGGCCTGGAGCCAAATCCCTGGCAGAGAATGAAAGGCATTTAATAGAAGGCCATGGCTTGTGTGACTTATAAACAGTATCTTTTTAAGTGAGGGATTTGCCCCCAGTTCATAAGCCGTCCCATGAAAGGCTGCCCATCCTAAAGTGGAACTTCCCTTCTTAATTTTTAAAGCTTGTGGAAATAATGGTGATTTGCAGCATTGGGGAGCGTCGCCTAGGAATTGGCAATCACACCGCTGGGAGATATTACACTTCATCAGCATGCGGATATACGATTCCCTCGAGATCTTGCTGTTGCTACCCAGCAAAAGACAAGGGGGGGGGAATCCACCAACCCATGCACACACAGAGAGAGGGGGGGTCATGGAGAAAAGCCACTGAAATGTGGCAATGCTTTGCCTCTAGACAGAGAGAAAAAGCTCCTGGCAATTAAACGGACTGCTTAGCTATGCCAGTGTTATGTGCAAAGACAATGTAGCTTTAAACATGGCACATGATGTTGTTGTGTCTTCTCCAGCATGAAAAGTAATTCTGCTCCTCTGGAATAGAACCCTCCCGTGCACAGCACTGATTGGCTAGCGCTCATCAGAACTCTTGGCATCACCATGTGGCAGCCTTGAGCATCTGCTGGGGGAGTGGAGAAGAAGAAGAGGAGGAGGAGGAGGAGGAGGAGGAGGAGGAGGAGGAGGAGGAGGAGTTTGGATTTGATATCCTGCTTTATCACTACCCTAAAGAGTCTCAAAGCGGCTAACATTCTCCTTTCCCTTCCTCCCCCACAACAAACACTCTGTGAGGTGAGTGGGGCTGAGAGACTTCAGAGAAGTGGGACTAGCCCAAGGTCACCCAGCAGCTACATGTGGAGGAGCAGGGAAGCGAACCCGGTTCACCAGATTACAAGTCCACTGCTCTTAACCGCTACACCACACTGGCCACTGCCATTTTATCCCTTGTGGCTTGCACTTTAATTTCCCACAATTCCCCAAAGCTGTGTTACATCGGGTGCATTGTGGGTAATTTAAATGGCAGGTGTTTGACATGGCCTTGGAGTCCGTCTTTCTGGTGATAAGAATATGGACCCAGAGTAATAGAGATTTTTAATGGGGGGTGATCAAAATGTTTCTCAGGGACCATAAGTTTTGAGGAGGGGCTTAAAGAAAATAAGAGAAGAGGAGGTGTTCTGGGAGGCAGCTCCCTGCATAAGAGGCAACAACGGAGAATAGGTGGATCATTTCGGGAATCAGAACACCACAAGACGACTGAAGGTGAAAGAGCTGTCCTCTCATTTCTTCCCCACCCCATTCTTTAGAGAGGGCGTCTGCCTTTTTAAATTGTTTCAAATCTAATTTACACATGTTTATTCACTGCTCTAGAAAGAAAGAACAGAGAAGAGTGAAGCTGTAAATTGGCTGTAGACATCAGGAAGGGTTTATGACATCACATGCTCCAGCCAATCCGTGCTTTGCACAGCAAACAGCTTCCATTATGGCAAGTTTTTCCCCAGTACACATTTTCCCTTGTAATACATATTTTATTGAACAATATGGTGAGTATGCTTCCTCATATTAATGTACCACTCAGATTAACGTGCATTTGGCTAAATCACTCTCGCGTCCATTTGTCTCCCATGAAAGGGAGGGTATTTGGGTGTGGGCATGAAATGCTGAAAAGGCCGTTGGGACTTTGGCCCAGCTTTAATCAGGACATGTCCAATGAAGGAAAATAATGAAAGCTAAAGAAGGGGGGAGTGACCAAATATGACATCATTTCTTCAATGAGGTGTCATAGCTCAAAGAAAGAGCCTGTCGTTTGTTTGAAGAAGGTTCCAAGTTGATTGCCTGAGATCTTCATGAGAAGGTCTCAATCGGCAGGGGTGGAAATAATCTCTGAGACCCAGGAGAACCCAACCGGTCAGAGCCAATGAAACTTAACAGGAAGTACCAACAGCCTGACTCCGTATGAGACAGATTTATTGGAGGACGTACCTGTGCCTCCTGCAACCTTAATAAGCCATTGCTCTGCTTACCATCAGACGCAAAAAAAAGGTCAAAACTGTTGTTCTGTCTGACATGGTATTTTGTGGGGTGCTTGCATCGCTGCACAGAATCTGCTACACCATTATGAACCATCAGAGGAATTTTGCAGCTACAGAAACCTGATTTCCTCTTGGCCACAGAGCAATAACTCCCATTAACCTGAGTCCTGTGCGTGATGTGAGCGCCCGTTTCCGATTCTGCTGCTTACATGTGCCTCTGCTGTGAACTTGCGGAAGATGAGCTTTCTGCTTCTCTTGGGAAATTGTTTCCAGTGTTTAGAAGTAAGTGTTCTTGCTTTTTGTAGCCAAAACCACAGCTTCAATGGGCAGGAGGGAAGTATCAGAACACTTTGGGGGGGGCAGTAGCAGAGGAACTAAGAAAGGAGGACTGAGCATTAGGGATGGGGTAGAAATTGCATTCAGTTTGCATTCAAAAGTGAGCCCACTGAATGCACAATTTTGAAATAATACATGAACCAAAACATAGCCGTCCTTCGAAATCCACACCTCTCTGAATTTTGCAGTGCCAAGGAATGTGCAGGGGGAAAGCTTATACTAAGGGAAAGTGTGCATGTAAATCCACACATTAGTGAAAACTGTGTGCAAAAATGCATTAAATCGGGGAAATTCTTTTGCAAAGATGTGGTTCATTGGGCAAAATTGCAGAAGAATGTTGGGAGAAATTTGCATGAAAATGCTAATGCGTTTTCATGAGGACTTCTTTGCAAACAAAATCAAATAATGCAACCTGATGTGGTAATATGGAGAACCACATTTAAGAGTAGGAAAATGAGAAACAGAGATCCAACCATCCTACTGAGCATGCTCAATGGGAACAGAATGCTAACTGAATGTTGGAGCCAGAAGGAAGGACTTCTCTTTTTTTTCTCTCTCTCTCTCTTATGCCCTTAAGTGTTTTTTTTTTTAATTAATTTTTTATTGAAATTTTAACAAACACCATAACAAAAAACAGAAAAAAGAAAAGAAAAAGAAAAAAAAACATAACATACAAATACAAAAAATAAAACACATATAACCTCAATTTTTACTTTCTTTAAGCTTACTTTCACGACTTCCTCATGCCTTCCCTTTCTGTATTCTAATTTCATATTCAATTTTCAGCAAATCCTTTCCCTACTCTTAAAGTAATTTTAATAACAGTTATTTTCACCCAATTATCCCTTTCTGCTTTTAACCCCTTAATAGCCAATCCAACATTTTTCTAAACTTCATTAATTTTACAATATTTTTTTAGATACTCTTTAAACTTCTTCCAATCTTCCTGCGCCGTATCTTTTCCCTGGTCACGGATTCTGCTCGTCATTTCCGCCAGTCCCATATAATCTATCACCTTCAGTTGCCATTCTTCCACGGTGGGTAGTTCTTGCGTCTTCCAGTACTTTGCGATGAGTATTCTTGCTGCTGTTGTGGCATACATAAAAAATGTTCTGTCTTTCTTTAACACCAATTGGCCGACAAGGAAGGACTTCTCAGGGCACTTAAGCCTTTCTTTCATTTCCAATTGTCTTTTTTACTTCAAACTGCCCCCTCTCACAAAACTGCATTTATCTAAGTGGCCCTGCATTTCCCTATTCTTGCACTATTGCAGTACACAGACACTCAGGTGTGACTTGGTTATCACAAATTGCATCTATTTATTACATAACACTTATGACTAACCAACTTATTTATCTATAACACTCTATGAGCTGCTTCTCTATAAATACACCCAAAGCAACACACAAAGGTGTTAAATCGTTAGCAGTGCTTTTTTCTGGGGGTATTCAAGGGTAAAAGTGTGTCATTCTCAGCCATCAAGCCCAACAACTTCCATCTTTAAAAAGGTCAATAACTTCACCAACTTCAATCCTAAGAAAAGGTCAACAACTTTGGTTGGCCCTCACATATGTTCACTTCATCAAATCTGGCCCTCTTTGATCTAGAAAGATCCATCTCTTGCCACCCACCCCCTTGCACTGGTCAGAATGGGTAGTCCGTCCTATATAATGCCAGCAGGCACAAATATGACATCAACGGTGCAGTGATGTGAACCCTCACTTGGAAATAAGCTTGACTACGTTCAGAGTCAATCTGCAAAGCATTTGCAGCCTCAAACTGAGGAACTCTGGCAATTCCTTCACGACAGAGTCTCCATTTCTGGCCTGGCACCCGTTACTGTTCCTAAAGTGAAGAGTGCTAATGGGCAATTGCAGTCATTAGAATGCATTGACCTATTTGCTGGCACTTCCCACGATTTGCCAATGGCTTCTGGGCGATTGTCTCAAAACACAAACGTAGGCCCCACCTGCGGCATCCTACCCACTTAGGCAGTCAAATAATCCTGGGAATGGTAGATTGTCAAGGGTGCTAAGAATTGTTCGGAGAGAGCTATGAGAGTTTTTAAGGAGGAGGGATTGGCTTCTAAACCACTCTGAGCTTTGTGGCTCTGTGACCACACCTAGCAAGGTCCAGCACCCTTAGCAAACTACAGTTCCCATTATTATTTAAACTATTTAAAATGGCATGATACTATTTTAGAGTGAAGTGAAATGGCATGATACTATTTTAGAGTGAAGATGGAACCCAGGCTCAAGGCATTACTGTTAGTATATAAAGCTGTCTTGACCGTTATACAATCCCCAGATCGCTGCAATTGTCTGGAAAAGCCCTCCTGACTGTCCCAGCAATAATATATATTGACTTGGTTTCTACACCAACAATGAGTTTCAACATTACAGCACCCATATCCCCAGAGCATTGTTCCCATTCAGGTCAGATGGGCGCTTCCCATCCTGCTATTCCATCATATTTTTATTTGGCCAAGCATTTTTCAAGAATTACAGAGGGCAACCATTTTGCATGGGGTTCCGTTCCTGGTTCCCACAAGCATCAGCCGAGTGAACATAAACTCGCCCCTCTCCATTACACCCCCATTATACCTCACCCCTATTACTCCCCACCCCAACCCACCCTGGTAATACTCCTTTTCTGTTCTCTTTCGGACCCCAAAGGACCGGCGCATCAGCCAACATGCGTCAATTGGACACATACAAAATGGCCGCCACCTGTAGTTTGACCGCAGGACCACCTGTCCTGTATTTTATGATGAGATTTGAATGGTTTTTGTTGTAAACTGCCATGCTACTCTTTTTGAATGAGTTGGCAGTTTATATAAATCATTAATAAGGACAACAATAAAATGCTCATGCCCTTCCAGCCACCACAACAGCAGAGGGAGAACAAAACCTTTCCCAATTTATTGTTCCGCTGCGAATGTTCTCCCAAACTAAACCCCACCTGTGTGTCCAAGGTGGAACATCCATTAACTTCTACCACAGAGCCTCTTTCCTCCACACACTTCCGGCTTGCAACAGAAAGCTGAGTTTTATTTTCAACTCTTCTCTAGTTACTTAGTCATGGTTTATTAACTGCTATCACTGAATGGTTCTTACTTCAATTTCCTTGATTTAATTCGGGGGAAC
>JAXCMG010000018.1:10560546-10580754 GCA_034642415.1 Podarcis siculus
GTTAACAGTGCCACAAACTCAATTGGCTGAACTCTTTATGAGCTCCTTTTCTCTCCCCCCCCCCCCCCCCCTCCCCCCCCCCCCCCCCCCCCCCATTGCCCCCCCCCCCCCCAGCAGAAATGTCCGGCGCTGCCTCAAGGAATGGAAGCAGGCAAACGGAGGGGAAACCAGTTGGGTTTCTCCTCAAGGAGTATGTGAGCCATCTAGTGGCTCCGGCTTGTGGCTGCAGCCAGAGGCTCAGACAAAATGGCTGCCTTCACAGAACGTGCCTGACTGAACGGTGCTTGATTTATATAGACAGCTCCTATTAATCACTGGGGATCTCTAACCCACCGCATGCTCCAGTTGGGAGTGAAATTGTGTTTGAAAAAAAATCACCAAAGGGGACGGGAATGTGCAAGGGCACGGGGAAGGCAGCACAACCCAAACCTGTCCACAAAATGCCAGCTGAGCCACATGTTATATTTGCTCTGAGGAGGCTGCCATTGTCAAGAATAACACACCATCCTAGGTGAAGTTCAGAAGGGGGAGGTTCAAGGGTTTCACCCTTCCAAGTCTGTTAGAAGTAGGAATGGTGGAAAACTTGGCTCAGTTCACATATAAAGGCTAACCTGTTTATTTTGCAGTTTTTGAAAGAATACACGGGCTGAAAAAGCAGCCATCCTTTAAAAGCTTCTCTGTTTTCTGCAATGCAGTTCTCCAGTCAAGTCGCATGTAGAGAAATAATAGACTGGGGTAAGATGTACATAGGACTGCATATATACGGGGGAACTGCTTGCAAAAAATTGGGGGGAAGATTGCATACAAACAAGCCTATTAGAAAAAATCAGCATTAAAATGCCGATGAAATTTCATTAGTGCTTAAAAATAAATAAATCACAAACTGATGCGAAAATGCAAAGCCTCCAAGTGGTCCCTAAGAATGGATACAACACAGGATCATTTTTCACGGAGCACCTTCAAAGTCTCCCTCAGCACATTCTAATCGAGCAGAACCTTGGGCCTTATTTATTTATTAAATTTATATACTGCCTTTCATCCACAGATCACTGGGCGGGTTACAACATAACAACACAAAATGAGTAAACATATTTAAAAACAACAATCCCACACATACAGTGGTGCCTCGCAAGACGAAATTAATTCGTTTTTTCTTCTTGCGAGTTTTTCGTCTTGCGAAGCACGGTTTCCCATAGGAATGCATTGAAAATCAATTAATGCGTTCCTATGGAAACCGCTTGCCAGGCTGGGGGTGCGGAGAAGGGCTTTTCTCCCCACCGCAAGCCTTCAGGACAAGTACGGGAACAGAGGGGAAGGGGTGCAGCACTTCTCCTCTGTTCCCGGGGCTTGCGGTGGGAGGAGGGTTTTTCCTCCCCACCGCCAACATTCAGAACAGCATTCTGAATGTTGGCGGTGGGAAGGAAAACCCTCCTCCCACCGCAAGTCTTCAGGACAGCCATCCGAAGGCTGGTGCGGGGAGAAGGTCTCTCCGCCCCACCGCCAGGCTTCGGAGGAGGTCCGAGGACAGTGGGGAAGACGGCTGCACTTCCCCGCTGTCCCGGAGATTTCCCTATGGGCTTTCGTCTTGCGAAGGAAGCCCATAGGGAAATTCGTTTTGCGAAGCACCTCCAAAACGGAAAACCCTTTCGTCTAGCGGGTTTTCCGTCTTGCGAGGCGTTCGTCTTGCGGGGCACCACTGTACATGCATTTTAAATGCCAAAGATCAGGGATTTCCAATTGGTGGTCCGTGAACCCCAGGTGGTACACATAACCCACGCCATGCCACCATTCACATAACAAAAACTACCATAGAGGCAGTGCTATTTTTCTAGAAAAAGAGGTGCCGGAACTCACCATGAACGCCTCCCTCATTCTCTCAGAATGGCAATGGCGCCCACCTGAGAGGTGCCGGAACTGAGTTGCGGTGAGTTCCAGCTGAAAAAAGCCCCACATAGAGGTATCAAAATTTTCAGAAGTAGGGGATCCATAGCTTGGCTTTTGAAAAACAGGCGGTCATCAGCACTTAGCTAACTGGGAACCACTGGCATAGTTTGTTTAACAGCCAAAGGCCTGGGTGAAGAGGAATGTTTTCGCCTGGCGCCTAAAGATGTGTAATGAGGGCGCCAGGCAAGCCTCCCTGGGCTACTGGCCACAACTGGCGACAAATCTCTGCAACGTAAGGCAACAAAGGCCAATCTTCTTCTTTTTAATTTATTTTTCCACAGCGTAGAATGCTGCCATCTCTTCTGGAAAGAAAATCCTATTATGGAAGCAGCTGGCCTCCTAACGGGGAAAGCGGTAATCATCATTTTTGAACGAAACCAAGCTGCCCATTGAAAAAGGTGTGTGTGTGTGTGTGTGTGATTGTGTGAAATAGGATCTCAGTTCTTGGAGCTGTGCCTGGACCAAGAAACTCAGAGGCCTTTCCATATTGTATGATGAATTAAACCATAAGATAAACCACTGCCTGGCACGACACTCTGCCGAGTCTTAAATCAAAGCAGAGGAATATCTAAACAGGTCGCCAGGGCAGCTGTGATTTGGCCTGTTGGGCATAGTTTGGCTCCTCTTCATTTCTCTCTCTCTCTCCAGTTAGTTTGGTGCTCACTCTGTCACATGCGTCAATCAAAAGCCTGCTGGTTTAATTCGGAAGAGCCAAATCAACAGGAGGGTGAACAATTGTTGTTGATTTCTGGCCATGTAACTAGATTGGTGTTTTATTTTAGGGGACAAGCAGCTGGGAGTATACAACTGCATTTTAATGTCCAAAAACTCACTTTCCGACTCATTAAATTTCCACTCGCATCCACCGATATCCAGGCCCATTGGTAACAGGCAAAAGAAGGCCAAATGGACCCCCCACTTACATAAATGAATTTCATTTGTCTGGCAAGATTTTCCCTTCATCTTCTTTTATGGTTCTGTTTTCTTTCCAAAGAACAGCTGTTTGCTTTGTTTCCAGACAAGACAGATCTCAAGACCGTCTGTCATGTTAAGGAAAACTGGAATGCTAAATCACCAGGGGAGGGAGGTGCAAATTGGCCCTGGACCACAGCACTGGCTGCCCCTCTCCCACCAAGGATGTGCTAAGACATCATCAGAGGCCCTTTTCCACATGCCCCCTCTGAGAGGAGCTGGGAGAGTGGCCACAACACACGGGGCCTTTTTGGTTGTGACCTCCCCATCTCCTGTGGGATGCTCTCTTGAGTGAGGCCCACCTGGCACCAACAGTGTTTCAGCAACAGATTTTTTTAAAATCCCCATTTCTTTGGCATTTGATGGAATTACAAAAGGTTTTAAGCTTGGTTGTAAGATGCCTAGAGACTTCTCTGTGGTTAGGTGACTAACAAATGAATTAAACTAATTAATTAACTGGCACATTTGTCCTTCATGTATGAGCCAGAGGAAGAAAAGGGGCTTAGAAAACAAAGCTGATGATATTTGGTAGTCATTTCCTTTGCCCTCCTTCTGAAGTGCTAGTCCTCTTCCAATTGACTTGGACCCAGTATGCTTAACAGATGTCGCCTTCCCTGCTCAATCGCCCATGCCTTAAGATCACCCTTTATTTCCATCCCTTCTTTGCAAGTGCAGACTGGTCAATTAGAGCAAATGGGGCACTGCCCAACCAACCTCAGTCTGCCCTGAGCCAGCCCCCACCAGCCTCCTTTCTCACACAAAACCTCCTCCTTAGTCTCAGTGTTGAATGAGTTGGCTCTGGCACCAGGGCTTTGGACTCCTCGCCTTCCACCCCACCAGTCCCTCTGGGCACCAGCCACCACTGAGTGAAGCATTGGTGAGGGAGTGCAGACTTATTGGGTCACAGTTGCACTGCATCATGGGTTATGTAGTGTTAAGGCTGTGTGTACAGTAGAGCAGAAGGGTGTGGTACAGATGCAAAGAACACAAAATGTCTTTCTTAGCAATACCTTACAGTTCATCCTTTCATAGATGGTTACACAACCAGCATTTGGACTTACTGGTCTTATCCCTAATGCTCCCGAGAGCCCTCTTAAGGCTTACGGTGCAAGATTTTGACCTACAGCACTCTGTAAAGCAAGATGGCAACCATCTTCCTATGCCCTCCTGCACCTCTGCTTCTGGTCACTCTTGTTTGAACAGCAGCAGCAGCAGGGATCATTCAATTTGTTACAAGGATTGATTGGGTTCATCTTAAAGTCAACTAACCAAGGAAGGGTTGGGTGGAGGTGTTGCTTAGCAAAGACTCTCCTCCCTGGAAGAGAGGGGAGTGGTTGTGGGCGGGAGCCCAAGCTCCGCCCCTGGTAGGGGGCCTTAGCCCCCTCCCCTCCTTACCTGGCTGGCGCCCACGCCCACCGGGGGCAGCCAACCAGGTGTCTCCGGGGGGCGTGTGTAGCAGCTTAATGCTGCGGCACCAGCTCCGCCTCCTCCTCATTCGTCGTCGTCCCTCAGCAAGTCACCCACCCTCCACTCCCATTTAGCTCAGGGTCTAGGTTTTTGGCCTTGCTATGGACCTTAGGTTGGTCGCCCCGGTTGTCTGGGGGGCCTGGTAGGAATTTTTCCATTTGGCATTAGGCTTTTTGGTTTTTTCGCCTACCTCGTAGCAATCGTCACAACTTTTGTGGTATTGGTGGGTAGGTTAGGCATTGGATTCATGTGTTGTGCTGTGTCAAGGGCTAGGTGTGGCCATCGCCTATGCTATCTACCGTGGGTTATTCCGTTAAAGGAATCTGGCGGTCGTGTATTCCGTCCGATGCCTGCTTGGTGGGAGGCCATGGCACGACCCTCGGTGACATCAGGGGTGAGCCTATAGTTGGATGAGCATCAACAGGCTCCACCTACTGTTGAATAAACCCACCATCTATAGTCATCCAATGCCTAAGCCAATACCTTTTCACTGCTGTAATCAATAAAGTTGTGGCCTTTCCTTGCCCATTAACCTTATATCACGTGTCCTTGTGTATTTATTTCACATAGCAGGGGTCGGGCCCTCGATCCACAACCAAACAGAGTGGCATGATCTTCACTCAGGTAACCCATGCTCTGTTTAGTCTTTCCTCTGTATGTGTTGTATAGGTTAATAGGTAAAGGTAAAGGACCCCTGGGACATGGGTGGAGCTGTGGGTTAACCCACAGAGCCCAGGACTTCCTGATCAGAAGGTCGGCGGTTCGAATCCCCGCGACGGGATGAGCTCCCGTTGCTCTGTCCCTGCTCCTGCCAACCTAGCAGTTCGAAAGCACATCAAAGTGCAAGTAGATAAATAGGTACCGCTCCAACGGGAAGGCAAACAGCGTATCCGTGTGCTGCTCTGGTTCGCCAGGAGCGACTTAGTCATGCTGGCCACATGACCCGGAAGCTGTACGCCGGCTCCCTTGGCCAATAAAGCGAGATGAGTGCCGCAACCCCAGAGTTGGCCACAACTGCACCTAATGGTCAGGGGTCCCTTTACCTTTAAAGGACCCCTGGATGGTTAAGTCCAGCCAAAGGCGACTATGGGGCGCAGCGCTCATATCGCTTTTCAGGCCGAGGGAGCTAGCATTTGCCCACATATAGCTTTCCAGGTCATGTGGCCAGCATGACTAAACTGCTTCTGGAGCAACAAGACACTGTGATGAGAGCCAGAGTGCACAGAAACACTGTTTACCTTCTTGCCACAGTGGTACCTATTTATCTCCTTGCTTTTGAACTTCTAGCTTGGCAGAAGCTGGGACAGGGCAACGGGAGCTCACCCTGTCACATGGATTTGAACTGCCAACCTTCCAATTGGCAAGCCCAAGAGGCTCAGTGGCTTAGACCGCAGTGCCACCCACATCTCGACTTGTGTTGTATACCTCCTTGCTATAAACAAGGCCCGAAGTAAGCTCTCTGTTCCTTTCTCCTCAAATTATATACTGATTTTGTTCTGTGTTCCTTAGTGAAGTGTTATCAGGATTTATTTTCTCTCTGGCATCCATCTGTGATATTTAATTGACTTTGCTAACAGCCCTCTGTTTCAGTTCTGATCCAGACCATGGCTAGGACATCAAACTCTCATAGCCCAGCCAAAACACACCAAGTTGGGCAGCAATCCCTTTTGCAGTCACTGAAAGACACCTACCTGGCTGCCAATTCAGATATGCTTTGTTAAACTCAAGCTGTAAAATATCTTTGATCTATGTGCAGTCTACTTGAAAGATGCAACATCTAAGTTATCTAGAAAATTGCCATAATTAACTTTCACGAATGTTAAAGCTGAGAAAGGGAGCCCTAGACAAAAAATGTTGAAGGCAAGCAGAATGATAATTAATGCAGCTTCTATTTATTCAGGCATTTGTGCACAGGGATAAAGAGGGGATTAGTTTAGGTCTGACATAACATTTTGCCCTAAGGAGATTCTGGGATGGATTGCAGGGTGCCTCTAAGACAGAAAGTGCCCTCAGGTTAGACATGGGATTCCCTGATTGTATTCATCACATCTTCACTGAACCATTCCTTAAAGTGCTGTAATGTTCATACAACCGTAAGACTACAAAACCCACGATGCATCTCAAGACTACAAAACCCATGATGCAGCAACCTGTACTTGCTGCAATTCCAGGCATAATTTTAGAATTCCTTCTACTTTAACTGGAGCTTAGGAATAGTGGAGCCTGTGGGTCAAGTGAAACCAAATTAGAAGAATTTCATTTATAAGAAGAGTGACAAAGAGAGAAAACGGGGGGGAGGGGTGAGAGAGAGAGAGAGAAACAGGAAATACGTTATAATACAGTAAGTATGATCAGTTACATTTGCATACATTACTGTATAGATATGTATATATTGATAAACATATTTGTATTAGGACTGCTAGTCAGTGTAGACAATACGTACTCTGCCACTAAGCTACACCACCCCCCAGCAAGAGATTACAGACCTTGGGATCTCTTGCACTGACTAATTGCTTGTGTTTTAATGATGAATCTACCCCATTTGTCACTCCTTTGAACATTTAATTAACCAGTATTGCAAGACAATTAGGTACCGAATTAGGATAAATTAAGCTTGCTAGCATGCTGGCTTTCACGGGCATACAGAAACGATCCCAACCACTGCGAACACAAATGTTCAAAAAGGATTATTTATTTAAACAAATGTAACTGGAGAAGAAGAAAGTAATTTGCAGTAAGTTACATGTTCTCAGCATACTGAATGTTTAAAGGACTGGTTGGGCAGACTGTAACTCGGTGGGTAAAGCACGTGTTCTGCATGTGAAAGGTCCTAGCTTCAACCCCCAAGATCTTCACGTTAGTGTATCTAGAGAATTGCGCTAGATGGTCCAACTTGGTCCATGGCAGCTTCCTAGGAGCATCAATATATAAGATAATGTTAGAACAGGCTGGTAGTGTTTCCATCAGTATTCAAGATTAAACAGTCTGCAATGGAAATGGAAGAAATCTAAGGAAGAGTAAGAAATAGAAGATGCAACCTATTTGGAGAACCAGAGGCATCAGCTGCAGAGACTTTCATGAAGTCCACATTTTTTAAGCAACCAGTTTCATGCTTCCCAAATGAACATGTGGATCGGAACAGAGTTAGCCTTGGGTTTACACACACACAGTTGTCCAGTAGCATCCAGAGGACCATCATTTCCTCATCCCTGGTCTTAGGGCACTAAAAATAGCCAGGTGCAATTCAGTGACTCACCATGAGAAGGTGGTGCACAAGAATCTCCACAGCTTCTGAGAGGGGCACAGTAGCACTCACATATTATTGTTGTTGTTGTTTAGTTGTTTAGTCGTGTCCGACTCTTCGTGACCCCATGGACCAGAGCATGGCAGGCACTCCTGTCTTCCACTGCCTCCCGCAGCTTGGTCAAACTCATGCTGGTAGCTTCGAGAACACTGTCCAACCATCTCATCCTCTGTCGCCCCTTCTCCTTGTGCCCTCCATCTTTCCCAGCATTAGGGTCTTTTCCAGGGAGTCTTCTCTTCTCATGAGGTGGCCAAAGTATTGGAGCCTCAGCTTCAGGATCTGTCCTTCCAGTGAGCACTCAGGGCTGATTTCCTTCAGAATGGAGAGGTTTGATCTTCTTGCAGTCCATGGGACTCACATATAGTCCCCCCCCCCCATTTCCACAGCACTTGGTGATTTTTTTCTCAAGTACTCGTGGAAATTTATCAGTGCAAATTTCTCCTAAGATGCATGTGTTTGTATACAATCTTCCTTCATATACACATTTTTGCAAAGCACTTTCCCTCCATCTAACAAACTTTTTTTGTTTTATTTCCACTGATATATGCATATTTATGCAGTACCCCAGTAGATGCATCTTTATATGCATTGAGTAGCTTTCATACACATTACTTACAAAATTCAGAGAAGTGTTCCTTTTGAAGGACTGCTGTGTTTCTGTTTGTGTATCATTCCAGAAAGTCTGCATTTCATACACCTGACTTGAAATGGGAACTCTGTCTAATTTCCCTGCCGCTTCCCTAGGCACTGCCAATGGAGTTATTCTGCTAAATCTGGGACCCCCATGGAGTTTCAGGAGGAAACAGAAGACCACAAACCCGGCTGCATTGTGTCGAACGAGATCTTCTACTTCGAGAGACATGATTATTATTAATCTCGCTCGTGTTACTATGAATCCTGGAGTTATAAGCCTACATTTTAACATCCTGTCATTTTAGAATCACTGGGCCTGGTATTGTAACATCGCAGACTCAGTGGAGATTACACTGTACAAATTGCCACTCCGAAGAAAGCGCGCTGCTTCGGGGATGACAAGTATTGATTTCCTATCTCGTCCCGAAATGACTCTATCATTTGGAGTGAAGTCAAACAATTTGCTTCCCTTTCGCATTGCGGAACGGCCAGCCCCCCAATCTCCCTGGCAGGTAGGCTGGAGCCCTTTGGGAGATATTTAATTAGAAACGAAATGGAAAGGGCCGGTTGTAACTCAACACCCACTTAGCAAGGCCTTAGCTCTTGTGATGCTGCCCTGATGATGTTCGTGCTCTCATTTGCCAAGCTTGCCTTCCCTCCCGGCGGCATCAGGATCTGACCTCTTGATATACCTGCTCATTTTCAGCTATTTTGCATTGCAAGCCTAGACTCAAAAGTAAGTCTCGACCAAGTTCAGTGGGACTTACTCCCAGGAAACAAGCAGTAAGACTATGCACACTTACCTGAAGGTAAGGCCAATGGGACTCCTTTCTGGATAAGCGTACATAGGAAGGAGTACATTGTATAAGTGCCCTTCTGACAAGGTAAGAAATGATTCATGGCCAATGCTAGTCCTGCTCAGAGTAGGCTCATTGAAATTAACATGCCTAAGTTAGTCATGGCCATGCCTGTCAATGGTCTACTCTAGGACCAAGTTGGATGCAGACCAAGGAGTGGCTATCCCCCATTCCATTCCTATGTTGGTCGGTAGTCTTGTTATGCCCTGAAAGTTCACTCCAGGACTGGTGTCTGCAATTTGCTCCCTTCATTTCAGGGGTGAGGAAGCTCTGACCTTAACAGCCACTCTGTCCAGCCTTTGGAAATCTCAGGCCTCAGCCTTGCTCTGCACCTTCCTTGAGTGCTCTTGTCTGGCTGGATTGAGTCCTTGAACTGTGATACCACTTCTTGCTTGCCTAGATGGGGCTAAGAAAGGGTGCATGGAGAAAGCTATGGCTTTTGTGCAGCTGAAATGCAGCATACTCGACAAAGTCCCTGCCTTCTTTCCCCCTGGCGCCACCCTCCATTGGATTGCAGCCCCTGAAACATAGCCCACAAGGAAATCTCTGCTACCTCTGGCACTTGCAACCCATAGCTTCAGAGCTCCCTTGAAAGCTGTGTCTTGGTACACACACTTCCCCACAGACCTCTTCTGCTCCAGCCAAAGATTTCAGCTCTTGGCTTAAAGCAGTCTTCCCAAGCCAGATATCTGTCCTTTGCCTGGCTCCAGTTTCCCCTTCAGTTGACTTCTGGCTACTGCTGCTGTCCTCTTCTGTCTCAAGCCGTAGTCAGGGTCTGTCAGTAGAAGGGAGTCAGAAGAAGCAAAAGGGTAGGAGAGATGAAAATAACGTCAATATATTTCACCTCTGGCAACCAATGCACCCCTTTTGGTTTCAGCTGGTACATGGGTAGACGAGTCTGCAAAGCCTGAGACACAAATGTTCACAGCCCTCTAGCGGCTATGGTGGCTCTGTTGGGATTCGCAGGATACTGAGTAAGTCTGCAGGCTTCAACAGGCTGATGCAATACTCTGTGAAGTGCTGGGTCAGAGTGACTCAGCAGGAGTGTGATTGGCAATCACCTGTTTTAAAAGGAAGGCCTGTTCAACCGTAATTGTGGTGGTTGTGCTGTGGTGTGGTGGTGCTGTGGTGGAGAGTATTCATTTGCCTTAAGGAGCAGGTACTCTGTATGGACTGTTTTTTGTAAATACTTGTATATAGCTCACATTAAAAAGACTGCACTGAAAAGAAACCTGGGACTCTGAGCGTTTCTGCTGAAAGCGCTGCGAGGAATTCGCGACAGGCTCAATGACCAAAAGTAATGTATTTAGCATTAACTGTGGAAGTGTGTAGTCAATTCTGACCAAATTAAGCCTCCTGATGTTTGCTCTAGTATGATAATGTAATAATATTTATTTATTTATTTATTTACTTACTTACTTACTTACTTATTTACTTATTTACTTATTTACTTATTTACTTATTTATTTCCCGCCCATCTGGCTGGGTTTCCTCAGCCACTCTGGGCAGCTTCCAACAAAAGATTAAAAATACATTAAAACATCAGTCATTAAAAACTTCCCTAATGTAGCAGTATTTCCCACCCCCACTTTTTTTCATTCACACTCTCCTTCCTTCCTTCCTTCCTTCCTTCCTTCCTTCCTTCCTTCCTTTCCCTTACTCTTTTTAGAAATGAAATTCTTCTAATAAAATGTTAATAAAAACATAAATAAATAAATAGGACTTATACTCAACAGATTTGCTAGGCGCACACCAGCATTGTGACTGGGCCTGATGCTTCTCATGAGGCCAAGTACTCATGTGCACTGAGTCCGAAGTTGTCCACCGTGTTGCTCAAAGGCATTTGTTGACTCATCAGATGCGACACCACACTAAAAGAAAGAGCGGAATGGAGGGCAGTAATGGGCTGTGAGAGAACATGGAACCTTTCTGACAAGAGCAGCAAGTCAACTGAGCTTGCAGTGCAGGCATGGCCAGGGAATCGCTGTAGGAAAAAATGACCTCCTTTGACCCGGTGTTGTTCCATGCTGGTCCCTCTGAGGCTGTTTCACAAAGCAGACAACAAGAAAAGAGAACAAATCACAGAATTTCTATTCTAACACTTGTGTTGCTCTAAGCTACTGGTTGGTACGCACATGGACACACGCACATTTAAATGGAGAGAGCTTTGTGACGGATACAAAGCAAGCATTTTCACGGCTAGGGCACCTCTTAGCGGGAATACAAAGGGTTGTATCCAAAGTTAGCTCTGCTCTAAGTAGACCCATTGAAACTTATGGATGTGGCTAATTTAGGGTTCATGAATTTCAGTGGGTCTACTGTAAATGGAATTTGGTTGGATGCGACCCATACATCGTTTGCCTCCTAGAAGCTGTCAGGATGCGACAGCGGTCACACAATGGGTAATGGCTTTGACTGGCTGGCTAAACCAGGTGAGGGTAGCTGATTGGTCTCAAAGCCTCAGTGTGTTAGGGGCTTCCCCTGCAATCAAAGACAGGATCTGGCAGATTGTGTGGCTAAGATAAATAGTGGGACCAATGGTCAAGAAGGCAGTTTCTGCATGTGCTGTGGAAGGAAATGAGGAGCAAATGGGTAGCCCATCTAGAAGAAGGAAAACTGATAAGTGCTGGATTTACGTATAAGCTAAACAATCTATAGCTTAGGGTCCCACTCCCTTGGGGGCCCCCAAAAAAAATTAAAGGAAAGAAAACTAGATGTACATTTCCAAAATATTAGATAAAAAACAAATAAAATAAAACCTACATACAGCAACAGTGTTTTGTGTTGTGTATGGACCTATTAGGTCCACAAATTACCATATAGCATATATTCAACACAAAAACATCAACAATTTGTTGTTGACAAAGGACAGCTGGACATATAAAGGGCCCCGTTACCTTCAGGAGCTTAGGGCCTCATCAAACCTAAATCCGGCCCTGACTCTGATCCTTAACCTCTGCTGCCTTGGGCTATACTCACTCGTGAGAAAGGAATAAACACCAAGGGGAAATCTGTACCCGCTACCTTGCAGGTTGTATTCGGGAGAAGAAAAGGCTAAAGAGTAAACCCTACACAAATCCGTGGTGGAGTCCCTAAGATGGTTGGGTGGCATCTTGTACACCTCCTTCTGGGAACTCCTGAAGCACGTACATGGGGGGGAAATGTGTGCCACGCTGCACAGGAGGATTTAGGGCAGCACAACTAGGTCCATTGCACCAAGCGCTGATCCTAGACATGACAACTCTGATGTAGTGAATTGAGCCGAATGGAAGACGAGAGGTGGGGGTGCCGAATTTTGACCTCGCACAGGGCGCCGCTGAAATTTGAAAGGCCAAAGTCCACCTCTGATCAAGGGTTTGATTCGGCTCCGAGTCCTTTTAATGACAAGTTAACATTTCAGCCAGGGCAACACACCCAACTGGTGCATACACAAGAGTATATGGAAACCTAGCAAGATGGGCGGGGTATAAATAATAAATTATTATTATTAAGAGTGCAATGATAGTCCTGCAGCAGAGTGCCAATGTTTGGCAACTTACAAAGGGTAAAATTATATTAGTCACTCTGCTGATTTCTTTTCTTCTGGCCGCTACTGGAAGGTGGCCGCCTCTTTAGAAGGTTGCCTAGAATGGGACCCTGACCCAAGAAAGTTCCCCACGCCTAGACTATGTGTCCTGTTTCAGGCACCAGTGTTTCCCTATTTTTGCCACTCACAAATAAAGATCATGGGATTTTTTGGAGAGGCTATTTTCACTCATTCTAAAATCGCTTTCTTCTTCTTTGTTCTATTGTGGCTCTTCACGCTCTTTGCTCCTCAACTCCTACCGTATTTTTCGCTCTATAAGACGCACCAGGCCACAAGACGCACCTAGTTTTTGGAGGAGGAAAACAAGAAAAAAAATATTCTGAATCTCAGAAGCCAGAACAGCAAGAGGGATCGCTGCGCAGTGAAAGCAGCAATCCCTCTTGCTGTTCTGGCTTCTGAGATAGCATTCGCTCCATAAGACGCACACACATTTCCCCTTACTTTTTAGGAGGGGAAAAGTGAGTCTTATAGAGCAAAAAACACGGTATTTCATATGCCTAGGAGTAAGCCCAGCAAATTCAATGGGACTTACTTCTGGGTAGACACAATTAGAATCATGGCCCTAATTCCTGAACTATTTTTTATATATTTATTTATTAAATTTGTATGCCGCCCTCAACTCGCAGGTTTCAGGGCAGCTCACGAGATAAAAATCAAAAATAAAAACACAAAATGCATAATCTTAATAAAAAACCAGCCCAATACCCCTCCCTCCTTAAGATAAATGTGTGTAAACATGAGCTTTATCATAATCAGTCTTCAGCCTTGCCTACTGCGGCAGAGGTCAGGATGATTACTTTAAATATTTCTAAAGTAAGGTGCTTTAAAAAAAGAAAAAAACATGCCAGGGACAATTTATGGCACTATTAGGAGGAAACAGTTATCTTTTATCGGTCTCAGTTTGACTCAGTCTCTAATCTAAAAGAGAGCACTAGCAGCAGCAACATCTGGTAAACAGATTTGCAGGGAAGATGGGATGCATCATGGCAAAGCATTAATTTTCATTTTCTTTCCCTTTGTAATAACCCCTCATTCCTGATTTATAGGAAAAGGGCCAATGCATTATCATTCAGAAAGCCTGGAATTCAATTATCAGCCAGCTGCGCCCTCCATTCGTGATCTTGTTTCCCTTTTTAAATAACTGCACACTTTACTTCCAGCAGAAGGTCTCTGCAGCAGCCTCCTCCAGACTAGTCCCCTCCAGATGTTTTGGACCACAAGACCCATCAACCCAGCTGATCCGCAAGGACCAGTTTAGAGAAGGATGCTCTAGGGCAGCCTTTCTCAACCTGTGGGTCCCCAGATGTTGTTGAACTACAACTCCCATCACCCCTAGCTAGCAAGGCCAGAGCTCAGGGATGATGGGAGTTGTAGTCCAACAACATCTGGGGACCCACAGGTTGAGAACCGCTGCTGTAGAGAGACTATGTAACAATCTACTTGTCGACTGTCTCAAGGGCTGTCACATGGAAGAGGGAACAAACTTGTCTCCTCCTGCTCTGGAGAAATGGCTTCAAATTACAAGAAAGGAGATTCCAACTAAGCATCAGGAAAAACCTTCTGACAGTGAGAGCCATTTGACTATGGTGCTGTCTCTCTCAGGAGGTAGTAGACTCTCCTTCCTTGGAAGATTTTACGCAGAGGTTGGATGGCCATCAGTCATGGACGCTTGAGCTGAGATTCCTGCATTGGAAGGGGATGGACTAGATGGTCCTTCCAACTCTATGACCGTGCAAGATATGATCCATGATTCTCTAGATGACTTGTTTCATCTGAGCAGGTAACTACGTCCCCTGTTTTACAGGGGGAAAGTCCTCTATTGAAAGGAGTCCTCTATTTGAAGGTCCAAGTCCAGTTTAAAGTTAGAAACCTATAAGAAGGGAGAGTATTGAAGTTAGAATCATAGAATTGTATAGTTGGAAGGGACCCCAAGGGTCATCTAACTCAACTCCCTGCTACGCAGGAACCACCGTGAAAGGCTCTGACCATGTTTAAAAACCTCCAGTGAAGGAGAGTCCACCACCTTCTGAAGGAGTCCACTCCACTGTTAAACAGCACTTACCGTCAGAATGTTCTTCCTAATGTTTGGTCAGAATGTCCTTTCTTGTCATTTGAAGCCATCAGTTCCAGTCCTACCATCTGGAGCTGCAGAACACAAGCTTGCTCCCTCTCCCATGTGACAGCCCTTCAGTTGCTTGAAGATAGCTATCTTATCACCTCTCAGTTGTCTCTTCTCCAGGCTGAACATAAGCAAACTCCTTCAACCGTTCGTCATAAAGTTTGGCTTCCAGACTACTGATCATGTTGGTCACCCTCCCAGCTTGTTTGTGTCCTTCAGGTTTCTGGACTGTGGAAACAGGATGCTGGGCCAGATGGGAGCATTGGTCTGATCCAGAATTGCTCTTCTTATGGCCTTAGCTCACAGAGCCAGCCTGATCTCTCAGAAGATTTTCTATTGAATGTAAGGAGATTCCCATGTGAGAACTTCCAGTTCACTGCATGGAGGTTAGAGGGTTAGGCCCCTATCCTTGCATTCTTCGAACCAGTGGAGGTATAACTTCATGGCTTCTTCTGCATAAATGTGGACAAATCACATCCTGCATATGGTTCTGATCTGTCTGCCTCTGGCATCAGCTTTAAAATGCTTGAAGCCATAAACATTTTATGCTCTATAAGAAAGATTTCTGGGAATTCCTGGGGAGGCAATAAAAGAGATATGCAGCATCCACAAAAATCAGCGTTGTATCTCTTTCTGCAGTGTTTGGAAGTGGCTTGATCAATATTGGATATACAGTGGATGCTCGGGTTGCAAACGTGATCTGTGCGGGATGCACGTTCGCAACCCACAGTGTTAGCAACCCACATCTGCGCATGTGCAAAGCGCAATTTGGCACTTCTGCGCATGCGCGACTTCCTGTTCCGGTACTTCCGGGTTTCGTGGTCCGCAACCCGAAAAAACGCAACCTGAAGCAGCTGTAACCTGAGGTATGACTTTTCCTTAGGATGTCCCTATCTTCATTAGAGAAATGTTGGAAGGTATGGAGTTATTTGACCATCTGAAGCCATCTGAAGGCAATTCTGTATAGGGAAGGTGTTTGGTTTGTTTTTAAATGTTACATGTGTTGGAAGCTGCCCAGAGTGGTCAACCCAGTAAGACATGTGGGGTATAAATAGTAAAATTATCGTTATGGAATTGGACGTCCCTATTTTCACCTGAGAAATGTTGGAGGGTATGAGAAAGCCATCAGAATGAAAGGGGGAGATCAGAATGAAAGAGGAGAGTGGAGATCAACATCGGGAAAATGGAGGAGTGAAGAGGAATGAAAGGGGAAAGTGAAGACTAACATCATCTGAACCTGAGGACAATAGCATGGCTGAGATTCAAGCAGCCAATGAGGCAGAGGCATCTGTCACTCTTCTTCATCTGCTGCCATCCCCTCAGAGTCTACTGGTGGCTACTATGGTTCGTGCTATGGAGCTTGCCACCCGAGGCAATAGCCTCATTCTGCCTCATGGGTGCACCGGCCCTGTCTTCAAGGCCTCTCCTGTTTCTAACAAGCCCTCCCTACAACCAGCCACCCCAACCCACCCGCTTCTCTCTTTTTTTCCCCATTTTTATTAATTTTTTAACATATCAGTTCCAACAGTCATACAACACAACTTCTCATCTTATACAATATTTTTGGACTTCCATCAACACCTCTGATGATTTCCCGTTCTTTATCACTTATTATGCATTTCTTAATTTCTATATTAAATTTAATCATCCTTGACTAATAATTCTCTTCATAGTCTTTCTTGCAATATTTCAAATAATCCACCTCACAAAACTTCTTGCAGTCCTACTAGCGGAATCTGTTCATCACAATTACTATTCAAATAGTTCATATATTTACTCCAGTCTTCTAAGAATCTCTGATCCCGCAGGTTTCGAATCCTTCCTGTTCATTTATCCACCCCACCCGCTTCTCAAAAGTTAAAGACTAAACCAGTTTGGCATCGGTGTTGCCAAAAATATACGACTCTTCCCTTCGCAGACAAATAATTTTGTTTTACTGCGCTATTTCCGTCAACTGCGCAGAAATCCTTGTAAGTCTCGTCCCCCCAACTAGGGGAATGAGACCTATTTTAAAAAATTGTTCAATTAAGCAATGATCTGAAATATAAAAATATTTACAGTTGTTTGACAGTTATTACTTTAAAAGAAAAAGAAAAAGAAAACCCTGATGTTTTCACAAAAGGATGATTGATGCGCTAACCTCACCCTGTTTGCTGGGAGACATTCCACCGTGTGTCTCGACGTAACTTCTGAAGGGTCCCATCTGTCTTCCTGCGATCCTTCTGCTACCCCTTGGCTAAGAGATGTGTGCATATGGACTGGTGCAATGATGTCGTTAGAATGATAGATGATGCCCACTAAATCTATGCAAGCAGGAGAGTGGGAAAATACGGAGATATTTTTTTTCCCTGCTCCAGAAAAGAGCCCTAATTAGGAGAGTAACAGAGGGAACCAGATGGAGGGGTTGCCTCGTCGTGTGGTTTCAGGGTTGCCTCACTCTGTGACCTCACAGGTTGGGAGATCCCTGCAGGATCAAGGACTGGCCCATTTAGTCCAGCATCCTGTTTCTCAGAAATGGATGAGGCAGGTATGAGTCTGGCCCAAAGGCAGTTTGTTGTTACTGTTCTCCTCTTCCTCCTCTGCATTCAGACGTGGGGTTTCAAAGAATCGTAGAGTTAGAAGGGATCTCAAGGATCATCTGGTCCAACCTCCTGCAATGCAGGAATCTCCACTAAAGCATTCACGACAGATGGCCATCCAACCTCTGTAGGGAGGAGCCAGTGTCGTGTAGTGGTTAAGAGTGGTAGACTCGTAATCTGGTGAACTGGGTTCGCTTCCCCACTCCTCCACATGCAGCTGCTGGGTGACCTTGGGCTAGTCACACTTCTTTGAAATCTCTCAGCCCTACTCACCTCACAGAGTGTTTGTTGTGGGGGAGGAAGGAAAAGGAGAATGTTAGCTGCTTTGAGACTCCTTCGGGTAGTGATAAGGCGGGATATCAAAGCCAAAATCTTCTTCTTCTTCTTAAAACTTCCAAGGGAGGGAAGTCCATTCCACTATCGAACAGCTCATACTGTCAGAAAGTTCTTCCAGATGTTTAGTCGGAATTTATTGCATTCATTTTCCTGGTTATAATGCCAGTGCTTCTCTCCCAATTTCTTATGCTCCTTTTGCACTGCAGTCCCCACTGGAAGGACAGATCCTGAAGCTGAGGCTCCAATACTCTGGCCACCTCATGAGAAGAGAAGACTCCCTGGAAAAGACCCTGATGTTGGGAAAGATGGAGGGCACAAGGAGAAGGGGATGACAAGAGGATGAGATGGTTGGACAGTGTTCTCAAAGCTACCAGCATGAGTTTGACCAAACTGCGGGAGGCAGTGGAAGACAGGAGTGCCTGGTGTGCTCTGGTCCATGGGGTGAGGATTCCACCCCAAATTTGTCACGTGAGCAGTGAGATCATGAAAACGATTACAGAAGTCCCACAATTTCCCAAGCTAATTAGCGTTTCCCTCCCCCCTAGAAACGATTAACATGGAAATGAGAGCTATATGTCTGTTAGATTCACTCGCTTTCCCGAAAAGTCTTTTATGTCATGTAAAGGCTTTATATTGGAGGATATTACAGCGGTTTACATGTATAGCATTCAAAAAGAAGTATTTTGAAATGTTCATGTCCTGGGTTGCAATAAAAATTATTTTGAAAAATAAAATACCACATAAAATGCAACAATGAACAGGTAAGGAAATATTGGGAAGGCAAAATCAAGTATTGTCTGAATGCAGCCCTTATGTTCCTTTATACCCAAATGTTTCAAGGTAACGTACACAGGTGTTGCTAGCATTTGTTTGTTTCAGGAGATAATGGAAGAGGGTGCCTTCAGTCAAAACATTGGAGAATTACGGCGCCTGCTGTGGCTGTGGAGACCCAAATGGGAGAGACATGTTTTGCGGCATCTGGGGCAGAGGAAGGCATCCACTTGTGCTGAAGCAGGTGGATCATGGCACTTCTTATCTCTGCATTCCTCCCAGCAGTCATTCCTCCTCTGATCACTGCTATGGATACATGACTTGACTGTCTCCAGGCACTGCGGTCGTTTGCAAGGAATTCCCACACGGCCGGGTTGATGCTTCCAGCCTTCATGTCTCATCTGCAGACATTGTTGAATACAGAGTTGATCTGCCAATGGGCCTGGTCCTGCCAACCCCAAATTAAGGGTTGGATCCAAGCCATGGTGGATCTTCCCTGGGTCAACTTGAGTCGGGTCGGGGGGGGGGGCCTTTGCCCAGCTCTCCTCCTTATTTCCTGGGCAGCCTTTGCAGACATTTTGGGAGGGAGCAGTAAGTTAAAAGGAGGCGCAGTTTCAAAACATCCCTATCAGCCACATTCCGCAGGCACCCCTTTTGTTCAGAAAATTCGGAGCCACGTACAATTCCGTACCAAGGAGAAGCCTTTTCCACAGGAATGGTTCACTTAGCATGTCATCCATGTTGCTAATTCAAACAGCCTGATGCAGAATTAGACATCCTGGGATCTGGAGTTTACCATTCCAGCCGACTTGAACGAGCATGAAAAAACGCAATATAATAATTCGTGCTGACAAGTTTAGAGAGAGGCATTCCCGACAGACAGGAATCTGGCTTCCAGTCACATAACGCTTACGTTTTGTCAATAACACACTGAAGGAAGGCGCGAATGAATCTTATTTTATTGGACAAGCAGCTCGGAATACAGATAAGGCCATGGGAGCATATAAACCTTTAAATAAATGTTTTAGCGCTATCTTAGAAAGAGAGGAATGTCATTGATCCCAATCGTTTCTGACAGAAAATCAGTTCCTCTAAAACTCTCAGGGCAACAAACAGTAAGTTGCATCTGTTCCTAATATAAAAAAAGATCTGAAAGTTCACCAAAAGAAATATGTTTTCATTGGTGGCTTAATGGTGCCAGTGACTGCACCAGTTAGCTTGCAGTTTCATTTAGGACTGTGCCCCCCAAAAAAATTCATTTTATTTATTTATTTTGATCATTAGTTCGATGACTGGGGTCAGAACCAAGGCCTCCTGAAAAATCTGGGGTGATGGGTCAATAGGTTTGTTGTTGTTGTTGCAAGAAGGGAGGTTCAAGTTACCATACTTAACCTTCAAAAGTTCCAAGGTTTTCTCTCGCACACACCCCTTGGCTAGAGCACAATATACATGAGGCTTAGTTTGGTCAGAATTGAGCATAGACTTCCAGAGTTAATGCTAAATACATTGCTACTGATGAATGAGCCACCATAGAGGGCTGTGAAAATTTGTGTCCAGGGCTTTTGTAAAGGGCCAACCCTCTGGCCTGAACATGGGCACTCCTCCTCCATTCCATAGCCTCCTGGTTCTTCAGGAGAAGG
>JAXCMG010000018.1:10581969-10634413 GCA_034642415.1 Podarcis siculus
TATGTATATGTATATGTATATGTATATGTATATGTATATGTATATGTGGAAGCCAGTCAGAGTTATTAGTATTAGTATTAGTATTAGTATTAGTACCATCATCAACTAGATTCAGGGGTCATGACAACCACTTGGTGCTACAGAGATGAAAAGGCATGTTTTTACAAACTCTCCGTTACACAGCTGATATCTGCCCCATTCATCTTCCAGGAGCTCCGTTTTCTATTTCCTGTAATAACTGTTTGACCACGGCCATTTCTGTTGTTATTTTTATAATTACCTTTATTCTGGTGTTCTGTTTCCGTGCCCGCGCTGCAACCGAGGCCCCCACCGTTCTTTAATGAGACATACATTTAAAAGCATGATCTAATCTCGCCTTGATTGCTGCTGCATTGTGTTCGAGGTAATTACCATTCATTTGACTTTTGAGGCCGCAGAGTGAATTTTCCACATGAGATTCTTTAATTTGTACACATTTTATTGCTATGAAATATACATATTGGCAAGCTGCCTGAGCTGCAAATGCCTTTAAAAAAGAAAGAAAGAAAAGAAAGAAAATTTCCACCCTTGCACTGGAAACAGCAAATTAAGTATGAGTGCAAAGGCTTAAGCAACGATGTCCCTTGCAAAGCATTTTCCTGGCTGTCCTCTTCGTTGGCCTAACGGGCAATTAATCAACAAACAGGTGAGAGATTTGAAGCATCCACTTCTAGCTGGAAGATCTACAGTCATAAGTACCGTATGTCTTTTTCTTTCTTTCTCTTTTTACAATTTCTTTTATTAGTTTGGGAGGATGCATTAATTGCAAAAGGGGAAAGTGTGAATTGCAGTCCAGAGGCTCACAATGTCTACACACACACACACACACACACACACACACAGCCATCATTAAAGATGGGGAGCAATTCAATTCAATTTATATTTATAGGATCTAATTTGCACTAGGAACCAAAACACAGGTAGCCTATGCAATCTGCACTTGTCCACATTTTCTAATGCAAAGTTACAAAATGGAACGCTCTCCCTCGGGAGGTTGTGGATTCTCCTTCCTTGGAGGTTTATAAGCAGAGGTTGGATGGCCATCAGTCATACATGCTTGAGCTGAAATTCCTGCATTGCAGGGGGTTGGACTAGATGACCCTCCCAACTCTAGAATTCTATGACTCTATCATTCTCTTCTCTCCATTCTTAAGGAAATCAGCCCTGAGTGCTTACTAGAAGGACAGATCCTGAAGCTGAGGCTCCAATACTTTGGCCACCTCATGAGAAGAGAAGACTCCCTGGAAATGACCCTGATGTTGGGAAAGATGGAGGGCACAAGGAGATGGAGATGACAGAGGACGAGATGGTTGGACAGTGTTCTTGAAGCTACCAACATGAGTTTGACCAAACTGCGGGAGGCAGTGGAAGACAGGAGTGCCTGGCGTGCTCTGGTCCATGGGGTCACAAAGAGTCGGACACGACAAAACGACTAAACAAGAAGAAGAAGAAGAAGAAGAAGAGTTTGGATTTGATATCCCGCCTTTCACTCCCTTTAAGGAGTCTCAAAGCGGCTAACAATCTCCTTTCCCTTCCTCCCCCACAACAAACACTCTGTGAGGTGAGTGGGGCTGAGAGACTTCAAAGAAGTGTGACTGGCCCAAGGTCACCCAGCAGCTGCATGTGGAGGAGCGGGGAAGCGAACCCGGTTCACCAGATTACTAGTCTACTGCTCTTAACCACTACACCATACTGGCTCACATCATTCTCTTGCCAAATGATGAGGCAAGGTTCAAAATCTGAGTAATTTTTTTAATCTAGAACATCTTTCACTCCCCTCCTCCTCGTTTTTCATTCCAAACAAACTGTGGAATTGATTCTGCCCACTTCATGTTTAATATGCAAAAGCGTGACTGACAGAATCACCTAGAAGGTAATAAATCTCTCAAATGTTTTGTTAAAACAAGCATTCGCCATAAACCAAGCCTCGTGGAAACCTCAACTAACAATAGCCCCTGGTAATGTATTCTGCTTTAATTACAGAGCTGACAAGAAAATTGCCCTTCAAATCAACATCATGTATATATATTTTTATTTTTCTAAAAGAGAACAATGCCGCACACACAATCACTGGGCTATTAGCATTTAACTGTTTTGTTCGATTTAGCTTCATGGCTGTTTATTTTTGCAAACCTCCCTCCGCTGTGTTGAACTATCAAGGCAAGTAAATGTTTCAGAAGTAGCTGGTGGAATTGAATGCAAACTAGATTATGTTATTAATGGTTACATTTGTTCTGCGCTGTGCAGAATATAAACACGATAGAGTTTACTAAGTGCAGCATTGGGGTGAATTGATTTACTCATTCAATCCCCTTATTGTTCCTCTGATTTGTTCTGGCTTAGGTTCCACTTGTCCTGAATTGCAGTTTTATTGCAATCAATTCTAAAATTAATTCAAAGATCGGAGGACAGATGTGCAGTCCAGTCTCAGCTTTCTGTCCCTTCAGTTAATTGTTCCTTTCCCTTGTTTTGGCCATTGTCCATGAATCGATAAAATCTCGAGACTTGATTGCTGCAAAGCTCTCAGCATGGGACTGTCCTTGAGTCTGGTAAGCGTCAGCTAGTACAGAATGCAACAGCTGACAGGGTCACATGGCTGAGATCATGTGACTTCTCTCCTAAGACATCTGCACTGGATGCCCATCTGCTGCTGGGCCAGGCTCAAAGCCCTTGTGTTGATATGCAAAGCCCTGAACAACTTGAGTCCAGGAGACCTCAAGGACTTCTAGGCCAGTACTTTCCAAACTGTGCGTTGTGACACATTAGTGTGTCGACTGCATTGTATAGGCAAGTCACACGAGTGCTCCCCATACTCATCCCGGAAAGGGGTTAGTTTTAACCTCTGGTTTGCTAGTAAAACTGAATTACAGTCGTTCCTTTAATCCGTTCGGAGAGTCCGTTCAGCTCCCGAAATGGTTTGAGAACCAAGGCACAGCTTCCGATTGGAAATGGTTTGAGAACCAAGGCACAGCTTCCTGAAGCCAATCGGAAGCCGCCCCGGATGTTCAGCTTCCGAAAGCTTCCGCCATTCTTTTGTCATGTCACCTGCTGGCAGCAATGTAAACTGCAGCATGACGACAGCCTTGCGTTTTTATGTATACAGGAAGAGATGCTCTTAGATCACCATCACCATTTGGCTTCCTTCCACCTGGCTCCAGGTAAGTTTCAATTTAGCTCTTAAGTATCGAGTCTCTCATAGATTTATGTTAATCATCTCTAAATTTGTGTGTGCAAATGATTTGAATGGCAGGGAGGTTTCCTAAGTGTCTTCAATTAAGCTGTCTGGATGGGCTCCAGATGTCCTGATCCCTTCCTTAAACCAGGAGGGAGCAATGATGAATGATTGCTAATAGAGCTATAAAACTTTCTGTATTTGTCTAAGTAATACAGGGCTAATGCCTGGGTAAAATTAAATTTCTAATGAAAATATTATTAAAACAGGGCTATTAATGAATCCGGACAAATTATGGAGCAGGCATATTTGGCAGCTGTCTAGAGCAGATACTTCTAAGTGGAAGTCTTAGTTCAATAGGGAATCAATAAGGAGAATCCCACAGCAGCGTGGAGACATTTTGATGACACCTCTGCTTTGCAGCTGTAGTAGATGGATTTGTCTTCTGAAGAATGTCAGACATCAACATTTCCCACCAGATTTCTGCAGCTATTTGCAACCATTTCTACCCCAGTTTTCTGCTGCTTGGAAGGGGAACGCATACCCTGCTGCTGAGGCAATTGAACTGCTGCAACCTTGCATCCAAGGGTGCAATATTTTAAAAAAAGCATTACACACACGCACAAATTTATATTCTAGAAATGTATATTTTGAAATATGCTGCATCTGAAAATATTAAATGCTATTTTCCATGCCTTTAAGAAAATCAGATTAATGCAGAAACAGAGTGGAAGATTCTAGATTCAGGTAGGTAGCCGTGTTGGTCTGACGCAGTCGAAATAAAATAAAAAAATTAAAAAATGTCCAGTAGCACCTTAGAGACCATATACAGTGGTACCTTGGGTTAAGTACTCAATTCATTCCGGAGGTTCGTACTTAACCTGAAACTGTTCTTAACCTGAAGCACCACTTTAGCTAATGGGGCCTCCTGCTACCGCCGCGCCGCTGGAGCCCGATTTCTGTTCTTATCCTGAAGCAAAGTTCTTAACCTGAAGCACTATTTCTGGCTTAGTGGAGTGTGTAACCTGAAGCGTATGTAACCTGAAGCGTATGTAACCCGAGGTACCACTATATATATATATATATATATATATATATAGGTTTTGGTGTCCTCGGGTGTCTTCCCGTGTAAAAGTTGGGGTGTCTAGGCGACGTTTCGACGAGGTCTCACTCGTCATCTTCAGGCTGGTGCTTTCGGCTTCTTGTTACTGGAACAGAGCAGGATCTCAGTGTTTGAGTTCCTATAAATACTGTTGAGGAGGTGTGGTGTATAGCCTCCAATGTTCTGGGCAGAGAGGAAGTTCCCAGGCTAGTGTGCCTTTTCTTCTTTTGTTCCTTAATTGCTTGAGGGATATCTTGAGTGATTTCTTGAGTGATATCCTGAGTACCACTTAGGTGGGTCATTAGGTGTGGATTAGTTGCTAAAGCTTTTGTGTCTTGACCTCTTGAACTTTGTGAAGAGTTTTTCTGAGAAGATGGCTGTACTGCTTTGTTGTGCTCTGGCTTGGCTTCGTGTATAGGGGCGAGCTGTGGTTTTGTGGCCTGTGCCAGCCAGATCTGTGTAGGGATTGCAGGGGGGTGCAGCATCCGGAGGTGCCATCGTGGTTTGGCTACTGGAAGATGACGAGTGAGACCTCGTCGAAACGTCGCCTAGACACCCCAACTTTTACACGGGAAGACACCCGAGGACACCAAAACCTGCATTCCTGTACCCGTGAAAATCTACGAAAGCATATATATATATATATATATATATATATATACCCAGAACAAACTTAGTTGGTCTCTAAGGTGCTACTGGACATTTTATTATTTTTATTTATTTATTTCGACAGGGTGAATGAGCATTTGTGAAAGTGACCCTTACCAAAAATAGAACTGATTCTTCTCTCCTGAAAGCAAGCACTTTGAATTGAAAGTGCAGTCGAACCTTGGATCTCGAATGCCTTGGCTCCCAAACAAATCAGCTCCCGAACGATTGAATCCCAGAAGTGATTGTGCCGGTTTTCAAATGTTCTTCCGTGGCTTCCGGTTGTCCTCAGGAGCTTTCTGCAGACAATCAGATGCCGTGCTTTGGTTTCCGAATGTTTTGGAGTCGAACGACTGTATGTGAACCCCTCCATAATTGCATATCCACACACAAAAAACATTTAACCTAGTAAATTTCTGCCTGCCACACAGCCTTTAAAGTAGAAGAACGCTGCTTTGCCGCAGTGCCAACCCTAAACCAATGTCTAGGCTGTATCCCTGAACACCTGGGAGCAACAAAGCCCCATGAAACACAAAATAACTTCTAGGTACTTTTTTGATCTCAGTCAAACTCACCACAGAAAAGATGCACTTTGGTTGTTAGGGGGGAAATGATGGACAAAATACAGAGATTCCAAGGATCACGGCATCAGCCAGAAACAGAAATGTTGCACTGAAGGGGGGGGGGAGAAAAAGCCAATCGCTAGGACCCCAGAGATTCCTGCCACAAACTCACTTGTCTATCACAGCCCTGACTTCTCTCCTTGGCTAGAAACACTGAAAGGTGGAGCAGCCAGGCTGGCGCACATCATAGAAATTGCTTAGACCTTTGAGATTCCTTCCAATTCCACAATTCTAATCTGCACAATTGGGCCCATTGAATTTTCCTGTCTATCTTCAAGAACAGCCCCGCACAGAGAGCATCACAGTAGTTGGGTCTCATTTGAGAAATGGGTGACAACCAACCAAATCAAAAGCGGTCCTCCTCTTTTGTGGCTTGATACTCGACATCTCTATGGCTGTGTAAATGCTTCTTAGGCGGCCGATAATCATCAACCCCGAGCCGTCACCTGAGACTATTGGAAAAGCAATGGGGATTTGTCTGGAAAAGACATTTATCCTTCAAAGGGCAGGGCGTGGGAACACCTTGAGTGCAAAAGCCGAGCAGATCGATTCTACTTAACCCCTGAACTTTCAAGCCTTATTATGTCTTCACAGGCTTCCAAACATATAAAGTCACCCTAAGCAAAATAGAAAGAACAAATCCACAGATTAAAATGGAATAAGCTGGGGCAGGGGTGGAAAATATATATTAATCACTACTGAGTTGTTTTGTTTTGTTGAATGAAGGAAGGAAGGAACAAACGAATGCATTGTACATAAAGATTTTAAGAGAGAATGCTCAAGAGAGCCAGTGTGCTGTGGTTGGACTCGGACTGGGGAAACCTGAGTTCAAAACCACACTAAGCGATGAAGGCTATCGGGTACTCAGAAGATGAGGTCACAGCAGCCAAGTATGCAGTCCCAAGGAGTGAGAGAAGATGGCATCACAGTGGTGGTGGGAATGGTTAACATGAGAAACTGTGGACTGAAAGAAGCAAAGATCACCAGTGTCGAAGCAATGATTCTTCAACATCAACTTCATTGGAGGGGTCATGTTGTGTGGAAGCCTCATGATCGTCTTCCAAAGTAACTACTCTACTCCAAACTTTAAAATGGTAAGTGTAATGCTGGTTGTCAACAAAAGAAGTCTGAAGACTCTCTCAAAAAGCTAAAAAAAAAAGTAGTATAAACATTGACAACTGGGAAACACTGGCCTGCAAGTGCTCCAATTGGAGAACAACCTTCACCAAAGGTGTCATGGGCTTTGAAGACACTCGAATTCAGGATGTGTAAGGAGTGCATGCAGGAGCCAGGCCCTGTGACCAGTAGGGCTTCACAGGACTGAGGAAGAAGAAGAAGAAGAAGAAGAAGAAGAAGAAGAAGAAGAAGAAGAAGAAGAAGAAGAAGAGGAGGAGGAGGAGGAGGAGGAGTTTGGATTTGATATCCCGCCTTTCACTCCCTTTAAGGAGTCTCAAAGCGGCTAACATTCTCCTTTCCCTTCCTCCCCCACAACAAACACTCTGTGAGGTGAGTGGGGCTGAGAGACTTCAAAGAAGTGTGACTGGCCCAAGGTCACCCAGCAGCTGCATGTGGAGGAGCGGAGACGCAAACCTGGTTCCCCAGATTACAAGACTACCGCTCTTAACCACTACACCACACTGGCTCTCTACACCACACTGGGGCCTTCCTAAGTTTGTTCTGGCGAGGCAAGGCACAGCCACACAGGTGAGGCTGCTTGGTAACTCACTGCACCTGGTGGCAAGAGCCGGGAAGGGATATAAGGTCAGCATTTCCCTTCGGCTCTTTGCCACACGTTTCCTTCCTTGCTGCGTTTGGCTCCTTGCTTCCTGAACTTCGGACTTCGGCTCCTTGACTCCTTGCTTCTCGACACTTGAACCTTTGACTTTGTGACTCCCTGCTTCCTGGCCCTCAGACCCCTGGCTTCTGGACTCTCGTTCCTGCTCCCACCCCGCCATCTTGCCCCCGGTCCTGACATGCTCAGCCAGGACTTCGATCGCCTGTAGACCGGACCATGACAGGATGGAAGGGAGAAATAAGAGGAAGGCACGCTTGGCAAACCCTCACCATGATCAACTCCCATCCAGAAACCTATTTCCCCACTGTGGAAGGATTGGTGAAGCCAGAATTGGCCTCCACAATCACTTATGGACTCACTGTGAAGACCGTGTTCATTGAAGGCAATCTTACTCGGCTACGAGGGATTGCCAAAGAAGAAGAGACCAATTCATGGAAGACAAGGCTAACGAAGGCTCCAATGGCTCCATTGTACCATCACTGTCAGAGGCATTATCGATCTGAATGCCAGTTGCAAGTGGGCAGAGGGCTGTTGTGCTTAGGAGTAGCTTGCGGTTTTCCCACGGGCATCTGACTGGCCACTGTGAAAGCAGAATGGACTACGTAGGCCATTGGCTTGATCCAGCAGGGCTTATCTTATGCTGTTATGTCCTTATGGCCTGAGACACACTGGAGGCAACAACGCAGAACAGGGGAGTTCTGAGGAGGGAGAATAAGCAAGCAGTTGTGCACAGACAGCAGGAGGGCCAGAGTGTAATCCTGCCAGCTGCAGGGCACCACTTCACAAGCACATTCCCTGCAGGGACAGCAATTGCAAAGTCGCACCTCCTAGCAGGATGGCACTCTCTGCTCACTCAGTCCTGCTGGCTGCAGGGGGCCTGTTTTGCCTGCATGTTCTCCGCTGGGGGCACACTGGCAAAGCAGCAGCCGACAGGATTAAACACTCCTGCTCTCCGCAGGGTGGGTGGGGAAGACGCCGCATTTTAAAACCCCAATGAAACATTTGCCCTGGCCCCAAATTGATTCTGGGACAGATCTGGGTTGCCTTGGGTGTTCCCCAGGGCCATGCACAGCCCTACTGGTTACGCAGAGACCCAAATTAGGCATGATGCCAGCATGTGCGTTAAAACAAAAAACCTGTGCAGGTGTTCCGTGCTGTTGACATTTCGTATATAAACTGCAGGTGCAGGCAGAGCTCAGGAACTCCTTATTGCTCATGCAAAGTTGAGCTGCAAGATATATTCCCTTCCTGCCTAGAACCTAATGAGCAGGCTTGGGGAGCAAGAGTCATCACGGAGCCTGAGGGTACTTCACAGAGATGCAGCCACCTGTAGTTCTGTGACTTGTGTGGTTCCTCACAGGGGACGCTGCACACCGGTAGCCCCAAAGATCCTTTTTCACTGAAACATGGAGAATGGTGCAAATGGAGCTCCTCTTTGACTTTAATGGAAGTGAAGTACCTGGACAGAAATGGCTTCCATGCTACAGAGGGCAAGAGTTCATTTCAGCTCTAGTGGGTCAAGACCAGAAGCTGGAATTAGAACTGCATCCCATTTGAGTCCCATGAAAATCAACCAGTTCCATGCAACCAAGAATGATGAATGAGATGTAAATGGTTGGGTTGTCTGTCTTTCTTGCTAAGCCAATTATTTCAGGACTCTTCAACAATGCACCACACACACACACACACACACATCGTAAAAGCTGAATTGTTTGGTATTTTCCCTCTTTTAGATAAGGCTCTGGTGTCACCTCCCCTCCAAAGGAAGCAAATAAATTACAAGCAACAAGTTTGTGCGAGAGGGGAAGAGAGAGACACAAGCTGTATTCACACAATGCATGCAAAGTACTATGGTACCATTTTAAACCGTCATGGCTTCCCCCAAAGAATCCTGGGAACTGTAGTTTGTTAAGGGTGCTGAGAGGCGTTAGGAAACTCAGATTTCCCTCAGGGAGCTACAATCCCCAGAGTTTCCTAGGAAAGAAGGATTGATCATTAAGAATTGTAGCTGTGAGAGAGGAATAAGGGCATCCTTGTGCTTTAAAGGTATGGTGTGGATGTGAACAGAGACACTGAAACTGGATGTCATATGAGAAGAGGGCAGAAATCTCAAAAAGAACAAGCAGGTTGGCAACCCACGAATGTCACAAGAGGCTAGACAAAATGCTGCCGCTGGCCCTCATCAATTACAAACACTCAAAAGCCCATCCTGTGACAAACTGCTGGGCCATCATTATCCACAGTCTTGACATTTGGAACCACAGCATCCTGCCTAATTTATCGCAAGTGCCCTTGATAGGAGCAGGCACGCTTGGGTGAAAATAGCTATTCATCAAACGGCCCCTTTGTCCAGAATTGTGTGTTTTTGTGGCAAAATCAATCCAGCTCTTTCCTTCTCACCTCCCTCAGTCTGCCGAAGGCTTTCAGTGACACTGGAAAGATGGTCCAAATATTATAACCGAAAATTGGCTTTGGAAAGCAGTGCATATTGCCCTCGTTGAAAAACTCACTCACCATCTAAAGAGTTTTGCAGGGTGCTGTAAAACCAGAGGGTTATTCAGCTGCCTAGTGGACTTCCATGACATGTGTAAAGAATTGCCGGCACCTTAATATGGTCCCTGTTAAGGTAAAGGTAAAGGTACCCCTGCCCGTATGGGCCAGTCTTGACAGACTCTGGGGTTGGTGCGCCCATCTCACTCAAGAGGCCGGGGGCCAGCGCTGTCCGGAGACACTTCCGGGTCACATGGCCAGTGTGACAAAGCTGCATCTGGCGAGCCAGCGCAGCACACGGAAACGCTGTTTACCTTCCCACTGGTAAGCGGTCCCTATTTATCTACTTGCACCCGGGGGTGCTTTCGAACTGCTAGGTTGGCAGGCGCTGGGACTGAGCGACGGGAGCGCACCCCGCCGCGGGGATTCGAACCGCCGACCTTTCGATCGGCAAGCCCTAGGCACTGAGGCTTTTACCCACAGCGCCACCCGCGTCCCTCATGGTCCCTGTTAAGTATGAGTTAATCTGGAAATACCTCTGGTTTGTTACCTTTCCTCTACATACCTTGACAAATGCTTTCATTCTCTGCCAGGTTTTTAATACAAAACAAACATGTATTACACTCATTTCCATTATACCCTCTACATATTGTTCTGTCATTTTTATGTATACTTCCCTCTTCTCACTACCTGGGGCTGTTGATAAAAAATCTCCCAATATTTTTTTTTAATACCCTGACTTTTTCCCCTCTTCTGTTAGAAGTGCAAAGCTGCCTAATTCACAATTCTCGAACCAGCACACAAACCCAAAACAGTTTTCCTTCAGAATTTTCACCTCTCCAAATTTTGGCATGCTGTTCTCCAACAAAACCATGTATGCAAAAATGCATATACAAAACTGTGCATATTGGAATGGCATGCGAAAATTGTGTTCACGAGAAGAAATTTCCGCTGAAATGCTGGAGAGTTTTCATGGTGATATTTTTTAGGGGGGGGGGATGACCGATGGTTGTGGAGATGTAGGGAACTGACTTTAAGATTTAAGGGGGAATATGAGAAACTGAAAGAACTGTAGCTAACAGATTCATCCATCCCTGTGAGAACCCAACAGAGCTTTTATTGGGAAATTGCCTTTGGATTCTACTATCATCAGGGTTCCACAGTAGGCAGCAGCAAGGATGGGCACAGGAGGGCATTCTGGCACGGAAATGAGATGCTATTTTGGTTTCCTCGGAAAATTTATGTAGTCGATCATACTTAAAATCACACTAAGGATGTATATTTATATGTCTTTATTTTAGGGGGGGTTAACCTCACTCTTCCTGCCAACCTAGCAGTTTGAAAGCACGTCAAAGTGCAAGTAGATAAATAGGTAACGCTCTGGCGGGAAGGTAAACGGCATTTCCGTGCGCTGCTCTGGTTCGCCAGAAGCAGCTTAGTCATGCTGGCCACATGACCCGGAAGCTGTACACCGGCTCCCTTGGCCAATAAAACGAGATGAGCGCCGCAACCCCAGAGTCGGCCCCAACTGGACCTAATGGTCAGGGATCCCTTTACCTTTACCAACCACACTCTTAGCTGGAAAAGCCTCCAAGAATAATTCACAAAGAGCAATAATAAGATGGTCCCTGTCCTCAGGCTTCTAATCTAAAGACATGGCACAAAAGGAAAAGGAATGAGGAGGGCAGAGGGTAGAAAGCATGCTCAAGCACCATTTCTGAATTACAAAGGTCCTTATAAGAGTTCTTTCTTCCAGAGAGGGAGAAAGCAAGCTCCTTGCCACTGGGGATAGTTTGGTTTCCCCCTTGCCACAATGTTCTTTCTCGGAGCCATGGGGTGTAAGCTCCAGTGGCCTCTTGGCTGAGAAGCCATTCCAAATAAGTAAGCCAACAAATAAATATTAGCAATCCTCACAGGTAATGTGGAGTGGGAACCATCAAAGAGGAAAACAGAAATGGAAATGGCAGCAAAAACCTGAAACTACAGAAAGAAACAATGGAGAATTCCTCGGGCATCGTGCCTGCTTTGGAAGCAAGACCAGATCATTTGGAATCCAGGGTGAAAATCAGATACACAGCTTCTGAAACGCTCCTTATGTGTAGGCTCTGTTTGTTGGCTAGCCAAGCTCTTTGCTCAATAATCTCTTCGAAAGAGACTTGATATAAGATCGTCCATCAAAGTCTTCCCACCCTTTTTTACAGCGATTGCACCGCAAAGTGAGCAAGCAGTTGATCTTTCCTTTACTTCTTTTTCAACCCTTCCCTTCGTTTGTTATAGTCTCGTTCTGCCATGGGAAATGTCAACCATTGTAGGAGAAATATCCTTCAAAAGGCAACGTGCATTTGAAGTCCTGAGTTTAAATTCTACATGGTGTTGCCTAAGCGAAAACAGATGAACAGTTTGCCTACCGCAGAGACCAAAAGAACGGCTTCGCAATTGAACCTTGTTTCGGTTCGCATCTAGAGCTGTGTGGGTTTTTAACCAGATGGCCAGTTACCTACTACTTTTTTATTTTTATTTTTTAAAAAAGAGCTGTTTTCAAATATCTGAAGGGCTGCCCCTTTGAAGATGGAGCACGCTTGTGTTCTGCAGCTCCAGAGGGGAGGAACCGAACCCATGGCTTCAAGTTACAAGAAAGGAGATTCCAACTAAACAGCGGGAAGAACTTTCTGGCAGTAAGAGATGTTTGGCAGTGGAACAGACTCCCTCTGAAGGTGGTGGACTCTCCTTCGTTGGAGGTTTTTAAGCAGAGGTTGGATGGCCATCTATCATAGATACTTTAGCTGGAGTTACTGCATTGCAGGGGGTTGGACTAGATGACCCTTGGGATCCCTTCCAAATCTATGATTCTATGGTTCTAGCTCAGGGGTAGGCAACTTAAGGCCCAGGGGCTGGATGCGGCCCAATCGCCTTCTAAATCCAGCCCGCGGGTGGTCTGGGAATCAGCATGTTTTTACATGAGTGGAATGTGTCCTTTTATTTAAAATGCATCTCTTCAAAATTTAGTCTGGCCCACCACATTGTCTGAGGGACGGTGGACCGGCCCACATCTGAAAAAGGTTGCTGACCCCAGTCTAGCTATTAAGAAGGGAGGATACTGCCTAATAATGAAGCAGGCTGTTGTGGTATTTGACTCTGGTAAAATTAGCACTAATATATGCTGGAAATGTAAAGAAAAAGAAGGTACATTTTATCATATGTGGTGGACCTGTAAAGTAACTAAAAGAAAATGGGAAATGATATATAATGAATTGGGGGGGGGGGGGAATTCATAATAACTTTTGTTTAAAAAAAACACACCAAAACCAAGAAGCTTCCTTATTAGGAATTATAGGTACTGAGATCCCAAAGGACCAAAGGAAACTGTTTATGTATGCTACAATGGCCGCTCAGATGTTACTAGCCTACAGATAGAAGGAAGACGTAACCCCGACCAGAGAAGAATGGCAAATCAAGTTGATGGACTGTGCCAAAGTGGCAAAACTAACTGGGAAGCTCAGGAATCAAGAAGACAAGAAATTTTAAAAGGAATGGGAAATGTTTATAATGTATTTACAAAATCACTGTGAACAGGTCAGAACATTAGCAGGATTCTAAACACACTTGTAATGTAACAGAACGTACAGATAATCTAGGAAGATGAAAAATTGGAGAAGTACTGATACGCAGTTGAAATAGAATCAAGAGGACCCATGGAAGGGATGGGGGGAAGTCAGGAGATTCGGAGCAATCTCAACAATTTGGAAATGGTTTTGTTGTATGTTTATATTTTGGAAAATCAAATAAAAAATTATTTAACACAAAAAAGAAACAGGCTGTTGGTCCATCTAGCCTAGCACTGTCTACGTTGACTACCAATGGCATTGGTAATTTTGGGCAGGTCCTACCTTGGGGACTGAACCTGGGACCTTCTGCATGCAATAGCTCAGTTGGTTGGAGCGTGGTGGAGACAACGCTAGGGTCGATCGCCCTCTGGAGCAGCTGCATATTCCTGCATTCCCACATGGGGTTGGACTAGATCAGTGTTTCCCAAGCTTGGGTCTCCAGCTGTTTTTGAACTACAATTCCCATCATCCCTGACCACTGGTCCTGCTAGCTAGGGATGATGGGAGTTGTAGTCCGGAAACACTGGACTAGATGATCCTCAGGGTTCCTTCCAATTCTATGATTCTCTGAGATAGCTAAGGCACTGATGCCTTTCCCCAGTACTGTTGGAGGCAGTAATGCTTCTGAATACCAGTTGCTGGAAGCCACAGAAGGGGAGAGTGCTTTTGTTCTTGGATCCTGTTTGCATGCTTCCAAGAGAAATCTGGTTGACCACCATCAGAAGAGGATGTTGGACCAGATGGGCAACTGGCCTGATCCAGCAGGCTCTTCGTAGGTTCTTCTGTTCAGTATGTTGTTTACTGAAATCAGGGTGAAATTCTCTGCTCACATTCCACTCACCGATGACTGGTTTGGATGCTTGGAAACAAAGCAAAGATTCGTTTAAAAAGGCAGGTTCCTATCAACCCTTAGCAAAGACATAATACCACGGTGCCTGAGACATTTGCAATTATAATTAAGTGCCTGCGTTTTAAAAAGCCAAAATAGAAACCTCTTGATGCAGGTTGTCTTATTGCTCGAGACAAGACCCGGACAGGAATAAATACTCCTTGCCTGTGCCTGTCAGATGTGTGGTTCATTAATGAATGCTAAGAGCATCATTTAAAACCCTGTTTCCTTGGTTAAGTCAATCCACTCAGCGATAACACCCACACCACCTGCATCTAAATGGTGCAATACCACCACCGTGTGCAGTAGACTTGTCTAGCAGGAGGGATGGTGGAAACAAAAGAAATGTTTCTTTTCGCTTGCAGTTATTGCCAAACGGGGGACCTAAAGACGAGAATTACCTGCATGGATCAGACCAGAACTGGCTACAGGACCTGGCAAAACCTAGGCACCTGCCAAGGTCCCCCAAAATTAGCAAAGGACTCAACACCCTAACAAGCCTACAATTTTCCGCTTTACATGTAATATCAGAGCAAATCAGATGTAGCCTAAGAGCATTTCCTGTGTACATGGCTTCCTCTTCCAGGTTCTTGGGAGTGGGGGGACTGACACTGTGACTCCCAAAGCCACACACAGAGACACACTTTAGGCAGCACACAATCAAACCAAAGACTTTTTATAGAAATTTTCCTAACAGTTATTAGAAGCCCAAACGCATATTGCGCCTCAAGTCTGGGAGGGTAGCTAAATATTGCATGCCAGGGCTTGCCAATGTGCAACTATAGGGGGAACAATCTAAGAGCCCCCAAAACATCCCAGTGAGGACTGAGCAATGCTGACTGATGATTCTGGAGGTAAAGAAGGTAAAGGAGCCCTGGACGGTTAAGTCCAGGCAAAGGTGACTATGGGGTGAGGCGCTCATCTCGCTTTTCAGGCTGAGGAAGCCGGCGTTTGTCCGCAGACAGCTTTCCAGGTCATGTGGCCAGCATGACTAAACAGCTTCTGGTGCAACGGGACACTGTGATGGAAGCAAGCCAGAGCACATGGAAACACCGTTTACCTTCCCTCTGCAGCGGTACCTATTTATCTACTTGCACTGGCATGCTTTCGAACTGCTAGGTTGGCAGGAGCAGGGATCCAGCAACGGGAGCTCACTCCATCGAGGGGATTTGAACAAAGAATTCCTGCTCACCTTCAACCCTCTGCTGTAGCAGGGGTTCCCCAGGTTTTGTTGAACTACAACTCCCACCATCCCTAACTATTGATCATGCTGGCTGGGACTGCTGGGAGTTGGAGTTTAACAGCATTTGTTGGGCCCCAGGTTCCCTGCCTTTGTTCTAGAAGTAATCTAAAGCCTCCAGCTTAATGAAGAACAGCTGGAAAGTGTATGCCCCGGGACCCTGGTTTTAAAGAGCAGCAATTCTCTGGACAGATCTAGGGAGAGTAATTTGCCAAGGGTTCAAGAAACTGAGATTGCTTGTGATATATGAGGACAAGAGGGCAGTGGAAAGAGAGATGGGACGGGTGGGGAAAATGTTGTATCACGTTCTCCGCTAAAGTTGCAGGGTTTTCCCCCCTCCTCTTTCGCAACACACAAGCCTGCTGCCATTTGCCAGGTTTTCAAAACCATCTGCTTTCAGAACTTACCTTCCTTGCTGTTTACCACAGGCTGTCTATCTGTTTTAACAACCTCCAGAGGGATTTTGCACACCTCATTATGCTAAAATTGCTACTTATGCATTCACTCCGGCGCTTGTCTAAGTAATCTGCGCGCACAATGCCTTTTCCGCCAAAGATGCAACATCCCTCTTCAGAGGCTGCCGATCAAAAACAAAAGTCGGCTGTGTCATAGCAAGACAAAACACAGCCTCCTGTGTATTGCTGATGTGATACAGGGCTGATCTGAGCTGCTGCTCGGAGTGAGCTTTGTAAAAAATAGTAATTAGAAAGACACATTTCCCCCCTCTCTGGTGCATACACAGGCGCATAATAGCGTGTGTTCTGTTTCAAATACCTCTCCTTTAGCCATGCTGTGGAGACGGCTAGCTAAAACCCCAAACCTCTAGCCCCTTGTCTTTTAAGCACATATTAAGAAAAGCCCGGCTGGATCAGACTAAAGGTGCAAGCAGTCCGGAACACTGTTATTCACACTAAACAAGCAGATGCTTCTAGGAAACCCAAGAGAGGGCAAAAAGGAAACAAAACTCCACTCCTACGCACAACCACACACCCCACAACCATCCTGATTTTCACAGGACATCCCAGCATTCCAGAAGCCACCTTGGCTTCATATTGGATCCCAGAATGTCCCATTTCCTCCCTCCTCCAGTGCCACCACTGCCAAGCTCAGGGAGGAGGATGAGCTTGTCAGGAGTTCAGCCTACACTTGAGTAGGACCCTGGTAGAGTCACATGCCCGACTGGCATGTTCTCTTCCTCCTGGCCGATCATTCGGGAGCTTCATAAGCTTTCTTCAGCCCGAACATCACAGCGACTGATGCCAACAGACACCGGCACACTTAGGGATCCGCAGAGTTTGCACATCATGCGTGGCAGACCTCAGCAACTCAGCGTTTTGGCTAATCTACTTTATTTACATATAAACACACATGGAGCACTGCAACATGGCTTCCTCTCTCTCTAGCATCAGACAGCAAAGAGAGAAAGAACAAAGGACAACAGTCCCACTTCACGGAACATAGTAACACAAACTTCCTGTCCCCGTCACATCCCACTCTGTGGAGTCAAAACATACACCGTCATGTGAAAGACAGTAATCCCATGAATGCAATCACAGATCAGGAATTCTAACAGAGCTTGCAGGTGACGACGGTACTTGCGGCGGTGCCATGCTCTCGCCCGAGTCAGCTGGCTCCCACAAGAGCATGGCGCAGAAATATGTGTGTCCCAGTTTTGTTCAACAGAACATTGGAAGGTATGCAGCCAGTGGTGGGTGGCACCCATTGGAACTGGTGGGGCAGAAGACAGGGATCCCAAAGCATGGGTGCCAAATCCAGCGACAACAGTGGAAATTAAGGCTCCCTTGATAGGCCTTTCCCTTGGTGAGGGACATCAGCTGATTGCTCTCTGCAACCGGCCATAACAATGACCAGGAAAATAGCCTGGGAAGTGAGAGCCATTTTTGGAAAGGGGGCCTCCTTCTTTTCTCCTCCCACCCCCCTCCTACTGCATTTAGATGTATGTGTGTAAAATAAAAGAACAAATTTACAGCTTAAGGGTTGTGTCCGATAAAGGCCACTGTCAGCGACCAGCTAGATGAGGAAGAATGGTGGAAGTCGTCCCCCCAAGAGCCCCCCAGGGAAGGCACAAATGACAACAACTTAGCTGAGGGGAAGGAGAATTTCTGCAAGCAATGGCTTCTCCACCTGCCTTGCTCCACCCTCCAGCCCCGGGAGCCTTTCTCAGACCATGACTTTGAGAACAGCAGAAGCAGCTGGGAAGAGAGGAGTTCAGGGATATTTTTTTAAAAAAATAATTTTGTATGTTTTTTATGCATTGTGATTTGCTGTTATTTTTATTGATTATAGATTAGTAATTCTTTGGTATTTGAAACAGAACACACGCTATTATTTATTGTAATTGATAAGTGTGAGCTGTTTAATTATTATTTGCTGGTGTTTAATTTTACTTTTCGCTATTGGATTCTAATGGATTTTTGAATATTGCTTTATTTGATATAAGTTTATTTTACCGTTATTGTGACTTTCTATATTGGATTGGATTGTTACTATTAATGGTTGATGTTTTATTATTATTTTTATGTGTGTTGGAAGCCACCCAGGGTATAAATTGTTGTTGTTGTTGTTGTTGTTGTTGTTGTTGTTGTTAAGCTGGGAGCTGCTAGAAACAGGAGTTGGCTGATCAAGAGGAGTCAGGAGACAGAGGGCCTTCCAGGACAGGGTTAGAGGCTGAGAGTCACAATGTGAGCACAAACTCAGACAGAGAGGAATCAGAGGTTGCCCATACTTTAACTTACCACTGGGGTAAATCTCCTGTAAGGTAAAGGTAAAGGGACCCCTGACCATTAGGTCCAGTCGTGGCCAACTCTGGGGTTGCGGCGCTCATCTCGCTTTACTGGCTGAGGGAGCCGGCATTCAGCTTCTGGGGAGCTGTGTATTCTTGCTCTGTTGGGATGTTTAAGCTGCACCTCCTGTATATTTTCAAATAAATCAAAATACAGTTGTACCTTGGAAGTCAAACAGCTTAGTTCCCGAACGTTTTGGCTCCCAAACGTCACAAACCCAGAAGTGATTGTTCCGGTTTGTGAACTATTTTCAGAAGCCAAACATCCAACACAGCTTTCGCTTGAGTGCAGAAAGCTCCTGCAGCCAATCAGAAGCTGCGCTTCGGTTTTCCAACATTTTGGAAGTCAAACAGACTTCTAGAACAGATTCCGCTCGACTTCTAAGGTACGACTGTATTACAAAATGCCAATCGGTCTCCAGCAATGGCAAAGCCCAGCTAAGTTTGGCGCTCCTGCAAGTCCTCCTCAATGCTTGTAGAAGTGGGTCACCCATAACACTACCTTTATTTCTCCAGCATTGTTTAATTGTCTCTTGGTCACCCCACCTTCTCATTATCTATACATTTGGCGAGAGACATTTCCTCTGAGCGAAGACGGCACCCATCTAGCACTCGGCTAATGAACACAACATAATTCACATCAGGCTTTGATTACCCTTATAAAAAAATACTGGCGTTTGCTGTGCTTTCACAATTACTGCTTCTCTAACTTCCAATTATCTCCCCTGTATTAACAATCAGCATTAAATGCATTAAATAATGTTTCCATAGCAATGCCATCCTGCTCTCTTGTGGCGTTCACTTAGGGAATCCTCTCCTAAATCGTGATCTGCCGCTGAAGCTATAAGCTTCAGAAGGAAGGACCTCTAGCCCCTTCCTTATGGTTTTACATCTGCAGTTAGCCGGAAGCAGATATCCTTGAATGAGCATTTTGAGCAATGGAAGATCATTGCGAACCCTTGCCCATCAAAATGCAAAGGGCCTTACAGACTATGGATATTAGGGATAGGAGAAAAGTACAACTGAGTTCACATTTACAGTGGTACCTTGCTTCTCAAGCTTAATCCGTTCCAGCAGTCTGTTCAACTCCCAAAACCGTTCAAAAACCAAAGCGCAGCTTTCAATTGGCTGCAGGAGCTCCCTGAACTCGATTGGAAGCTGCGTCAGATGTTCAGCTTCTGAAAAACATTCGCAAACCAGAACACTTACCTCTGGGTTTGCAGCATTCGGAAGCTGATTTGTTTGGCAACTAAGCCATTCAGGAACCAAGGTTTGACTGTATAGGTAAACCTACATAATTTACACTTTCCAATACAATCTGGGAACTGAAACATATCCAGCCTTTGAAATCTGCACTCCTCCCGCCCTGAGACCTGTGGGTAAAGGGCTGTATATGAATTCAAATAATAATGGTGGTGGTGGTGGAGCTGGGTACCTTTAGCCTGGAAAAGAGGAGAATGAGAGGAGAGATGATAGCCATCTTCAAATATCTGAAGGGCTGTCACATGGAAGAGGGAACAAGCTTGCTTTCTCCTGCTCTGAAGGTAGGACTTGAAGCAATGGCTTCAAGTTACAAGAAAAGAGATTCGACTAAACATACGAAAAAAACTTTCTGACAGAGCTGTTTGACCGTGGAACAATCTCCCATGGGAGATGGTGGGCTCTACTTCCTTGGAGGTTTCTAAGCAGAGGTTGGGTGGCCATCTGTCATGGCTGCTCTAGCTGAGATTCCTGCATTGCAGGGGGTTGGACTAGATGACCATTGGGGTCCCTTCCAACTCTACGATTCTATGATTCTAAGTTGTTAAGGATTTTATATAACAACACCTAAAAGAGGTTTATGGATTGCAGCTTGGAGTTTCAAAACTCTCCCTGAATTTAGAGTTTCAAATTATCTGGTCCCTGACTCCAAAGTGGACCTTCCTTCCTTCCTTCCTTCCTTCCTTCCTTCCTAGCCCACATTTTCTCCAAGGAGCTCAATGTGACACGCATAGTTCCCCCTCACCCTGTTTCATCCTCACCACAACCCTCAAAGGTAGGTTAGTAGTGACTGGGCCCTGGCAGCTCAGTTTGTCTCCTGGCCAAGTGATGGCTTGGAACTCTGGTCTCCCCAGTCCATGTCCAACACTCTAACCACTAGACTGCAGCAGTTCACATCAAGAATCCGAGACCAGGGTCATCATCAGTGGTTGGCAACACTGGGCATCGCCAGAGGCCCGTGCCCCTGTCATGGGTCCACAACCAGTCCCTGGAACCTGCTGGCCTTGGTACTGCTCATTCTTCCTGCTGCCACCTGTTCACCTACCCAGTGGTGGCTGCTGCCCATTGGGGCTGGTGGGGTGCAAGATAGGGAGACCAACAGTAGGTGTAGCCAGAGCCAATGGAAGACAGAGCCACCCTTTGATTGGTTGCAAGTAAGTGGAGATTGGTTGAGTCAGGGTCAGCCCAGGACGTTTTGCCACTTGAGGCGACATCTTGCTGCCGCTGTTGCTCCTGCCTCCTCTACCCTGCCCTCATACTTCAGGCCATGTACAGAGAAGGGTGGCATTCAGTTAAACATACAGCGGAAAAACTCCCTCAGAACTACACAGCCAATCAGAGCACCCTGTCCCTTCCAACTCTATGATTCTCAGAGGCTTTATATACTAACACCTAGAACTTGGCCTGATAGCAATCTTCTACTTCATCATCATCATCTGAGCTAGATGAATAGGGCAGCTTTCTGTCCATTCACCTCTAGGACTCCCCTGATCCTGCCTTTTGCCCAAAGGGGCACATCTCCTGTCTTGTTTCTGTTTGGGAAATGAAGCAGGAAAGGAGAGCAGGAAAGCAAACCTCTGACATATTGCCGGTGCAGATAAGATTATGAACAGTGAAATGATTATAGCTTTTCCCCGCTGCCTTCATATCTGAATATAACCAGTAATTAAGAGCAAACCAAAATAGCTGGTTTGGTCTGGGCAATCTGATTAGCATGTCCTTCAGCTGATAAACATACTATTTTTGGGGAGTGGGGTGGAATTAAGAAGCTATTAAGCTAGGGAGATAATCTGTTCTGAACAATGATTCCCTGTTACACTATTTTTTAAAAAGCATAAATAAGCAAGAGTCACCTGGCTTAAGTGTGTGAGGAGTAACTGAAACCGTCTGGGAATCTGATAGCAGGAAATGATTGCTATTTTTTATTTTGTCTCTTTTGCAATGTTTCTCCAATTAGAGAACCTTACTGGAGCAGAAATCCTCTTTACTCATGAGCCTCCATTTATTGTAATGATATTTTCAAATGGCCCACATGATTGATATATTCTAATGTCACATAACTGTGTGCACCGCATAGAATCATAGACTTGTACTAATGAATGCAGGTAAGCTAAGATGTTTAAAGCTTTTTCACTGCAATGCGTCTTGCAGAATATTGCATGCTTGCATATATATGTAAAGGGGTTAGATACTTACTTAATAGGAATTGGGCAACCAATATTATCAAGCGTCTGGAAACCAAGCCTTATGAAGAGTGGTAGAGAGAGAGTTGTGTTTGTTTAGCCTGAAAAAGAGGTGACTGGGAGGAGATCTTCAAGTATCTCAAGTGACATGGAAGAACTTCAAGTCACATGGAAGATGAAGCAAGCTTGTTTTTCACTGCTCCAGAGGATAGGATTTGAACCAATGGCTTCTGATCTTCTTCTTCTTCTTTTTCTTCTTCGACAATCACTCGTAGCCAAGTTAGATTGTCTTCCATAAACATGGTTTTAACAATGAGTCCATAAGTGACTATGGAGGCCAATTCTGGAACCACACGCCCTTCCACAGTGGGGACATTGGTTTCCAGGCGGGAGTTGATCATGGTGTGGATTTGCCAAGCGTGTCTTCCTCTTAGCACATTTCTCCCTTGCATCCTGAGTTCGAGTGTCTTCAAAGCCCATGACACCTTTGGTAAAGGCTGTTCTCCAATTGGGGCGCTCGCAGGCCAGTGTTTCCCAGTTGTCGGTGTTTATACTACATTTTTTTTAGCTTTGCCTTGAGACAGTCTTTAAACCTCTTTTGTTGACCACCAGCATCACACTTTCCATTTTTAAGTTTGGAATAGAGTAGTTGCTGGGAGTACGAGATTCCCGACGGCTTCGCTCACAAGGGTCATAGGAATGTGCAAGCCACGACAAGGTGATGATCCAGCGAGGGAGTTTCTGATCATAAGAGCTGTTTGACAGGGGAACAGACTCCCTCAGAAGGTGGTGGACTCTCCTTCACTGGAGATTTTTGAGCAGAGGTTGGATAGCCATCTGTCATGGAAGCTTTAGTTGAGAATTCTGCATTGCAGAGGGTTGGAATAGATGGTCCTTCCAACTCTACAATTCTACAATTCTAAGAGAAAAAGAGCACTGTACATTCAGGAGTACCTCGTGAGGTGCAAATCCCAACTTGCCTACACTGAGTACAGCTCTGCTTCAGAGTGTTTCCAAAGAGCGACATGAAATGAGATGTTGATGCAGCCCCTTTCCCCAAGGCATCCAGAGTTGAGGGTTTATTATGTTCATTTTCCTGCTTATAACGCTAGCACTTTGATTCCATTCTCTAACAATCCAGTTGTGTTATGGGACTGTGGCTTTTTAAACTGACATACCCGGCCCGTAGCACTAAAATTTCTTTCCCGGCAGTGGCCGTGATGTGATACAACAGAAGACAATGTCATGCTCATCACCACCCTTATGCCTCTGTTATCCCATGATTCCCCCGTGAAAATGGCAGGGAAGTATTTATGCTGGAATCCCACCCCCAATTTCTCCGCACAATGTGATCCATGCAAACCACGGGGATATCACAGTACAAAACGGTCGTTTTCCAGGTTTGGGGGTTGCAAACATATTTGGGTAGTGGAGGGAGCGATTAACATGGAAATGAGTGCTAAAATGAGTCCAAGAATTATCAAGTAAGCAAATTGGCTCCCAGTACATTTCCGAGCACATTTCAAAGTGTTGGTGCTGACCTTTAAAGCCCTAAATGGCCTCGGTCCAGTATATCTGAAGGAGCGTCTCCACCCCCATCGTTCTACCCGGACACTGAGGTCCAGTGCTGAGGGCTTTCTGGTGGTTCCCTTGCTGCGAGAAGCCAAGTTACAGGGAACCAGGCAGAGGGCCTTCTCGGTAGTGGCACCCTCCCTGTGAAATGCCCTCCCACCAGATGTCAAAGAGAAGCACAACTACCAGACTTTTAGAAGACATCTGAAGGCAGCCCTGTTTAGGGAAGCTTTTAATGTTTGATGCATTACTGTATTTTAATATTTTGTTGGAAGCTGCCCAGAGTGGCTGGGGAAAAGGAATAAATGCTGTCTTGAAAGGGTTCCTGTAACAGATGGAGGCCCATGTTGAACCCGAGCCTTTAACTTGGCTTGTCCAATAAATGTTTAGAGAGGGCAACAGAAGCACATAGCCTGCAAATAGACAGCCAGCTGCTGGGTGAAAGCATCACTCTTAAAATGACCTTTTTCCTCAAAAGCCTGCTTCTTCCATTCTTCCCATTGGCCCACAGAATAGCTGGGTGAGTGTGTGCTTCATGCACACATTAAAATTTAAAGAGATTTCTCTTAACTAATCGCATCAAGTGGCATTTGAGCAACACAAATATTTGCTTTGTTCCTTCAGCACTCTTCCAATTACGCGGAACATTTCAGAGAAATCAAATTATGGCAGATTTAATATTAAAAGGGGTGTTGTGCGTGTGCTGGGACAAATGTGGGCCGGGGGGAGAGAGAGACGGTAAGCTTCAAAAGGGAAAGGTGGTTTAATTTAGTTTGCACATTCCAAATTCATCCCTGTTTTCTTTTTCCAGTAGCACAGTTGTCAAAACCCAAGGTGATAAAACAGTTTCCGGTGGGCTGCACAAAATGCCTACGCTTAAGCCTGAACAGACCTTGTTGCTGTTGCATTACAGGGATCAGCTGTTGTACAAAAGAAAGCTGTTGTGCAAGGGGGGAAACAAATATATTATGAAAGACAACAGATTGCACCCCAAGAATCAGCTGTTGTGCAGCGAGCTTCTATTAGCGCAGCTGTGTTGTTGGGTTCCATTGTTGTGCTGCCTTTGAACTCTGCCAGCTTTTTCTAATCCTAAACCATGCCCCAGCTCTTTCTCTTACTCTTAACCCTATTAATTCTTAGACTAAACCTACCAGAACAAAGTTTGGGAACCACTGGTTTAGACTGAGAATTGGGCTTGGGGTTTGGCTTAGGTTTAGGGATAGGTTCATACTCAGAGTTAGATCAGGGGTCAGCAAACTTTTTCAGCAGGGGGCCAGTCCACTGTCCCTCAGACCTTGTGGGGAGCCGGACTATATGGGTGGGGATGAAGGAATTCCTATGACCCACAAATAACCCAGAGATGCATTTTAAATAAAAGCACACATTCTACTCATGTAAAAACACCAGGCAGGCCCCACAAATAACCCAGAGATGCATTTTAAATAAAAGGACACATTCTACTCATGTAAAAACACACTGATTCCCGGACCATCTGTGGGCCAGATTTAGAAGGGTTAAGTTTACAGTTAGAGTTAGGGTTGGGTTTAGTGTTAGACTGAGAGGGTTAGGGTTCAGCTTAGAGTAAGGTTAGGATTAAGGTTGTGTTTAGGGTTATTTAATATTAATTAATTAATTGGCTTTGTTAGTCCCTTTACCTTGTCCAGGGCAACCCAATGCATCTTACAAACAGACAATGAATCCCTATAGCTCTATTAAAACCAACAAGAAAGAGAAATACATTAAAAACATTCATACTTTTGGTTAGAGTTAGCAGGTTCTTCTTTTTTCTGGGGGTACTCGAAGGTACACAGTACTGGCACCTTTCTTTATCCAAATGTTAAAACTGTAGCATTAACTGTTAACAACTTCATGGTGAAAGCTAGCACCTTTTTTTCTTTTTTTTTTAAAAAAAGCACTGGGTTAGATATAAGTTGAGGCTTAGGGTTAGACATTGGCCATGGCACAGTCTTGCAGCTTCCTGATTCTTAGTCTCAGTGAAACAAGACCTGCACCAGCAGTTGGTACTTCCAGGAGGCTGGAGAGGAGACTTCCCACCATTGCCTTTCCTGACATTTGCCTTCTGGTGCTCTCAGCCTCCTCTAGAGGAGACAAGCGGGAGCCAACAGGAGGTCATCTACTCCACATCCCCTAACGGTATTTAAACCAGGCACTGCCTTGGAATGCAACCAGACCGGTCCCAGAAACCTTATTGCCAGTTAACTTTCATTTTTGCTTTGTATTTATATGCTTGAGCCTAGATCATTTTTTCCCCTTTCTAATGTTGAATTTATTCTGTGCTTGCTCAATTGCTGGCTTTCGTTATTTTGAATTTGCTGACGTGGTCTGTGTTTTGCATGCTTGTATTTGCAACGCTCCACTCTTTAATGTTTTGATTGTTTGCTGTAAGCCACTTTGGGCAGAGCTCATTGTGGGAAAGCAGCATGTAAGTACATAAAATCAAACAAGTCAGTCAATCAGTGTGAGTTTTTTTGTTAGTTTGTTTCAGGCCAAGGGAGCTGGTGTTTGTCCACAAACAGTTTTCCAGGTCATGTGGCCAGCATGACTAAACTGCTTCTGGCAAAATGGAACACCGTGACGGAAACCAGAGCGCACGTAAACACCCTTTACCTTCCCGCCACAGCGGTACCTATTTATCTACTTGCAGTGGCATGCTTTCGAACTGCTAGGTTGGCAGAAGCTGGGGCAGAGCAACAGGAGCTCACCCTGTTGCGAGGATTCAAACCTCCGACCTTCTGATCTGCAAGCCCAAGAGGCTCAGTGGTTTAGACCACAGTGCCACCCACATGCAGTGCCAACACACACAGCATTCCCCCTGAGCACAGCTAATTTTGCTACCCGAGGTTCAACTAAATTCCTCTACCAGCCACCCATCTCCCCACCGAAAGGAGATGTCCCCACCATGGCGTTCCCACCAAGGCATGTCAAGCACTGCTCTTCAGTGGTTTTGACTCCGGGCTGGTGGCTGCCTGTCTTGTTCCATCACAATTAGCCAAGCGGGGAGTGTATTTAGAAAGCTGACAGCAAGTATTTGGGGAATTAATGATCACTGATTTATGAATATTGAGTGGCATCCCAGTAACATAAGCTGAGCAGTCACTCACAGATGGATCGCGTTCTCCCTCCCATTATCATCCCTTGCAGTCACTCAAAGGCGGTTAAATGATTTTGATTTATGACCTTAACCGACAGAGCTTGGTACATTTGCTTTATCGGTGTGTAAATTCCTCCGATGTAATTCCCTGCCCCTCCAAAGAGCTCATTAAACGTCAACATTATGCATGAGCCGAGCAGTCTGGAATTCTCAGATCTCTTACTTCATCTCATTAAATTTGAACCAAACAATCTTGCAATTAAAATTTCATATAGATTCCCTACTTATGATTGGCATTTGGCCTTGGTTAAAAACACACTTGAACGGTGTGTGTCCCCCCCCCCCAACGCAGAAAAGAGTCTAAAGTGGCTAGATTGATCTTGACATTGTTTGGTTGCCCAATGGTGACGGGGAGTCTAATGTTCCAATTAGCATTTGTGGCCATTTTGGAGGGGGGGTCTGCTGCATGAAAATCTACACAGAGGTGTACCTAGGGACCCTTGGTATCAGCCCCTCCCTCCCCCCAAAAAGATCTGTGCTTTACCATCGTGCAAGAAAGACAGGAAGCTTCTGCTTTTGATCTTGTTGTGACAGCTGTGTCGCGTCGCCTCACACATACCTGCCAACATTTATCCGATAAAAATAGGGACGCCCTAAATAATAATAATAATAATAATAATAATAATAATAATAATAATAATAATTCTATCATTTATTCCCCACCCACCTAACAGTTGCACCAGGCACTCTGAGTGCCTTCCAACATATATAAAAACATAATAAAGCATTAAACATTTTTTTAAAACTTCCCTATACAGTGGTACCTCAGGTTACAGACTCTTCAGGTTACAGACTCCGCTAACCTGGAAATAGTACCTCGGGTTAAGAACTTTACCTCAGGATGAGAACAGAAATCGAGCGGCGGCAGCGGGAGGCCCCATTAGCTAAAGTGGTACCTCAGGTTAAGAACAGTTTCAGGTTAAGAACGGACCTCCAGAACGAATTAAGTTCTTAACCCGAGGTACCACTGTACAGGGCTGCCTTCAGGTATCTTCTAAAGGTTGCATCGTTACTTATCTCCTCGGCTCAATGGTCACATAACTCCATACCCTCCAACATTTCTCCAATGAAAATAGGGCTGTCCGAAGGAAAAGCAGGACATTCTGGGATCAAATCAGAAACCGGGCCGGCTTCTGTAAATCTGGGATTGTCCCTGGAAAATAGGGACAATTAGAGGGTCTGCACACACATATATGGCTTACACTCCATCATCTGATTTTTGCGCCCCCAGTGGGGGCTTGGTTTTGCCAATTTCTGTATTGAGAAGTTTTTGATGTTTGATGTTTTATTATTTTCTTATATGTGCTGGAAGCCGCCCAGAGTGGCTGGGGAAACCCAGCCAGATGGGTGGGGTGTAAAGAATAAAATGATGATGATGATTCCCTAGGACTCGAACCCACAGCCCCAAGAACAAGAATCTCATGCTCTACCAACTCTCCCCGTCCAGGAACGACCATTGCTGCTGCATCGGTAAGCAGCTGGTTGAAGGACCTCCCGTGACAGATTTGGATCCAGCAGATGCCCCAAACTTGCTGCCTTTTAGTTCTTATGATTTATTATTGTTTACACCTGCTTTGTTTTTTTAAAAAATTGAGTTATTTTCTGTGTTTTCTTTTATTTCGCCACTCCTGCAGATTCTTACGGAAGGGCAGTAGTTGTGGAAAGATTGTGCAAAATAAAGAAATCCGCCTCCCTCTCTTGACTCCCACAGCAGCAACCTAGAATGCAAGGAAGTTAGAGGAGGGTACCCTTCCCCCTTTAAAAGGCGAATGAATATAAAGCCTGCTTTTGTGAAGAGCAGGGCCTTTTTTAAAAAAGCAAGCCCATTTACAATTAAGATCTAACTGCTTCCAGACTGTGACGCCAGTTGCCAAATTGCAGCATGGTTCAACTTTCGTTATTAGCCCTGGGGGATCTTTAGAGAGAGAAATTCTTTGGGATGCAGGCATTTGGCAGGATTTCTGCCTTCCCTTTCTGCAAAGAGGTCAGAGCATATGCTTTTATCATGAATTTGAAGCAAATCCTTGATGGACTAGCCTTTGTTCTTCTGACATTTATTACTGATAGGCCGATGCTGGCACATAAAGGGGGAGAGGGATGTGTCTGCAAAAGAAGGCTGTATATCAACACCTGACACGTTAAAATTAGCAGGGCTGCACCAAACCCTATTTTACTTCTAGAAAATCAGAGGCATCACTCCCTTTCTTTCTCATGTTCCTCCCCTAAGAGTAAGTGAGAGGTGTTACAGGAATTCTAAGGTCTCAAATGTAGAATAAAGGTTGATAATTGCACAAGGTAAATGCACATACATAAGTATATAAACCACATGTCTAAAACAGTACAGTGGTACCTCGGGTTACATACACTTCAGGTTACATACGCTTCAGGTTACACACTCGGCTAACCCAGAAATAGTGCTTCAGGTTAAGAACTTTGCTTCAGGATAAGAACAGAAATCGGGCTCCAGCGGCACGGCGGCAGCAGGAGGCCCCATTAACTAAAGTGGTGCTTCAGGTTAAGAACAGTTTCAGGTTAAGAACGGACCTCTGGAACGAATTAAGTACTTAACCTGAGGTACCACTGTATAGGAGAGCAATCCAAAAGCCATCTTGGCTTTCCTAAAGGCTCTAAATATTTCCTCTGCCTCCTTAATCCTCCTTGCCTGAGAACATGTAGGCAGATAGTAATCAGGGGAAGTTCCTGAAGGGATTCCTCTCCTATATCTATGAACCTCCTTTGTGTTAATTGTCATTGTTTGCCCAGATGCTCTGCATTGAGGGATGTCTGACGGGCATCCCAATTGTCTTATCAAATGCTAACTTTTTATGTATCTTTTATGTATTTTATGTGTCTGGAACTATGTAAAACTTGCTAAATCCTCAGGAATATCACACCTTGGCCTGCCTGAGCCACAGTAACCCCATCTTATGTGTGATGTAATTTCTGACGGTTTGTAGAGGGGATGTCCTCCTTCTCCATGCCATAATGCAAACCCTTAAAAAGAGATGTTGCTTCTTGGTTCAGGGTCTCCCTTGCCTCTGTTGCAACAGAAAAATAAAGATCTGCCTTGCTTTCACTGCATCCTGCCTCCATCCATTCATCTCTGATGGATCATGGATTTAGGGGACTCAGTCCCTTGGAAGGTTGGACAGCAAAAGCCAACCACCCCTATTTTTTCTGTAAAAACTAGTCCAAAGAGAGGCTAATGAGGAATGAGCATGCTCAGTTGCATGGAATGCTGGCAAAGTGTGGCGAGGAGAACCTGGGAAATGATGGTGGGATGGTGAATGGAACGGATGGCTCATTCAGTAAAGCACAAGACTCTTAATCTCAGGGTTGTGGGTTTGAGCCCCACGTTGGGCAAAAGATTTCTGCAGAAACAGAAGCAGGAGAGGAGGGAGGCCAAGAGGCAGAGATGAATCAGGCTGCTGAAGAGTCATGGGCATCTCCGCCTCCTGCTGCAACAAGCTCCCCTCCCCCCATGTCTCTCAGAACCAGGAGAGGCATGAAAAGGGCAGAGGAGAAGTTAGCTCCATGCAGGCACAGTCTCAGATTGCTTGGGGAAAACCCTGGAGAGGAGGGAATTTAGGCAGCTATAGGGAGGTGGGAACCTTCAGTCTCAACAACTGCTTCATGGGGACAAGACCTGTTGGAGATGAGCTGCATGCTCAGTAGGCCTGACACTTCTGTGCAGATCCTGCTTTTGCTAATCAAGAGTTAAGTCCACTCGCTCAGTGTGATTTACTGCGGCCTCCTGGCATCACACGACTCCTTTGCCAAATGTCCACTCAGGGAAGGTGTGTCAACAAGGGCACCCAGCCTCCTCACACCTTAAGTAGCCCTACCATTACCAGGTGCGGCTACAGGTGTGGGAGTCACATGCCCCTTGTCCACCTTTTGCCCTCCAACCTGTGAACAGCCATACAGGGCTAAGTCCTCCTGCTTGTCACGAGGTGCCCCATCTTGCAAGCCTTCTCCCACTTGCCTCCATGTCTTTCCCTGACTGCTGGGACCCTCCCCAGCTTCCTCCTCCTCAGACCAGGCATGGGGCATGGGGGCGTTCCATGACACTTACAATAACTACTTAAAAAAAATAGATGAGGGTGGGGCAAATGACATAGAGTGGGGTGGAATTTTCCAACTCAACCATGTTACAAAATTTATTTTAATAAGGGGGTGCAGAAGATGACCCCCCCCAAAACCTATTAAACATTTAGTCAGCCTCCGTTTCAAGCTGTAATAATGTGAGAGGGAATAATAAATTCAACAGACCTTGATCTCTGAGTGCTTTTCTTCATTCGTATCACTATTAATCGTCATTTATTCATGCGCCTCACCCCTCAGAGGGGTTTAAATGTTTCACTGCCTCCGTGTAAACGGACATGACTCTATTAAAGCTATCTGGATTGTAGAGAGGTGCATAAGGGGCAAAAAGATCACTGCTTAGGTGAAGCGTGTGTGTGTGTGTGTGTGTGTGATCTTCTGGTGCTCTAGTAACCTCTAAGCTGGACTGATGCAATGTGTTATATGTAGGGCTGCCTCTGAAGACGGTTTGGAAACTTCAGCTGGTGCAGAATTTGGCAGCCAGGTTGCTCACTGGTGGAAAACGGTTTGAGCATGTTACACCAATCCTGGCTATGACTGCATCAACTGCCAATTAGCTTCCAGGCCCAATTCAAAGTGCTGGTTTTGACCTATAAAGCCTTAAACGACTCAGGGCCATCTCTCCCCGTATAAGTCATAAGACTTATGAGAGCCAGTGTGGTGTAGTGGTTAAGAGCGGTAGTCTCGTAATCTGGGGAACCGGGTTCGCGTCTCCGCTCCTCCACATGCAGCTGCTGGGTGACCTTGGGCTACTCACACTTCTTGAAGTCTCTCAGCCCCACTCGCCTCACAGAGTGTTTGTTGTGGGGGAGGAAGGGAAAGGAGAATATTAGCCGCTTTGAGACTCCTGAAGGGGAGTGAAAGGCGGGATATCAAATCCAAACTCTTCTTCTTCTTCTTCATCCTGAACTCTGCGTTCATCATCTGAGGCCATTCTTCATGTGCCTCCTCCACAAGAGGCCTGGAGCATGGCAACACAAGACTCTTTCCCCACTGATAATGCTGTTACAAGCATTGTACTTCACTGTTTGTTAATTGTTTGCCTTTTTCTGAAACTCAATCAAGCACAATTCACAGACACACAAAACCTGCCAGTTGGCACCTACTTCAATTGCATCATGTTTTGTGGATTTGATTTTCCATAACTAAAATAAGCATCCTAACCCCCCATGAACAGGGTTAGATGGAAGCTTTGCAGTGGGCATGGCAGAAACTGAGTAAGCCCTGGATCTGTTAACAGTCTTAATTCTATTTTTTCCTCGGATGCAACATCTGGCAGCTCACTGTCACCTTCACTTGATGTTTCCTTCCAGCTTTGCATTGTTATGCGTGCCACGCTGACACAAGCAACTTACAACACATCTGCCTCAGCAACCCCAAAGTGCTGTGTTGTTGCCTCCCTTCAAAGCGCCATCGTGTGGTTTCAGCTGTGATCTTAAACTCATTTATCAGCACAACCTACCTGGCAGTTTCAGTGGGACTTGCCTGTAGAATTTGAAAGGGCCACATTCAGACATCTTTCTTATTCTGAAGAGTGTAGGGAAGACCCCAGCCGTAATTGGCTTCTGTCTCAATCAACACAGCCAAAAGACTTAAAAACCAGGGATGGAAACGCCGCCTCGTTGAATCTCATATCGCACAGTGGAACCGCTGGTCCTTCGTCGTCTCCCAGCCGCACATGCCCTCATATTGCAAACCCACAAACGGGCATGCCAGACCATGAGACAGGGGAGCAGGTGCCCCATATAAATGATGCGAGTGAAGCAAACAGACCCAGATGACTCAAGGAGAAAGAGCCAGATTATGCATTTGAAAGGGAATAAAAAGCAAAAAAAACCCAACTTCAGAACAGCAAAGGCTGATCCATGAGGGTGAATGGAGCATTGCCCCCACTGAGCTCAGCCTTCCCTCAGCCACATCCTGCCAGTCTGCCAGCCTGTCTACTTACAAACCAGCCCAGAAGATGGCCCTGCCTGCCAGCTTCTTCTTCCTCAATGTTGTTCTTGTAAAACTCATCCAGGAGGAGAATGAGGCCAAAATGTCGGTCTCTCTGTCGTTGGCTTGACCAGCCCCAATGGGCACCAGCCATCACTGCTTTTCAGAGCTCTGCTGTCTGTTTCAATTTCTAGACTGTAATCCCACCGGAGCAGAGAATTGTCCTCTCCTCCTTTAGTAGAGCACCCTATACTTATGATTATCGGCTTGTGGCAACACGGAGGTGGGCTTTTCCACTCACGGCGCAAGTGTTGTAGAAAGCTCTCCCTGCAGAAATGCAAGAGGCTGTTCAAGACACTCATTCTGGCAAGCATCCCCCTGATTCCCTGACTCGAACCTCTTGTATTAATTGTTTTTAATTGCTGCATTAACTGTTTCGATGGTGTTGTTTTGAATGGGCTCGTTTTTATTGCAGATGTTTGTTTTAATGATTCAGTGGAATTCTTTTATTGTGCATTTTTAATTGTGCATTTTTGCAGTTGGTTTTATACTTGTAAACAGTGCTACCACGGTGAATCGTCAGTTCCGTTGCTACCCCCGATGGCAGCCTCATTTCCTGTCATGGTGTTGCCTGATTCTCAGACGGAAGCGAGCGTTTAATGTGTGAAGTAGGAGTTGGAATCTAGCACAGAGATTGGTCAGTTTCGCTGCTACCACCTCCGATGGCAGCTTTATTTCCTTCCCCAGTGTAATGCATGTTCTTTGTACTTTTGTCCATTTACTGTATTTATTTTTCGTGATTTGAACTATAAAATGGTGATTTATTTATTAATCAAAATGAGAGTACACCTAAACATTTTTTTAGAAAAAAAAAGCAATGCTTGAAAATACCACTTAGGCAACTGAGTGGCATATAAACAAATCGCTAATCATTGTGATCCACGGATGGCAGAATAAAAGAAATGTAATTTTAACAAGGGCAGGTTTTAACCTCCGAATTATCCTCCCTGTATTTCCATCTCCACCCATCTCCAGGTCCTCCACTCAACCTTAATTGCAGCAAATCTTCTTTTCCTCCTGCTCTGGAGCACATGAGTGCCGCTGTATCTCTCTGCCACTCTTCCTGGAATTGATGAGCCGCTAGGCCAACCCTGCACTCTCCTGGCTTCGAAAGCAATTTGTCCCGAGCCTGAAATTTAAACAATAGAGATTCATTTAAAGCTAGATAATATACCACCTCTCTTACCGATTTAACATGCTCTCGCGGCAGACAAAGATGGAAATTGAGAGTGACACGCCGTGAATAAACTATCCCCAAACGTACAGTTGGCAGCTGTAATTTTATCAAAAGGCTTTGCGGTGAATATAAACAGTGTTTCTAAAGAATGCGAGCTCTAATAAATGTTGTCCTTTATGCCTACAACAGGCTGTGTTTTACTAGCAGTTATCATACTATCGGCTCAGCAGCACCGATGCAGGACAATTGCTTTAACCATGCAGGGACTTATTGACTGATCCTTCTCCCCAGTCAGGCTCATTTGCATGGAGGAGAGCAAGAAATTGCCGGCCCATCTTCAACATCTCAAGATGCCTACAGGGGGTTGTGACCAGTGGAGGCTGGTGCATTAGGGTAAAGGGGGCACCGCTCCACCAAAATCAGGCTGCCCTCAGCCAGCCTCCGCCTGCCTGCCTTCTTGTTTATATCCAGTCCAGGGGGGCTGCCCTGGCTGTCAGCTTCTTCCTCCTCCTCAGCCTCAGTGTTGCCCTTGTAGACTCAGCAATGAGGAGGCGGATGGGTCCCAAACTATAATTAGTTGACTCTGTCCAGGCACGCAAGCTACAGGGGACCAAAGGGTCTTCAGCCCCCTCAATATCTGGGGGCAAGGGGCCGGGCCCCTGAATATTGAGGGGACACAGGAGGGCAAGTGCAGAGGATCCTGCCAACAGTTGGCCTTCCCAATGCGCCAAGATCCAAGGGTCACACTGGAGGGCTGGATCTTCGACATCCTGGCACAACCCTGCTGACGAGAGCACCGGTGCTGCATGTTGTGGGTGTGTGACATCATGCGACAGGCCCCCTCAATGTTGGGCACAACTTGGTGCCTTGGACTGAAGCGATGATCCCCCTTTCACACAGTCCCTTCAGACATTATTTTATTTTCTGCACATTCAAGACTTTCAAAGTGTCCGCCTAAAGTGCAAACATAATAAATCTTCTTCTTCTTCTTCTTCTTCTTCTTCTTCTTCTTCTTCTTCTTCTTCTTCATCTTCTTCTTCTTTTTCCTCTTCTTCTTCTTCTTCTCTTTCTTCTTCTTCCTCCTCTTCTTCTTCTTTGGTGATCACTCATAGCCGAGTAAGATTGTCTTCCACGAACATGATCTTAACGGTGAGTCCGTAAGTGACTGTGGAGGCCAATTCTGGATCCACACGTCTTTCCACAGTGGGGACATAGGTTTCCAAGCGGGAGTTGATCACTGTGAGGGTTTGCCAAGCGTGCCTTCCTCTTAGCACGTTTCTCCTTTTTGTCCTGCGTTTTGAGCATTTTCAAAGCCCATGACACCTTTAGTAAAGGCTGCTCTCCAATTGGAGCGCTCTCAGGCCAATGTTTCCCAGTTGTTTATACTACATTTTTTTAGCTTTGCCTTGAGACAGTCTTTAAACCTCTTTTGTTGACCACCAGCATTACACTTTCCCTTTTTAAGTACAGAATAGAGTAGTTGCTTTGGAAGACAATAATCAGGCATTCGCACAACTTGACCAGTCCAACGAAACTGATGTTGAGAATCTTAACAGTTTGCAAGCACATGTAACCCTACAGATGCAGACATCAGAGTTTCAGACATCTGGGTCATAACGAAGATCACTGCCTGGGCCTTGGTCCTTCGGAAAGGCTGCAGTTCCATGGTACTGATCTTGCGTTGCATGAGGAAAGCCCCAGGTTCCATCCCTGATGTTGCCAGGTATGTAAGGCTGAGAAAGACTGTTTGCTGAGACCCTGGAGCAGAAGCACCATCTTCCAAAGTGCGTTGAGGGAGCCCAATGCAATGTCCAAACATCACACATGCAATGTTTCATGATGCCCTGACGTTGCTTCACACCCGGTTCAGCGTTCAGTCTCAGCAATGGGTGTGGGGGACCCCTAAAAAATAAAAGATTGAGAGTGTCCAAAGAGCTTTAACCCCCTGGAGCTGGCACCTATGGCTTCAATTTAAGGAGTTAAGAAGGCATTGACTTCCACTCCACCTTGTGTTCATCACATGCAGCGCTGTTTCCATTCTGCTGCAGTTCGTCGTCCGCCCAATCCTACATTATTTGTTACACTGTCCACTGTAGCAAACTTATGTGACCACGGAATCAGTTACATAAAATTAGGTAAGTTAGGTTGTCATTACAAACATTAATCCACCCCATTTGTTGCAATGCGAAGGAAACACCTTGCAAATGGGGGCATGTAATCAATTGTGTGGAACGCGGGTGGCGCTGTGGGTAAAAGCCTCAGCTCTTAGGGCTTGCCGATCGAAAGGTCGGCGGTTCGAATCCCCGCGGCGGGGTGCGCTCCCGTTGCTCGGTCCCAGCGCCTGCCAACCTAGCAGTTCGAAAGCACCCCCGGGTGCAAGTAGATAAATAGGGACCGCTTTCTAGCGGGAAGGTAAACGGCGTTTCCGTGTGCGGCTCTGGCTCGCCAGAGCAGCGATGTCACGCTGGCCACGTGACCTGGAAGTGTCTCCGGACAGCGCTGGCCCCCGGCCTATAGAGTGAGATGGGCGCACCAACCCCAGAGTCTGTCAAGACTGGCCCGTACGGGCAGGGGTACCTTTACCTTTACCTTTAATCAATTGTGTCTCCTATGTGCACTGAAAGCAGCAGAGACAGCAAATACTTATTGGAATGATTTCCATTCTAGACACTGGAGGAATAAGAGAACATCAGCTATTTCTGCTCCCGCTTCTGTTTTCATTGGAATTTCTCAGCATCACAACTTCTGTTGCAATCTAATGTATACGTACCAAGGCACAACTATTGACTTACTTCTGAGTAAATGTGCTTACATTGCATTTTATTCCACTCTTCCTCAAAGAGCTCAGAGCAGTTTGCAAGGCAGAGCAAGGGAACCGGCCTAAAAGAAGCCAATTTCTCCAAGGCAAGAATCCCATTTGCATTGTCTATCTATAGGGATGGGTTACGTTTTTTATCTCTCCCTTTGTCCAGAGGTGTACTGTGACACCTTGATTTATCCCCGCAATAACTCTGTAAGGTATTTTGGAGAGACCGCCCCAGTGAATTTGAATTCTAACCTGGATGTCCTGGGTTTCAATCCAGCGCTCTAACCACTACAGCACACTGCCTTAGGACAAAGCTGTTAATCAGCAGTCAGGCAGATCTTTGATTTACAAAAGCACACAAGGAAGAAGAAAGAAAGGGAACAGCAGCTCAATGAATATGCATACAAATAATATGTGACATGAATATAGAATACCTGGTTAAGTCATTTCTCCGACAATTAAATAAGGCCCATGGGTTACATCTATTTCAATAGCTTTGATCAGGAACTTAAGGAGAAGAAGAAAAAAGCCCTCCAAAGCAGCATTTAATGCAGTTTGTACCTGACAGCTCTGATGTGAAAGAACCGAAACAGCCACATTTAATCCTGCTCAGCCTCTGATGCAACACACTGAGGCTGGATGTGTCAGGTGGGCTGCAGTCCATGGGGAAATGACCAGGGGGGAGGAGGTGGTTTTGGCCAAATAGACCAGTTACTGCGGATCCCAAGGGGAAGAGGTCTATGGCACTCATGCTGTGCTTCCAGGTTTCTGAGAAGCATCTATTTCAGGCATAGGCAAATTCGGCCCGCCAGGTATTTGGGGACTACAAATCCCATCATCCCTAGCTATCAGGACCAGTGGTCAGGGATGATGGGAGTTGTAGTCCCAAAACATCTGGAGGGCCGTGTTTGCCTATGCCTGATCTATTTGGACAATGTGAGAAACAGAACACTGGACTAGACGAGACTTTGTTCTGATCCAGCAGAGGTCGCTTTGTATCATTTTTTATATGTCCAATGTATCCATAGCCCTCGGTACATTACAAGTGTTATTGCAATCCCGCTAATGGTTTTAACTGTTTACAGTGGTTTTTAAGATGAATTATAAATCCCCCTCATTCCTTATTAAAGTTATTAAAGTGTTGGTGCTGACCTTTCAAGCCCTAAACGGCCTCGGTCCAGTATACCTGAAGGAGCGTCTCCACCCCCATCGTTCTACCTGGACACTGAGGTCCAGCTCTGAGGGCCTCTGGTGATTCCCTCACTGTGAGAAGTGAGGTTACAGGGAACCGGGCAGAGAGCCTTCTCGGTAGTGGCACCCGCCCTGAGGAATGCCCTCCCACCAGATGTCAAAGAGAAGACTTTTAGAAGACATCTGAAGGCAGCCCTCTTTAGGGAAGCTTTTAATGTTTAATAGGTTATTGTATTTTAGTGTTTTGTTGGAAGCCGCCCAGAGTGGCTGGGGAAACCCAGCCAGATGGGCGGGGTATAAATAAATTATTATTATGATTATTATTATGATTAGTACTATTATTACTATTATTCCTGATTTCTGAGTTTTCCAGTCTTTTTTGCCATTTCGGCATAGTCCATCTAGTGTAGTTTGTTGAGGGTGCTCAGAGTTGTTAGAAGACCCCTATATTCCCCTCCCAGAGCTACAATTCCAAGATTTCCCAGTGAAGAGGGATTGTTGTTAGGTAGCTCTGGGAATAAGGGTCTCCTGGCAACACTCTAAGCAAACTACAGTTCCCAGGATTCTTTGGGGGGAGCCATGCTTTATACAGTGGTGCCTCGCAAGACGAAATTAATTCGTTCTGCGAGTTTCTTCGTCTTGCGGATTTTTCATCTTGCAAAGCACGGCTATTAACGGCTATTAATGGTACTTAGCGGCTTTAAGAAAAAGGAAACAAACTCACTATTAACGGTACTTAGCGGCTTTAAGAAAAAGGAAACAAACTCGCTATTAACGGTACTTAGCGGCTTTAAGAAAAAGGAAACAAACTCGCAAGAACTCGCAAGACGTTTTCGTCTTGCGCAGCAAGCCCATAGGGAAATTCGTCTTGCGAAGCGACTCAAAAAACGGAAAACTCTTTCGTCTTGCGAGGCATTCGTCTTGCGAGGTACCACTGTATTCACTGATATATCAAGAACTGTGCACATAGACAGACACCTCACACCAAACTGCTGCAAAGGAGAGGAATTGTAGAAGCTGAATTTTTTTTCAGGGGGGGGGCAGCGAGGAAGAACAGTAAAGTTTTATATATTAAAAACTCTCCTTCAATATCTTGTCAACAATTCAGTGTTGCAGGCCTGTCACAGTGATCTATAGCCCTCGGCTAGCACTGTAATATAGGCTAAATTGCCCAAGTCAGAGGCAGCGACAGAGTCGTTCCACAGGAAATTGGAAATCAATTCCTGTCATCAATGTACATTAACTTCTTTATCAGTTTCCAGAACATCCATGTAACACAAGAGACTGAAGCTGTGGGCTGGCAAATCATGATGAGGGCAATTCGCGGTGGTGAAGAAATAGGCACGAAACACACAAAGGAGTCGTCCTAGTGTTATAGTATCTGAGTGGATATCAGGCATGGGAAGTTATCTCACACCTCGTTGTCACTGAAGGGTGCCAATTCACTGTGCCAATTCAGACTGCAGGTAAGAGCTCAAGTTCAAGGGAAGCCAAAGTACCGCTCCTCTGTTCTGCCTTGGCCAGACCCCACCTGGAGTCCTGTTTCCAGTTCTGAGCACCACAGTTTAAGAGGGATATTGACAAACTGGAAGGTGCACAGAGGAGGGCGACCAAGGTGATTCAGAAACCAAGCCTTATGAGGAACGGTTGAAGGAGCTTGGTATGTTTAGCTTGGGAAAGAGGAGATATGATCACAACCTTCCAATATCTCAAGGGTTGTCCCACGAAACATGAAGCAAGATTGTTTTCTCCTGCACCAGAGGGGAAGACCTGAACCAATGGATTCAAATCCGTTCAATCTGACGAAACATGAGGGAGAACGTTCGGACGGTGATTTCTGTTCAACATGGAACTGACTACCTTAGAAGGCGGTGGTTTCTCCTTCACTGTAGGTTTTTAAACAGAGGTTGGATGGCTGTCTGTTGTGGGGGTTCGCTGTGATTCCTGTATTGCAGAGAGTTGAACTAAATGACATTTGGGATCCCTTCTAAATCTACTATTCCTGGTCCTATGATCCTATGCATCCAGGGCTTTACAGTGGTACCTCGGGTTAAGTACTTAATTCGTTCTGGAGGTCCGTTCTAAACCTGAAACTCTTCTTAACCTGAAGCACCACTTTAGCTGCCGCACCGCCAGAACACGATTTCTGTTCTCATCCTGAAGCAAAGTTCTTAACCTGAGGTACTATTTCTGGGTTAGCGGAGTCTGTAACCTGAAGCGTATGTAACCTGAAGCGTCTGTAACCTGAGGTACCACTGTATTTGGTAGGCTGCTGTTTTGACAGTTGGGTGGGTGATTGGCTGCTGGGACGTGGGTGGGGCTTATTTGAGCAGGAGATTGTCTGTGGTAGCGCTGTTAGTGTGGGTGATTGGTGGCGTCCATGGCTTTATCCAGCTGCTGCTGTGGCAATTGGACCTTAGTTTGGTGGCTGCCCCCTCCCGCCCAAAATCTCAGCAAGTGAGGAGGCTATCCTCCACAATAAAACATAGCTGAACAACTCTTGGGGCGGCGTTGGAACAGTTTTTTGGCATGTGTACAGTAGCAGAGGTCAGATGGGTGAGTGTATTTTGCAACATTTCCCCTAAAAAAAGCTCAACAACTCAGGTCCAACCCCCCCCCTTTTTTTCTTAAGTTTGAGTCCCCCAAAATAGGGGGCATCTTATACATGGGAGTGTGTTATACATGGAAAAATACAGTAAATTAAAACAGGCCACAGAAATCCACGGAAGAGGCTACCATGCTTCTAAAGAAAATATGCCCCTCCCCAAGGCATCCCCTGGTGCTCTCCGTTGCCACAAAGCAAACTTCCTTTCCATATCTCTGCAAGCCGCAGCTGGGAGTTCCCCCAGGTGATGAAACCAAGGCTGGACTCACACTTGCCGACAACTTTCCTGTCCAGCTCGAATGAAGGTTCAGTGGCAATTGAATGCCGGGGAGAGAGTGTCAGTAGAATTGTACATTTCAGTTAGCAATGAGGATTTATGTAAAGCAACAGCGCCATCACCTGGAGGAGAACAGGTTGCGACAGTGGCGGTTTAACATCATTTTATTGCCACAATGAGGAGCAAGGGAGTGTGGTGTCTTTTTTGTTATCTGTTTTTACAAGCGTAGAAGCATTGGTTAAACAATGGGGACAACCTGGAGCATCGTTTCACTACATGCAGTATTTTCAAAAGAAATAAACAATCAGGCTTTTATATTCACTCATTTCATTTCATTGATGCAATGCACAATAAAATGATTGAAATACAATAGCACCTGGCTGGGGGAGAGGATTAAAATGTTCTAGGGACAGTCCTGGATTTACAGAAGCCATCCCGGTTTCTGATTTGATCCCAGAATCCCTATTTTCATTCAAGAAATGTTGGAGAGTATGGAGTTATGCACACCAGACAAAGCATTGCCAACTGATGACCAGCTGTGGAAAAAGCAGCCAAAGACATGGGAGCCTGGCTAAACCAAAAAGCTGGCCGACTCTAATGAACTCCTGATGCCCTCAGGGAATATGTGCACTCCCTTTTCTCCAGGACATTGTCAGGCTTCAGGGAATCCCTCCCACGGTGGTAGCCAAGAAGTAGATAAACAAAAAGAGTTCTTACCAATTCTTTTATTCAATATTCACAGAGAGAGAATGTAGAAATACCGTCTCTCTTAGATAGTGGCGTTCCTCCAAGTAAAGTCCCACCCCCTCAGCCCCTCCTATTCTACGTCACCCTTGCGCCGGCTGATCTGTGTTTTCTGCCTCTGAGCTTCCTGTTCTTCTACTCTCAATCAGTGGCATTGCAATGGGGGAGGCAGTGCGCCCCAGGTGCCGTGTCTGGGGGGGGGTGACAAGAAGGCACCCTGCGGGGGCGCAAGTGGCCATCGTGCCGCCGCAGCCGCAGCTGCAAGCAGAGGATCCAGGTGCTGGCAGCAAACCGCTATGTACAGTGCATGTGAAGTGTTGCACACATGCGCTGTACATAACGATGCTGCACATGCACTGTACATAGCAGTTTGCCGACGGCGCCGCTCAAGTGCTGTACGGATGGCAGTGGGATCCCTCTGTTGCCGCTACAGCCACATGTAGAGGATCCTCTGTTCATGGCTGTAGCAGCAATGGAGGGATCCCGGTACTGTTCATATGGCGCTGGAGCGGTAGCGGCGGCAAACCGCTATGTAGAGCGCATGTGCGGCATCACTACGTCGTATGTAGCGACGCCACACATGCGCTCTACATAGCGACGCCCCGCCCGGGTGTCACAACGCCTTCATTCGCCCCTGCTCTCAATGCCCGCCTGGTCCTGGGAGAGGGGGGTCAGGAATGCTTTCTAAAGACACCGAGTCTGTCACTTGTCTCTCCCCTAGTGCTTCTTCTTATTCCTGCTCCTCTTCCAATATTTCCTAGCTTCTCCCCTCTGCAGCCTCTGAACTATGACCTTCCGCAAACCACTATTCTAAATCTATACTGTCCTCTTCTCGGGAGGAGGGGGCCGGTCCCCACCATTCCTCCTCAGTCCAGCCCCTGACAGACATTTCCTCTCGCACCTTTCGCTTGAAATACGAAGGAAGGATTATTCTCTTTCTCCTGGGGTCATTAAACCTCTTACTATGATATACAGGCCATGCCCTGAATTTGCAGAGGCCATCGAACCTTCGCGTAGCTGGAGTTTAATATGTATCAATCATCTGCTTTTAGAGGTACTTAAATTTTAGTGATCCCAAGCCAGCGCTGCCGTTTTGCTGTCTCCATTCGTTTCCACCTGGGCTGTTAATACAAATTTAAACAGGTAGCTCAGAGATCAATACTGCCCGACAGATTGGGGATTGAACTAAGCTATAGATCAATACTGTAGAGCCTAGTCGGCCGGCAGGAGAACCTGCGTCCCCCAACAGGCTGTGGATTTATACACAACAACCTTGTCCCATTTGTAATGCACAGAAACGTTCGCGGCTTCTATTACGGCCCAGGGTCCCCTCCCCAGCCCCCCAGCCCACAAAAGCAATGACAGATAGACATAATAACACAAGGCCAATTAGTCATTGTGACGAACAGCCCCTACTTGCAGCTCGGCGCAAACTTAAGTCAGGTGGGGAGCTCGATGACTAATGGGCCACTGGGAAGAAGATGGCAGGTCCTGGTAGGCTTGCAAAAATAGTCGTGCCGGCGAATAATTCTCTCTCCTACCTAGGACAAAGAAGGACAGAGAATCTGAAAACACCTCCTCAAGGACTCCGGAAGAGGGGACAAGCTTGTTTTCTCCTACCCTGGGGGGGTAGGACTCGAACCCAAGGCTTCAAGTTACAAGAAAGGAGATTCCGACTAAACATACAAAAAAACTTTCTGACAGTCAGAGCTGTTTGACAGTGGAACAGTCTCCCTCCGGAGGTTGTGGACTCTCCTTCCTTGGAGGTTTTTAAGCACAGGTCGGAGGGCCATCTGTCATGGATGCTCTAGCTGAGATTCCTGCATTGCAGAGGGTCAGACTAGATGATCCTTGGGGTCCCTTCCAACTCTATGCCTAGAAGAGGTTTGTGGATTTCAGCTTGGAGTTTCAAAACTCTCCCTAAATTTAGAGTTCCAAGTTATCTGGTTCCTGACTCCAAAGTAGACCTTCCTTCCTTCCTTCCTTCCTTCCTTCCTTCCTTCCTTCCTTCCTTCCTTCCTTCCTTTATAACCCACAATTTCTCCAAGGAGCTCAATGTGACACACATAGTTCATCCACACTCTGTTTCATTCTCACAACAACCCTCAAAGGTAGGTCAGTAGTGACTGGGCCCTGGCAGCTCAGTTTGTCTCCTGGCCAAGTGGTGGCTTGGAACTCTGGTCTCCCCAGTCCATGTCCAACACTCTAACCACTAGACTGCAGCAGTTCACATCAAGAATCCAAACCAGGGTCGTCACTGGTCTTTGAACCTGCACTCACAGCTACAAGACAGAGAAACACACACACACACACACACACACAAAGAATTCAGGCAAAGATACCTGACTTGTTTCTGATTTTAAAAAAACAACATGCAGAGATTTGATTACAGGTTAAATCTGAAGCCACGTCTAGTTTTACCCAAAGCAAATAGGCTAGCATAGAATGTGGGCTGCAGTTGCTGGCATAGTAACCTAAACTGGGGTGAAGGCCACATTTCCCTCAAATTTTGGCCACCCCCTTGAAACAACAGAGGCTCCTTTTTCTGCCAAGGCCCTGTTAGATGAGCTTCCAAGTTGGCACCCGCCTCTACCATCCACACTGCTGCAACAGACCAATCTGAATCAGCAACCTCTTCCAAAATTATGCTGTCCATGCCTGGTGTTGTTTTCTGTGGAGAAGCCCATTGAAGAACTGGAGTTTTCAGACACATTCCCTTCCCTTTAGGAGCAGGTTCGAGAGCTCTGACCAAACACACACACACACAAACGTCGTGACACTACTCTGGCCCACTTTCCTGCTCCTGACAAATGCATTTAATGCTCTACATAGCCACCTGGCTGCCATTCACTTCCATCGCCAGCTCTTGGGATGGCACCGTGCCAGCTCTGTCCACGGGCACTGCCTTGTGTACCTCATGCCTGGAACGGCAAAAGCAACATTTCTTGGGCAGCAAAACGACATATGGGTTGCAATCTTGCAAGCAAGCGGCATACAAAGAAGGCAAGGCGAAGACAGACAAGACCTGCTCAGAGACTTCCAATATCTCCCACACATATGGGGCCAAAGGGAGACAGAAGAGCAAGGCAACTGGCTTCCATACCAAACCAACACTGCCACCCCCCTGGAAGATGCCCCACCCAACGTGTTTGCAGAACCAAGGGGCCTCTTGTACCCTGACCCAGCCAGAACCCTCCAGGACCAGGGATGGAAGTCGTTTTTTCTTTTGGTTTGTGTCTGGCAGTGAAAACATTCCATCTTGTAGCCCTCTGGGTGTCAGGCTTCAGGGAATCCCATCCCCCTCCCTCACGGCAGTAATGGAAAGACAAGAAGCTCTTACCAAAGTACCGTATTTTTAGCTCCATAAGACGCACTTTTTTCCTCCTAAAAAGTTAGGGGGAATGTCTGTGCGTCTTATGGAGTGAATGTGTGGTCCCTGGAGCCGAATTGCCCAGGGGCAAAAAGCAGATCATGCTTTTTTTTTAGAAAGAGGGAAGGGGGTGTTGAAACAAAGCCGCTGAGCAGCTGATCGGCAAGCGATCGGAGGGAGATAAGGGATTCTAGAGATAAAGGAGGCTGCCTGGGAGGGGGGAGGTAAAAGCACATGGATCCTCAGGATTTTTGCATTGGGTCACCCCAAATTCACCATCAGATCACATAGCATGTCCATGGCTACAGTCTGCACCAAAAAAATCACACATTCACTGTTCCGTGGGGCCGCAATGGCACAGAAACATGGTTACAAAGCACAGATCCACATGGATTCTCAGGATTTTTGCATTGGGCTACCCCAAACTCACCGTCAAATCACATATCATGTCTGTGGCCACAGCATGAACCTCAAAAATCATACATCCACTGTTTCATTCAAAATATTTTTTTCTTGTTTTCCTCCTCTAAAAATTAGGTGCGTCTTATGGTCAGGTGCGTCTTGTGGAGTGAAAAATACAGTATTTTATTCAATATTCACAGAGTGAGACGTAGAATGCTGTCTCTTGGATAATGGCATTGCTCCGAGTTATCCCCTCCCCTCCCCTTCCCTTCTCAGTCATCAACAACCCCAGCTCCCTTACGGTGTCTGCTTAGGGACAATTGCCTCTGGGCTCTCTGCTCTCCTACTTTCATTGCTTGCCGTGTTCTGGGAGAATGGGGTTCTGGAATACTCTCTAGTGATAATGTGTCAGTCAGCTGTTCCTGCTCTGCTTCTCCCATTATCTCCCAGCTTTGCCCCTCTTCTGTCTCTGAGCTGTGACCCTCTACAAATCACCGTTGTTAATCTATACAGTGGTACCTCGGGTACGAACTTAATTCATTCCAGAAGTCCGTTCTTAACCTGAAACCGTTCTTAACCTGAGGCGCACTTTTGCTAACAGGGCCTCCCACCATTGCTGTCAACTTTTCCCTTTTTTTAAGGGAAATTCCCGTATTCCAAATAGGATTCCTCGCAAGAAAAGGGAAAAGTTGACAGCTATGCCTCTCACTGCCGCCGCCACGCCGCCCCACGATTTCCGTTCTCATCCTGGGGCAAAGTTCTCAACCCAAGGTACTACTTCCGGGTTAGGAGTGTTTGTAACCCGAAGTGTTTGTAACCCAAGGTGTTTGTAACCTGAGGTACCACTGTACTGTCCTCCTCTTCGCAGGAAGGTTCAGGAGAAGGGGGAGGCCATCTCCACCATTCCTCCTCTGATGTCCAGCCCCTGACACTGGGAGGAGGCACCCTAAACCAAAGAGTTCTATCTACATGACCCTTTATTGTTTCTGCCGCAACCTCTTATCCTGCTCAGTGTTATATACTAAAGTTCTCACCCTGGGCCAGCAGGGGGATACTGTAGATAGTTCAGGTCCACATATGCAAATAAGGGATCAAAAGTGACGTTCAGTGATTTTGCTCGGTGTTTCAGCTCAGTGATTCAGCTCAGCTCAGCTCAGAGAGTGGCCGCATCTGGCTGTGCTCTGATGTCCATCGATCCCACCATCGTCGCCAGTGTCAAGTTGTGGGTGAACATATCAGATGACACAGCGATTCTTCAAGCAGCTCTTGTTTATTCACAGGCCAGAACAGAACTGAACTGAAGAGTTCAGGTATAAGCCTGCTTATATAGAGCTCCAGTACAACGTAACTGTAACAACTTTCTGTAACTATCCAATCACTGAACGTCACTTTCGATCCCTTATTTCGATCTGATTGGCTGATTCAGCTTCCCTCCTGGAGCCTGATTGGTCTTTTCCTGCAGGCCAATCAGTTGTTGCATTCTACAACCCTACCAGCCTGATAGGCTGATTAACTTCCTCCTGGAGCCTGATTGGTCTTTTCCTGCAAGCCAATCAGTTGTTGCATTCTAGGATCCTACTTGCCTGTTGTTCTAGGATCCAAGCTTAGTACCTAACAGTTCTTGAGCTAGCAAGAGCCAGAAATCTATGAATCCATCCATCCTTTACTGCGGCCAGGAGTTTTGCGGCACTTATGATCACTCCAGGCATCTTTCTTTTAAAATACTTCAGAGCCAACGCACAAAGAAGGGGAAGACTTTGGCAAGAAACTCCTGCGACCCAATTAGTTCGGCTGGCAAACTTACCACCGCCCCCCGCCCCCCCCCCCCCCTTGGAAGCATGGGAGTGACTTTTTTTAAAAGAAAAAAGAAAGAACGAACTTTACAGCCATTCCCTTCCCAAAGGCACATTATGGCCAGATCAATGGACACAAACTGAGATCATTATGTGTGACTTACCTTGCCCGTTTCTTCCTCGTTTCTGCCTCAGAGGTTCTTTTGAATGCATTCATTGGCTTCCCGGGGAATTTCATTTAATATCTTGGCAGCACACTCAATTCTTCCTGTCATATCCTTGAGGCAATCCTATAAATAAAGGCCAGCGCATCTCATTACGCGACTCAGCAAAAGAGCTCTCTGCCTGGGCGCTTTGGTTGCAATGGGGAAAACACAATTTGGGTGAAGTCTCTTCCTTGCACAACACTCCCCGCACCTAGAAAAGCAGCACGTCAAGAAGAGTTTGAGTCTAGCTTTCTCTCGGGCACATTTGTTGCCCCCTCTGCGTAAAACCATCCCCTGCACTTAGAAAACTAGTGGGGCAAAAAAAGAAGCATTTGGATCTAGCTTTCTCATAAACTTGGTCAGTTGTTCCTACATGTGGAATCATAGAAAACTAGCTGGTCAAGGCAAAAGATTGAACCCCGGCCTTCTCCCTTGGCCTCCTAGATTGAGCTTTAATACGCTAAGGTTATCATTGCACAATGTCTGAAAACGCCGCCCAGGGGAGGAGGTGTTTGTTAATTGAGCGGTAGCAATTATCATCCCCCACAGGGAATGCAGAAAATAAATAAATAAATAAATAAATAAATAAATAAATAAATAAATAAATAAATAAATAAATCCTAGTGAAATGAGGTTTTTTTAGTGGGGGGGGGATAGTATTGGGAAAATGGGCATTTTGGCCCTCTGGAACGCAGATGGGGAAATTGTCCTTTGGGAACAGTATACCCTCCAACATTTCTCTGATGGAAATACAGACGTCCTATCAATAATAATAATAATAACAATAATAATAATAACTATACCCTGCCCGTCTGACTGGGTTGCCCCAGCCACTGTGGGCTGCTTCCAATATATATAAAAACATAAGAAAACATTAAACTTTTTTTTTTAAAAAAAAACCCTTCCCTAAACAGGGCTGCCTTCAGATGGCGGGGGGGCAGTCTGAAAACTCCATACCCTCCAACATTTCTCCAATGAAAATAGGGACATCCTAAGGAAAAGCTAAGGGACGTGGGTGGCGCTGTGGGTTAAACCACAGAGTGTAGGACTTGGCGATCAGAAGGTCGGCAGTTCGAATCCCCGTGACGGGGTGAGCTCCCGTTGCTCAGTCCCTGCTCCTGCCAACCTAGCAGTTCGAAAGCACGCCAAAGTGCAAGTAGATAAATAGGTACCGCTCCGGCGGGAAGGTAAACAGCATTTCCATGTGTTGCTTTGGTTCGCCAGAAGCGGCTTAGTCATGCTGGCCACATGACCCGGAAGCTGTACGCCGGCTCCCTCGGCCAATAAAGCGAGATGAGCGCCACAACCCCAGAGTCGGCCACGACTGAACCTAATGGTCAGGGGTCCCTTTACCTTTACCATTAAGGAAAAGCTGGACATTCCAGGATCAACTCAGAAACGGCTTCAATGGTGTTTTATGGAAGGTGATTGTTTGACTGATTATTTGCATTTATTTATTTATTTTACTGATGGTTTGTTAATTATTTTGTATGATTTATGTTGTGTGATGCTCCACTATGTTATTATTTATTGTATGTGAGCTGCTTTGTGACTACTGTGAGTAAAAAGAGACGTAGAACTATACAGTGGTACCTCGGGTTAAGAACTTAATTTGTTCTGGAGGTCCTTTCTTAACCTGAAACTGTTCTTAACCTGAGGTACCACTTTAGCTAATGGGGCCTCCTGCTGCCGCCGCACCCCCGGAGCACGATTTCTGTTCTCATCCTGAAGCAAAGTTCTTAACCCGAGGTACTATTTCTGGGTTAGTGGAGTCTGTAACCTGAAGCGTCTGTAACCTGAGGCACCACTGTAATAAATGACATGAGATGAAATGTTGAAGAGGCAGCCAGGAGGAACAGAGAGGAGTCTCCCCACCCTCAAAATTCACCCCATGACCGCAAAGACACAAAATGCGTCCCTTTTGTGACCTGCTAATGGAGCTGCAAAAGCATAAGTGTGTGTAGGATTCGCACTTGACCCTGTGTCTTGCTCTCTGCAGCTGTTCCCTCTCCAACTTGGCGGCTGACTTCGGACCACTGAAGTGCCTTGGGCACCCGTCAATTATAGAGGTGCCTCCCGAGAGTCGCAACATTTTTAAAAATGCAGCCAATCAAAACTCCATTATATGCATTAAAAATTGATCAGCTGTGTTCTTTGCCCTGCTTTATGGCGCACTAGGGGACAGGAACTGAGATGCGGGTTGAGGGCCCATTCATCGGTGGGAATGAATCATACCCCACCTCTCTTGGAGCAGTTAGGGGTTTCGTTATGGACGTAGGTTGTTGTCCAAATCAGCATTGTCTCATGCATAGTTATTTGTGCACACGCTCTCATTTTGCAAAGAGCGCTAATGGCCGAGCCCAGATAATGGGCTATCGAAACAGGCAGCCAATTTCTGCTCAATAACCTTCCCAGGATCTTGGAAATAATTGGAAAGGGCAGTGGTTCCCAAAGGGCGAGGTTTGCTGCACAGCCAGGTCTTAGGGGTTTGTAAGAGGTCTTAGAGGTGGATCTCCATCTCTGTATTTTTTCAAAAAAGTCCAAAAATCTATTTTCTCCCTCCGACTTGATTTACCAGGTTCTCTTCTCAGAGTCAGGAGCCTGGGGTCTCGGAGACTGTCAGAGTCATATCATGTTCCTACCTCGACGACGGCTGGAGATTTCCAGTACAGGAAGCAATTACAAAGAGCCAGGCTGATGTGTCATTCTCCCCAAGTCAAATGTTGAACTCCGTGTTACAGGGCTTGTCAAGCGAGCCCAGGCTCAGACTTAGCCAGAAAGCAAGTTGTCACAGGAGAGGGATTTAAAAAATATAAAATATAAAAGTCGAGTTCACCTGCTGCTAGGCAGGCGAAGTTTTTGACAACGTTGACGGATGCCGCACTTGGTTAATGACACATCCTGCAGTTATCACCACAGCATACTCTCTTGCCGTCTCCGAAACCAACAAGTAGAAAGCTGCCTGAGAGAGAATGGGGCCTTTGGATTGAAAAGGGTTCCCCCCCCCCTTGCTCCATTCTAAAGAGAAGGACCCCATAAAACAATTAAGTCCCAAGTCAAAACATACTTCAGTGCCAGTGGTGTAGCATGGGTTGCCAGAGCCCAGGGCGAGGCAAGTATAGCACTCCCTGATCTAACACTGTCCGAACCCTAGGGAGGTTAGTGTTATGTACTGAAGTTCTCACCCTGGGCCAGCAGGGGGATACTGTAGATAGTTTTCACTCAGGTCCACATAGGCAAATAAGGGATTGAAAGTGACGTTCAGTGATTGGATAGTTACAGAAAATTCTTACAGTTGCGTTGTAGTAGAGTTCTATATAAGCAGGCTGGCTGAACCCTTCAGTTCAGTTCTGTTCTGGCCTGTGAATAAACAAGAGCTGTTTGAAGAATCGCTGTGTTGTCTGATACGTTCACCCACAACTTAACAGTTAGGGCCTAAGGCACGACCCGTATCAGTGACCCCCAGGGGAGCTCCTAGTTGATGTGCATCAGCAGGACTCCCTCTCCTGGTGGTTAACTCTTCCCGGACTCCCAGCAGAAGGACTGGAGTCAGATATAGTCGGTTAGATCCAATGCCTAAGCCAATACCGCTCATCATCTATAACCAATAAAGTTGTGGCCTTTTTTAGCCCATTAACCTTAAATATTTGAGTCATGTGTCTTTATTCAACCAAGGGGGGTTGAAAGTCAGGACCTTGCCACGCAACGTGGTACTCTCGTTTTGAAAGCTGTCCCAAGGAGACTGATTAATATATATGCCCACAGGCAAGCTACCCGCTACTTAACCTGGCCTTTTGAGGCAGCATTTTGTGGACATACTGCATTACCTGAAATTAAAGCCATGGACTTAATTGAAATTTACAGTCTTCATAGAGTTTTGGGTCATTCCTTCTTTAAAAACGACCTGTGCAAAAATCAATTTAAATACCCTGAATTCCAGGTTCTGGGTGTTTAGTAGCTGTTAATTCAAATGTCTTGCCTATCCAGAGGAACATTTAATTTAACAGCTAATCATTAGAAGCTCCTATTGTCCTCAGCTCTTCTTTAAATAATAGCACCCAAATGTAATGAGGGACAGTCAGAGCTGGCCCGGTTCGCAGACAAAAAGAAGTCGCCTTGTTGTGATGAAGTTCTGTTCTGGTGAAGCTACAGAGACATCTGGTGGCCATAGAATAGCAAAACACAAGAAAACTTTGCACTAGAAAACTGGGGATGCAGGCAGAGGTGCATGGATGGATGCAAAAAACAGACATATATTTCCCAAACAGTACACATACAGAAAGACAGTGATAAATCAAAACTTTTCTCTTCTCTCTTCTCTGAATTTTGCAACACAGTTTAAAAATGCATATGCTAGGGCAACTTTTGCATTAAAATCCCTATATCAGGGGTCAGCAATGTGCGGCCCATGGGCAGGATGCGGCCCACTAAGACCATTTTACTGGCCCATGAGCCGCCCCCAGTCCCCCACGCACTGCGCTAAACCAGCACAGCGTGGTGCAGGGATTCACTGAGCAGCGCCAGAAATTGCATCTGTGCATGTGCAGATACCAGAAATCGCATCTGTGCATGTCCAGACACCGAAAATTGCTTCAGCACAGGTGTGATTTTCGGCGTCTGGGCATGTGCAGATGCAATTTCTGGAATTGTGCTGCGCCACTCCGGCCCACGGACGATCTCTGTGGGAGTGATCTGGCCCCTGGCCGATAAACCTTGCCAACCCCTGGCCTATATGAGTGAAACTAGCAGAAATTGCTTTGCGCATACAGTGGTGCCTCGCAAGATGAAATTAATTCGTTCCGCAAGTCTCTTCGTCTTGCGAGTTTTTCGTCTTGCGATGCACGGTTTTCCATAGGAATGCATTGAAAATCAATTAATGCGTTCCTATGCTAACCGCCTCCCCCTGACCTCTTCTGGCGGGCGGCATTGTAAAATCGCTGTCCGGGGCGATTTAAAAGCCCCTGGGAAGGCAGGCAGGGGGGACAAAGACTTTTGCCCCCCGCCTGCCTTCAGAAGAGGTCCAGGACAGGCTTCGCGGACCTCTCCGCAAGCAGCGGGAGCGCTCCCGCTGCTTGCGGAGAGTTGCCAGCGCGCCCAGGCTTCGCGGCCCCGCCGCCCGGCTTCGGGACATCGTTCCGATGCCGGGCGGCGGGGGAAGGCTTTCCCACCCCCCCGCCCGGC
>JAXCMG010000018.1:10634813-10679551 GCA_034642415.1 Podarcis siculus
AAAGCGAGATGAGCGCCGCAACCCCAGAGTCGGTCACGACTGGACCTAATGGTCAGGGGTCCCTTTACCTTTTACTAATGGCTCTGGACAAATGTTGGGAACCGTCACACGAAAGGATGGACCATGGCTAACTTTTATAGCTGTAATTTGGAATGGTTTTGAGTTTTTAAGCAGTCTGGGAGGTGAGTACAGTCATACCTCGGGTTAAATATGCTTCAGGTTGAGCGTTTTCAGGTTACGCTCCGCAGCGACCCGGAAGTAACGGAGAACGTTACTTCCGGGTTTCGCTGCTCGCGCATGCGCAGACGCTCAAAGTGACATCATGCACATGCGTGGAAGCGGCGATAAGCGACCCGTGCATGCGCAGACTCGCAGGCGCATGTTACATTCTACTCAGGATGCGAATGGGGCTCCGGAACAGATCCTGTTCACATCCAGAGGTACCACTGTATCTTAGAAATGTAAAGCTTCTTGCTTTACAAACCATACAAGGTAAAGGTAAAGGACCCCTGGACAGTTAAGTCCAGTCAAAGGTGACGATGGGGTGCAGTATCATCTTGCTTTTCAAGACAAAGCTGTCCACAGGCAGCTTTCCAGGTCATGTGGCCAGCATGACTAAACAGCTACTGGCGCACGGAGGTCCGTGACTAGTGCCAGAGCGCATGGAGATGCTGTTTACCTTCCCATCACAGCAGTGCCTATTTATCTAATTGCACTGGTGTGCCTTGGAACTGCTAGGTTGGCAGGAGCTGGGACTGAACAACGGGAGCTCACCCCATCAAGCGGATTCGAACTGCCAACCTTCCGATCAGCATGCCCAAAAAGCTCAGCGGTTTAGACCACAGCGCCACCCTATTCAAACCATACACCTGTTAGTATTCCATGCCTCCGATGCTGCAGATGAGATTGTAGTAAATCACATGCCTGTCTGAGAAGAGCGTGAGAAACGGAAGACAGTCTTATTTCTTCCGCTGTAATGTACTTTCGCTTTCACTTGTTTTGTTTTGTTCTCTCAGAGCTGGAGAGAACGGACGCCATTATGCCTTTGTCTGTACATAGTGTGTAAATAAATAGTAGATCATAGTAGACCTATGATGTCTCATTCTTCTTGCTGTGTTGTGCCAGAAGATTAGTGTGCATATATCAACTGGTATATGTTGCTGAGTGCACTGGAGAGGAGGGAAAATGCCTTTCCAGGGCTGCGCATACTGGAGGATGCTCAGAGATTCGGGAGCTTTTTTTCAACAACACCTGCCACTAGGACCACACGTCAGTTGTAGCAGCAAATTTATTGGGTTTTGCAACTTCCTCTGAGTAAGCAAGCAAGAGTATACTATCCTTGGTAAACTGGAGATGATAAAATGCCATCATCCCTGTTGTGCAACTATCTCCCAATTAAAGATCCCCTCCCCCAACCGTGCTTCTGTCAACACACATGTAACATTCAAGTTCATGAAAACATAAATAACAACACGGGCAAGCCTTGTAATGTCTTGCCACTTATTTGTCATTCTTTATGTTGATCATTTATATAAACCACTTAATTGCAATCTTCGCTAAGCAGCATAGAGCGAGCTTAACTAATAGAGATAAAATTAGTTGAAAAACTAACAATACAGACACTGAATCAGTAAAAAGCAAACTATAAAAATCAGAAATAGCCTTATAATCCTGATGAATGTGAGATCTCCTAATAACTCTCAGCACTCTTAACAAAGTAGACACAGGTCCCACAATCCACTTGCTTGCTATGCGAAAATTCACTTATCCGAATGTGAAGAATTCTGCCCAAACGTTGATGTACACTCCAAAAATTCAGATATCCAAATAGCCAGAATTTGCCCACTTCCTTACTTCCTTGTTTGTTTCTGCCTTGCTGTTCAGCTGCAGTCATTTTCAGTAAGAAACCATGCAGGCAGGGAGGGATGGAAACTGGACCAAACAGAGAGCAGGAGACATCAAACAAACCTGCTTTTCCTTTGTCTCTCTTTTGCTGGTTGGCTGCAGCCATTTCAGGAAGAAATCATTGAAAACAGGGAGGCAGCAACCAGACAAATCCCAGATTATAAATGTTTCCATGGGAATCAATGGGAATCGTGGACTCGTTATGCAAACACTCGCCCAATGAACACTTTCCAGGGAACCCATTGCATTGGTAAGGGGGACTTGCATGTACAGCTCCCAGGATTCTTTGGGGGAAGCCATGACTGTTTAAAGTGGCATGATACTGCTTTAAATGTGCAGTGCAAATGAGGCCTTGGTTTTACTCACAGTAGACCCATTGAAATTATTGGACTCAAGTTAACCAAGTCTACAGCTGGTGCCCACTGGAAATGGTAGGATGAAAGGCAGTGAGTGAAAGCCAATGGCAGGTAGTACTAAATTCAAGTTTCGTCCTCATTCTCCTCCTTGTTCAGTTATCTCCCACTTGGACTACTGCAATGCGCTCTGCATGGGGCTACCTTTGAAGGTGACCCGGAAACTGCAACTAATCCAGAATGCGGCAGCTAGACTGGTGACTGGGAGTGGCTGCCAAGACCACAAAACACCAGTCCTAAAGGATCTTCATTGGCTCCCAGTATGTTTCTGGGCACAATTCAAAGTGTTGGTGCTGACCTTTAAAGCCCTAAACGGCCTCGGCCCAGTATACCTAAAGGAGCGTCTCCACCCCCATCGTTCAGCCCAGAAACTGAGGTCCAGCTCCGAAAGCCTTTGGGAGGTTCCATCCCTGCAAGAAGTGAGGTTACAGGGAACCAGGCAGAGCACCTTCTTGGTAGTGGCGCCCGCCCTGTGGAACACCCTCCCACCAGATGTCAAGGAAATAAACCACTACCTGATTGTTAGAAGACATCTGAAGGCTGCCCTGTTTAGGGAAGTTTTTAATGTTTGATGCTTTATCGTGCTTCTAATATTCTATTGGGAGCCGCCCAGAGTGGCTGGGGAAACCCAGCCAGATGGGCAGAGTATAAATAGTTGTTGTTGTTGTCATTGTTGTTGTTAGAAAAGCAACACTGAGGAGGAAAGTGAGACCATTGTAAGTAAAAAGGAAGCAGCGGAATGGGAGGCTGACTGAGGGTAGAGGTTGGCGGGGGCAATGCCCCATTTGTCCTAATAGACTAGCCTGCACTGCTTGCCCATTATTTTCAATGGACCAACTCTGAGAAAAAGAGCACTGTAGAATTAGCTTCCTATCCGCAGTTACCTGGGAGTGAGCCTCCTTGAATTTAATGGGACTTGTTTCCTAGTCGACATGGATTACACTGTAAATATTTCCCATCAATTAATCCAACCCAGCCATCTATTACTTGTTGCAGAGCAGGGCAGAGCATATGTCAGTATTATACGAAGCCACAAATCTGCGTGTCTGTGGAGTGTGGGGGAAAAAACCAACAAGCAATCTCTTTCTATAAACAGACTTGCAAGGTTGCCAAGGACGAAAATGGAAGTGGTGGTGATGGAGTACAACAGGATTATTAATATCCCGGAACTCCATCTTTTTCACCAACCACAAGACCAAACTGCAGCTTTGCAGGAAGCTCCGAAGTATTTAGATTTAATCTGCAGACTAATGGGAAATTAAACTGGCACAGAAGGCTTAGCACTGATGCTAGCAAAAGGAGGGCAGGGGAGAGAATTTCCAAAAACAGATTGGCTTAGCAAAAAAAAAAACACAGAGAGAGAGACAGCGCATACAGCATCTGTGGGTTTGTTGAAATGAAATGCAGAAAGGGGCCTCTTCATGCTCCATTCTATTCTTCCTTGGTCAGATCACATTTTGGCTTTTCTTTGATTTTTAAAAGCATTTTTTTAATTTTAAAAAACTGCCCTACTTGCCATACGTCCAGGTTTTCCTAGGCATTTTGCCGATTCAGCAAAAAACCACCCGGACGCCATTTTTGCAGCCCAGTTCCCAGATGTGTCCAGGAAAACCTGGACGTATAGCAGCCCTAGGCATGTTGTGTCCAGCTCTGGGTGCCACAATTTAAGAAGGATGTTGACAAGCTGGAATGTGTGCAGAGGAGGGTAGTCAAGATGATCAAGGGTCTGGAAGCCAAGCCTGATGAGGAACAGTTGAAGGGGCTGGGTATGTTTGGCCTGGAAAAGAGGAGACTGAGAGGAGATATGATAGCCATCTTCATATATCTAAAAGGCTGTCACCTAGAAGATGGAGCAAGCTTGTTTTCTCCTGCTCTGGAAGCTAGGACCAATGGATCCCAAGTTACCAGAAAGGAGATTCCAATTAAACATTAAGAAACACTTTCCAACAGTAAGAGCTGTTCAGCAGTGGAACAGACACCCTCAAAAGGTGGTGGACTCTCCTTCCTTGGAGGTTTTTAAGCAGACGTTGGATGGCCATCTGTCATGGATGCTTCAGTTGAGATTCCTGCATTGCAGGGGGTTGGACTAGATGGCCCTTAGTAATAATAATAATAATTTATTATTTGTACCCCGCCCATCTGGCTGGGTTTCCCCAGCCACTCTGGGCGGCTTCCATAGAAACCAAAAATACAGTAAAATATCACAGACTAAAAACTTCCCTGAACAGCGCTGCCTTAAGATGTCTTCTGAATGTCAGGTAGTTATTTATTGCTTTGACATCTGATGGGAGGGCGTTCCACAGGGCGGGCGCCACTACCGAGAAGGCCCTCTGCCTGGTTCCCTGTAGCTTTGCTTCTTGCAATGAGGGAATCGCCAGAAGGCCCTCGGCTCTGGACCTCAGCGTCCGGGCAGAACGATGGAGGTGGAGACGCTCCTTCAGGTATACTGGGCCGAGGCCGTTTAGGGCTTTAAAGTTCAACACCAGCACTTTGAATTGTGCTCGGAAACGTACTGGGAGCCAATGTAGGTCTTTCAAGACCGGTGTTATGTGGTCTCGGCGGCCGCCCCCAGTCACCAGTCTAGCTGCCGCATTCTGGATTAGTTGTAGTTTCTGAGTCCCCTTCAAAGGTAGCCCCACGTAGAGCGCATTGCAGTAGTCCAAGCGGGAGATAACTAGAGCATGCTTAGGGTCCCTTCCAACTCTATGATTCATGCAAACAGAGCCGTTGTGTGGGGGATGGAGGGGGCTAGAAGCAAAACCCTGTGTGATTTCTTGTCCCATTCTGGCTGAGTGGAGATGAGCTTGTAGGACATGAGAAAAAGGACACTGAGTAGCCATTGTAAATTTTGAAGGGGAGCAGCTTCTCCTGGCAGCCCCAATATCTGGAAGTCAGCCTCTTTCCCTGGTGTTAAGAACAGAAAAGGGGCCCTCTTGGTAGTTGCTGGTCTCCTCCCACCCCTAGGGAAGAAATGGCACGGATTGTCTCCTGGCAGAGGTGGTTTTAGGGTAGCATGAACAGAGCGTGAGAGGCAGAGGCACGCTGAATTTTAGAGTCGCACAGGGTGCTGCTGAAATTTGAGAGTCCAAAGTCCACCACTTCTCCTGGGCTCCTGCCTGATTCAGAAAAGGCCGTTTTCCCCACCCCAACTCACTTTGATTCCCACTTCAACCGTTGAGTAAGGTTGATTTGATTTCCACCGTTGTTGTGGACTGGCTGGACGCAGAGGGATGGTGGGAGGCAGGAGCCGGGGAATAAAGCTTTAAACCCAGGGATTGTTGGTGGGACGACAATGAGTGGTCACAGAGAGTAGAGGGAGGAGGAAGAGTCGTCAGAAGCAGAAGTGGTGGCAGGATTTAGTGGATGGGAAGAGGCTGCGACAGAGAGCAGTTCAGACTCCAAGGCAGAAGCAGGGACTGGAGAGGGGTGGAGCCAGGAAACAGAGAGGCTCCACCCCTCTGAAGAATCCAGGGAGTCTTCCCCTTCTGCTGCGACCAGCTGCCCGCCTCCTTGGTCTCCTCACACAGAAATGAAATGGGCAGAACAGAGGGTGGTTGCTGAGATCACTAGGCCAGAGCTGTGGTTGGCTCCCTTGAATAAAGTTCACTGGCCTGGGTGATTTATTGTGTTATTGATGAACTGAGCCTGATTCCAGCTCCTGACACTCCTTCTTCCCGATACAGACCTTTATCCACCGCCCCTCCCTTGTTCCTGATGTAGATCTTGACTTACCCCTTCTTCCCTGGTGGCGGGACACCATTTTGCAGTTCGCCTCAGGTGTCAAAACGTCTTGAGCTGGCCCCGCACATAGTTTTCCAACCTTCAGCCATGGCCGAGTCTGATACAGTTTTCCAGCCTCTGACTTCTGTTCTTGATCCAGGGAAAGGTTTTTGGGAAACTGTTTTGCTTTGCACCATTCCAAGAATGTTATCCTAGAGGAACAATAGTAACAGTAACCCTGCCCTGGAGTTAGACTTGGCCTCTGTTCTGGCAGTCAAAAACCGGAGTCCTGTTCCATTATTCTTAGATGGCCTTCTTTGGCACCTGGCCTGCTTTTAAACTGGCTTTTAATTCATTCGTTTTCTAGGCAACATACATTAAGCTCAGTTGTCAGGAATGTTTGTTTGGCATCAGGGGTTTTGGCCAGAGGCATTTCCTTTATAAATGCTGTATTTTTGTACAGTGGTACCTCGGGTTAAGAACTTAGTTCGTTCTGGAGGTCTGTTCTTAACCTGAAACCATTCTTAACCTGAGGTACCACTTTAGCTAATGGGGCCTCCCGTTGCTGCCACGTGATTTCTGTTCTCATCCTGAGGTAAAGTTCTTAACCCGAGGTACTATTTCTGGGTTAGCGGAGTCTGTAACCTGAAGCGTCTGTAACCTGAAGCATCTGTAACCCGAGGTACCACTGTACCATAGCTGTCAAGTGTCCCTTATTTGAAGGGACAGTCCCTTATTCCAGCGCCATGTCCCGCTGCTGTCCCTTATTGATGGATGTCCCTTAAACGTCCCTTAAATGATGTCCCTTAAATTTCAAAGGAAGCAGCTCCTCTCCCTCCCTCCCTGCCGGCCAGGGAGGAGGGAGGCTCCAACTGTGTTGCTTGGCTGTGTTGCTCACCCAATAAGAAGTGTAAGAATGACTGGGGGGTGGAGCTTGCATGCCTTGTGTGTGGCTAGTTAATGCAAGCTGAGGGGTTTTTTGAATGCTGGACGCCATTTTGTTGCACGTGCTGCTGCAAACTTTGCAGTGCAAAGCCAGGCCGGGGAGCCATCTTAAGTTGAGGCTGCATAGGCCTTGTGGTGCATGTGATTCAGATTCTATTCAGTTGAACCTCTGGTTACAAAGTTGGTTGGACAGTGTTCTCGAAGCTACCCAGCATGAGTTTGACCAGACTGCAGGAGGACAGGAAGACTGGAGTGCCTGGAACAGGTGAGGCTGCAGGTCCCTTATTTTGGCTGCTGGTCCCTTATTTTCAAGGCTGCTGGTCCTTTATTTTCAAATCTGTAAGTTGACAGCTATGCACTGTACTAGGGTATTTTTTAAAATAAAAAAAACCAAAACACAAATCTCTCTTTTCAGCTTCCTAAACATGATTATATATTATTTGTCCTTCCTCCATTGCAAACGATCAGTACACAATTCCTCCAAAACACACAGGCTGTGATCGTTCCAAAAGACTCCCAAGGCGTGACTGAAGTGACAAGAGCGAAACTGAGTTCATTGAAAGGAATTACAGCATCGCATGAAAGGTGAAAAGACACAGCCATGGAAGTTGAACCCACAATGGCTTCCAGTTTGAAGGGTGGCTGCTGCCAGGCGCAACCACAGAACAGCAGCTTTTGGCTCTGTCTAGAAAGTCGGAAGCAATGGGACGATAGTTGTGTTTCGTGCAGTTAGTTACACCACCTCTAAGTGGTGTACGAAAAACTCAACACGGTGAAAATAAAATTATGACATCAGAATTCAGTTAAAATGACTGCTGGGCTGTTGTTTTTTACAAAGTTTTCAGTAGGCGCTGGATATACAACAGAGAAAAGGCTTGTCTGATTTCAGCTGGGAGGGAGTTGGATAAAACCAGTGCCGGATTTACATATAAGCTAAACAAGCTATAGCTTAGGGCCCCACTCTCTTGGGGGCCCCCCAAAAAAATTAAAGGGGGGAAAAACCTGGATGTACGTTTCAAAATATAAGATAAAAAACAAATAAAATAAAACCTACATGCAGCAACAGGGTTTTGTATTGTGTAGGCTCCTATGACGTAAGTAATGGGCCCTGCCTGCTAGCCTGCTCTCTAAAGTATCACTGGTTTGCTCATTTCTAATATCAATTTTGATAAAATTTGATAAAATACATATTTTGTTATGTGCAAATGGCTTTAGATACCTATTAGGTCCATAAATTACCATATAGCATATATTCAACACACACAAAAGTGACAATTTGTTGTTGACAAAGGATAGCTGGACATATAAAGGGCCCCATTACCTTCAGTAGCTTAGGGCCTCATCAAACCTAAATCCAGCCCTGCATAAAACTGGTCCCACAATACTGAACGCAACACGCCTCCAAAGTTGCACACATACCACATATATAAGGCACACTCCTCCTCAAGGAATCCTGGGAACTGTAGTTTGGTAAGGGTGCTGGGAATTGTAGCTCTGTGGCGGGTAAACTTCAGTTCTCGGGGGGAAATTAAACGTACTTTAAACGTACAGTGGTACCTTGGCTTACATATGTACAGTGGTACCTTGGCTTACATACGCTTCAGGTTACATACGCTTCAGGTTACAGACTCCGCTAGCCCAGAAATAGTACCTCAGGTTAGGAACTTTGCTTCAGGATGAGAACAGAAATCGCGCAGCGGCAGCGGGAGGCCCAATTAGCTAAAGTGGTATCTCAGGTTAAGAACAGTTTCAGGTTAAAAACGGGCCCTTGGAACGAATTAAGTACTTAACCCGAGGTACCACTGTACCGTGTGGGAGTCTGCTGTCACCCCCCTCCTACAGTACAGGAGCTCAAGTGATGTTGACCATAGAGAAGTAGTTTTCTTTCCCGGAACACACCTAACTCAGCACGGCTGAAATTTCCAGAGCAGGCGAGAGAAGCTGGCACAGACCCGAGGCGAAAATAAATAAATAAAATGCTTTCTCCATATTCCTCTCCACCCACCACCCAGCTTCATTGCCGGTGGTATTAGAACAAAGCGTCGTGTTTCGCCTTCCAGTCGGCCAGCTGAAAGATCTCTCCACAAAAGTCCTTTACAAAAAGGCAGAGGAGGGGGTGTAAACATTGCAATGGCAGCCATTTGTGTCTAAAAGGCATGTCCTCTGTCTGCTGTCACACACACACCCTCCCCTGTCCCGAGCCCCAAACCAAAATGTCAGATGTGGGTGTTTGTGTGTTATGTTGTCGTGGGGCTGACCCACAGGAAGTGACAATCTACTACTCAGTAAGTTCTTTGGGACCAACTGCCAGAAAAAATGTGCATAGGACCGTAGCCTAACTTTGTTGTTGTTGTTTAGTCGTTTAGTTGTGTTCGACTCTTCGTGACCTCATGGACCAGAGCACGCCAGGCACTCCTGTATTCCACCGCCTCCCGCAGTTTGGTCAAACTCATGCTGGTAGCTTCAAGAACACGGTCCAACCATCTCGTCCTCTGTCGTCCCCTTCTCCTTGTGCCCTCCATCTTTCCCAACATCAGGGTCTTTTCCAGGGAGTCTTCTCTTCTCATGAGGTGGCCAAAGTATTGGAGCCTCAGCTTCAGGATCTGTCCTTCCAGTGAGCACTCAGGGCTGATTTCCTTCAGAATGGATAGGTTTGATCTTCTTGCAGTCCATGGGACTCTCCAGAGTCTCCTCCAGCACCATAATTCAAAAGCATCAATTCTTCAGCGACCAGCCTTCTTTATGGTCCAGCCTAACTTTAGGTTTGCAAAATTAGGCTTGTGCACACTAGAAAGCACATTGTTTCTGGGCACTGTAGTTCACTCCTCACAGAGTTACAATTCCAAGCCACCCTTCGTGAACCACAGTGCCCAGAATTCTTTGAGGGAAAGAATGTGTTTCAAACCTGCTTTAAAGGTATAGCATGTCTCTGTCGCTCTAGTGAAAAGTTTTCCAAACTTTTCATATTGGGTGGCACACAATTTCATGATACTGTAATTCGGTTTTGCAAGCAAACTGGAGGTTGAACTAACCCCTTTCCAGTCCTCGGCGGAGCGTGGGGAGCATTTGCGCAACAAACTTACACACTGCAGCTGACACACTAATGTGTCTCGACACACATTTTGGAAAGCTCTGCTCTAGTGCAACAAATCTACTTTTTATTTTATTTTTTTAAAAGGACTTGTTGCTGTTTGGAAAGCGACAGGAAAATGCACTGGAAAGTGTTGGGTGAACAAATGAGTAACAGGAAAGGTGCATAAACACCAAACAAGCAAATCAGGATGAGGGCAGTGTGAACAATTGTGGCTATATAACCATCCCACAAACAAATCAGAACAAAACTTGGTCCAGCATCACCTGATGCCTTATATCTCTGTCTGTTTACCAAGGTCTTTGGGGAAGTCACTGTTAGTGGTTCCCCATGGCTTGGACCAGAGGTCAGCAAACTTTTTCAGCAGGGGGCCGGTCCACTGCCCCTCAGACCTTGTGGGGGGCTGGTCTATATTTTGGGGGGAAACACACAAATGAATTCCTATGCCTCACAAATAACCCAGAGATGCATTTTAAATAATGTTGTTGTTTAGTCATTTGGTCGTGTCCGACTCTTCGTGACCCCATGGACCAGAGCACGCCAGGCACTCCTGTCTTCCACTGCCTCCTGCAGTTTCATCAAACTCATGCTGGTAGCTTCGAGAACACTGTCCAACCATCTCGTCCTCTGTCGTCCCCTTCTCCTTGTGCCCTCCATCTTTCCCAACATCAGGGTCTTTTCCAGGGAGTCTTCTCTTCTCATGAGGTGGCCAAAGTATTGGAGCCTCAGCTTCAGGATCTGTCCTTCCAGTGAGCACTCAGGGCTGATTTCCTTCAGAATGGATAGGTTTGATCTTCTTGCAGTCCATGGGACTCTTGAGAGTCTCCTCCAGCACCATAATTCAAAAGCATCAATTCTTCGGCGATCAGCCTTCTTTATGGTCCAGCTCTCACTTCCATACATCACTACTGGGAAAACCATAGCTTTTACTATACGGGCCTTTGTTGGCAAGGTGGCATCTCTGCTTTTTAAGATGCTGTCTAGGTTTGTCATTGCTTTATTTTAAATAATAGCACACATTCTACTCATATAAAAACACGCTGATTCCCGGACCATCCGCGGGCCAGATTTAGAAGGCGATTGGGCCGGATCCAGCCCCCAGGCCTTAGTTTGCCTACCCATGGCTTGGACTGAGGCATAACTCAGGGGAATGGTGGAACTTCATTCCGTTCACAAATTCTCCAAAAAGAACAACAACCAAAGACCCATTCCAAAGCTTTATACTAACTTAAACACATAAGAAGAACCTTCTGGATCAGGCCAATGACCCATGTAGCCCAGCATCTTGTTCTCACAGTGGTCGAACAGATGCTTGCGGGAAACCAGAGAGCAGGATTCGAGCACATGAGCACACACCCCTCTTGTGGTCTTCCACAACTGATATTCAGAAGCACTGCTGCCCCCAGCTGTGGTGGCAGAGCCTAGCCATTGTGGTTCGTAGTTATCAGTAGCCCTCTCCTCCATGTTGCTGGCATCCATCTGTCTCTTTTTTTCTTTTCTTTTTTGATAACATTTTATTAATTTTCCAAAAACAAAAACAAAACAAATTGACTTCCCTCTAGTTGTCCCTTCCTTGGTTCTATTATTTATCAACATACTGCATGTCCATCATTAAATTTAGAACCTATTTAAATTACCTATTATCCATTAATAACAAAATTACAAGTAATCTTAAAACCCTGCTAATGTATTAACAAAGATAACAAAGACAAAGACAACAGGCATATAAAATGAAGACTGGAGTGCCTGGCGTGCTCTGGTCCATGGGGCCACGAAGAGTCGGACACGACTAAACGACTAAACAACAACAATGTATTAACCTGTGTACAATGCTTCTGTAAATATGAAATAAACATCTTCCATTCTTCCTTCAATTTGATGTCGTCTCTTCCTCATTGTCCATTTTGCCATCTCAGCATATTCCATTAATTTAACTTGCCAATCTTCTTTAGCTGGGACACCTTCTTCCTTCCAATGTTGTGCTAATAAAGTCCGTGCAGACATAGTTGCATACATAAACAAATTATTTTGTGATTTTGGTAAGTCCACTCCTGTAATGCCTGGTAGGAAAGCTTCTGGGTGACAAAGGTTATTTTAAACATCTTCTTCATTTCATTATAGATCATTTCCCAATATTTCTTTATGATTTTACAATCCCGCCACATATGAAAAGAAAGTCCCTTCTATTATGGCACTCATCTGTCTCGAAAGACAATGGAGTGCACTGCTGAAGGTCAAATTGCTAGCGGAGCTCTCCCAACTTTTCATGTTGCTGACATGCTTTTTTAGGCATGCATCATTTCGTGACAGTAATTCAGTTTTACTAGCAAACCAGGGGTTAAACTAACCCCTTTCCTGCCCCGGGATGAGCACGGCAAGCATTTGTGCAACACACCCACACACTGCAGTCGACACACTAACCTATCAGGACACACAGTTTAGAAAGCTCTGCGCTAGGGAATCACAGTGGCAGCTGTGGCTGCAAAGACTGGTAGCTCGTAACTGCTGCCTCCCACATTGTTTTTGGTGCGTTAGAAGTACCAAAGTGACTTCTCCAGAACGCAAACCTGGGCAGCGTGTATGGAGGTCCTGGGCTGCCCAGATGACAAGACCCTTCTCTCAACCTTGCTGATGTGGTTCAAAGGAAAGCAGAGCAATACATTTGGCACCAGCTTGGCTGCAGGAGTTGCCGGAAAGAGGCACACCATCCAACCATCTTAGGGACTCTGTTATGTACTGAAGTTCTCACCCTGGGCCAGCAGGGGGATACTGTAGATAGTTCTCACTCAGGTCCGCACATGCAAATAAGGAATTGAAAGTGACGTTCAGTGATTGGATAGTTACAGAAAGTTGTTGCTGTTGCTTTGTAGTTGAGATCTATACAAGCAGGTTGGCTGAACCCTTCAGCTCAGTTCTGTTCTGGCCTGTGAGTAAACAAGAGCTGTCTGAAGAATTGCTGTGTCGTCTGATATGTTCACCCACAACTTAACAGGCTCCACTCCAGATTTGTGTAGGGTCTACTCCTTAGCCTTTTCTTCTCCTGAAGATGTCCCACAAGGCATCCGATTGCTCCTCAGGGTTTGCTCCTGAAGCCTTTCTCACCAATGAATAGAGCTGCAAGGCAGAGGAGGATCAGTTAGGATCAGAGTTTTCCTTCTCCTAGAAGACAGGCTACCTTCCTAGGTGGACAAGCCCCACCTGCCTCTCTCCTCCACGGTCATCACTTCATAAAAACGTGTTTTGCAGATCGTATTCCATTCTATATTGTCTCCCTGCTTATTTAACTTATATGCAGAATTCATCATGCGAAAGGCTGGGCTGGATGAATCCCAAGCCGGAATTAAGATTGCCGGAAGAAATATCAACAACCTCTGATATGCAGATGACACAACATTGATGGCAGAAAGTGAGGAGGAATTAAAGAACCTTTTAATGAGGGTGAAAGAGGAGAACGCAAAATATGGTCTGAAGCTCAACAGCAAAAAAACGAAGATCATGGCCACTGGGCCCATCACCTCCTGGCAAATAGAAGGGGAAGAAATGGAGGTAGTGAGAGATTTTACTTTCTTGGGCTCCATGATCCCTGCAGATGGTGACAGCAGCCATGAAATTAAAAGATGCCTGCTTCTTGGGAGAAAAGCAATGACAAACCTAGACAGCATCTTAAAAAGCAGAGACATCACCTTGCCAACAAAAGTCCGTATAAAGCCATGGTTTTCCCAGTAGTGATGTATAGAAGTGAGAGCTGGACCATAAAGAAGGCTGATCACTGAAGAATTGATGCTTTTGAATTATGGTGCTGGAGGAGACTCTTGAGATTCCCACGGACTGCAAGAAGATCAAACCTATCCATTCTGAAGGAAATCAGCCCTGAGTGCTCACTGGAAGGACAGATCCTGAAGGACAGATCCAATACTTTGGCCACCTCATGAGAAGAGAAGACTCCCTGGAAAAGACCCTGATGTTGGGAAAGATGGAGGGCCCAAGGAGAAGGGGACGACAGAGGACGAGATGGTTGGACAGTGTTCTCGAAGCTACCAGCATGAGTTTGACTGAACTGCGGGAGGCAGTGGAAGATAGGAGTGCCTGGCGTGCTCTGGTCCATGGGGTCACAAAGAGTCAGACACGACTAAACAACAACAACAACAACATTCCATTCTAAATCGTGGTATCATTTGAAACGCTTCGTACCCATAAAAGGCAATAAGATCAGCTGAAAGAATTGTCTCTGTTTGCAAGGCACCCGGACGCCTCACCAAGGACTCTTTTATTTTGGAAGCACCTCGCGGAGGGGGTGGGAGGGGAGTCCTTACAAAATAAACAAGGCAAAAAAATCCCAACTCCTGACCCGTGCTCCGCCCTCTGAACTACACCTCCCAGAATGCTCCGCGCTCCTGCGCATGCCCACTTGCGGGCCCGTTTGACTGGCAAGTTGTTTGTTACATTGAAACAGCAGCCGCTTTTTCTGCGCTCTGAAGCTCTCCCCTCTCCTTCCAGCTTCAGCTGTTCTTTTCTCCCCTCCTCTTTTTTCTTTCTTTCTTTCTTTTTTTTTTTGTTGGCTTTGCTTCTTTCTTTTCTCTCCCTCCATCAGCGCCACTTCTTCTTTAGTTAGCAAAAACCTTCCCTCTTCCCCCCACCCCTGCAACCCACCGCCTTGTTAATTCCATGACAAATAATATCTTCTTCTTCTTCCATCCCTTTTTCAAAGTCATTATTTTCCTCCTCCTCCTCCACTCTCTGCCTGCGTTGGAGACGTAAAAGGAAGAGGGTGGGAAAATACCCCTTTCGGACAAAGAGGAAGACACCCCCCACCCTCCTCCTCCTCCTCCTGCTGCTGCTCCTCCCCACCCCCCGAAACCTCCCAGGCAACAAACAAGAGGCTCCCAAAACTGATGAACTACAAATGAAAAAGAGGAAAAGATGGAATTGCACATTTTAGAGCACCGACTAAAAGTAGCTAGTGTCGCCAAGGAGAGAATCCAGTTGTTTACCTACGGGCTGATCAAGCTAGCATTTCTCTCCTCCAAGACCAGGTAACGGGGGACCCCCTTTTTCACGGGGGGGGGTGTTGCTCAGCAGCCTTGCCAGCTTTAACAAGAGGCCAACGAGACGAAGCACTGCTGTAAAGGGGGGGGGGCCGGCAGGGGCTTGACTAATTCCCATACAGGAATCAAGGTTGTGGGGAGGGTTAGGGTTAATGGGTCAATCCCCCCCCCCCCGCGATCACCCCCACTTCTTTTCCTATTGCTATCCTTAAATGGTTTCGCCGGTCCAGTGAGTGCTCTTCGTTTTATTTTTGTTTTATTTTTTGCGAGTTTCTGCACAAACACGCCCCCTTCTTCCCCTCCCCCCATATAGTCTTTTTTAAAAGAAAAAACCCCAAATCTGCTTTAAAAGATGCTGGTGGGTTTAAACAGCTGCCGGCAGGGTTTTTCTTCGCGTGCATTGCTAAGTTTAGGCGGCGGTGTGTGTTTTATAAAAAGTGAATTAAACGAGGGTTAAGTGGGGGGGGGGTTCCCCACCCCCAAAAAAGAAAAACTAAGGACTCGGTCAGAACAACAAAGAGCAGCCCTGAAGAGGGGAGGAGGGGGCAGAGGAGGGCTGTGTTGGTGCGTATGTGTATTTTTATTTTCTGTGCACAGAATTGTGCTAGCAGTTAAGACCATGTAGCGTTTAGTCAAAAAGGTACGTTTATTGCTAAGTATGCAAGAGGCGACTTTCGTGGATTTCCTGCAACATCATGTTGTTCAGATTTTTCTTTCTTCCTGTCTTTTTGGAAAATGAAGGCGGGGGAGAAATGAAGTCAAAGGTTCCCGATCCGTGAATATATCGAGTTGCTGTTGTTTGTATTATTATGTTTACCGAGAAGTAAAGTGAATAGCCACCCGCCCCCCTCCCTCACCACACACACTCAATACCAGTGCTTCTCGGATGGACACAATTTGAATTGCAAATATATTGTAAATAGAGGGTTGAGTGCTGCCTCCGTCCCCCCCGCCCCCCCCTCTATTGCAGATAGAGCAGAGATGGGGGTTAAGAGAAATAATTCCTAAACTCCACTCTTGGTTTGGAATTAAGTGTTCTTGCATTGCTGCTTGGAATCCACTTCAGAAACCAGTTTTAATAACCAAGCACTCCTGGGGCCCAGGGGAAACTGCTAATAAATTGTGTGTGTGTGTGTGTGTTTGTTTTAAAATTGAATTGCAGATTGAAAATGAAGGGGAAAAACATGTTTCTCTACCCCCACCCCGCCCACCCCACCTTAATAGTGTGGCTGAATGAATGGGCATGTTTGCCATTTAATTTGATTACTGTCCCTTATCTCAAGTTTAAACTTCATTGCTTTGAAATGTCCCCCTGATTTGTGGCTTGGCAGTTGACAATGTTTGCTGTGTAACGTTATCTGTCATTACCTTGTTTACAGCTTGTTTACATTTCAACTTGTTTGCAGTTAAAACGCAACACAATTATTTTTAAACATTTAGTTCCGTTCTTTCTCCCCCCCCCCCCCCCGCCCCCCCCATGGATGGTGACAGATTCCCTTTTGTTGCATTGTTAATTGTGGCACTTTTGGGAGGAATCCCAAAGGCTTTTCAGATGTCACCGATAACCTTTAATTCCTTCTTGTCTTAAAATGTGGGGTTTACACCGGAGCACAAAGTTCTATTGTATCTGTGATTAACACATTGCAGAAATCCTGGAAAAGATTCCATAAAAAAAAGAGTTGGATTCATATGCCGTGACCAGCCTCTTTGTGAAGAATTGTTACCACCTGCCACAAAATGGCCTGTTACTTACACGGCAGGAGTCATGTACCAGTCTCCCCACCGCCAGTGATGCTCTCAACAGCATTGGACCTATTGCCGAAAGTTCAGTGAGCAAAGCCAAGTGTTTAAACACTTCCTGGGCTACACCACTTCCATGGAGGTTTGCCTGTTCCATATATATATATATATATATATATATATATATATATATATATATGCCTTCATTTTTCATAAAAGGCAAAGCTGAAAGCTTTTTCCTGACATGCTACTTCTCTCTGTGCAGGGAGATTCCCTCCCCCTCCAAAATGGAAAACACAAAACAAACCCACCTGCAGTCTGATGTGGTACAGCCAGGAACTGCTGCTTTGCCACTTGGATTCTGCTGGATGCATAAATTGGCCAGTAGTATTTTGGGACGTACCATTTCAGTTTGTTGGCGGGTGGGTGTGTTTCATCCTTTTTGAATGCTCTCCTTTGTTTTCTTGTTTTTAAAGAAGCATACATATTAAGTATTATTACTGATTAAGGATAAGTAGTACAGAGTTCACAACTCGTTTGCAAGCTCCTAGGAAATTTTTATACCATGATAACCCTGATTGTTGGAAGGCGCTAATCCTTGATGGTTTCATATTTTGACAATGGGGGACAAATTCCACTCTTCATTTAGACTGACTAGCAATCTTTTGAGTTGTTTTGTTTTGAGGGAGGTGTTTCCTTACATTTCTTCAATCCAGACTCTTTCATCCTTGCCACAATCCTTTTGGGTTAAGGCAAGCAAGCAGAACCCTTGGCTTGCGAAATACTGCTGAACTACAACTCCCATCATCCCTGGCCATTGGCCACCCTTGCTGGGCCTGATGGGAGATGTGGTTCAGCAACATCTGGAGGGTGAAGGGTTCCCCACACCTGGAAGTGCATGCTCCCTTGTTTGAACATAATTCTGGATTGGGGCACATGTTAACTTTCAACAGAGAAGTATGGAAACAGGAGCATTCATACATAGATACATACATGAATAATTTTATTTGTGTGCCGCCTTTCCACAGTTCAAACCATGCTCAAAGCAGCTTACAGCATGAAAGAAAAGACATAACTGCAATGTAAAAGTAGTCATAAACTATAAATAAAACATTTTTTAAAAAAATAATACACAACCTAACTGGACAGTTTCCATACAAATCGCAAATATACAGTGGTACCTCAGGTTAAATACTTAATTCGTTCCGGAGGTCCGTTCTTAACCTGAAACTGTTCTTAACCTGAAGCACCACTTTAGCTAATGAGGCCTCCTGCTGCCGCCGCGCCGCCAGAGCACAATTTCTGTTCTCATCCTGAAGCAAAGTTCTTAACCTGGAGCACTATTTCTGGGTTAGCGGAGTCTGTAACCTGAAGCGTATGTAACCCAAGGTACCACTGTAGGTGCAAAAAAAACCAACAGTGAAACAAACAACAACAACTGACAAACAACAGCTCAGCCCAAGAGTCCGTTCAGCAACCTCAGCTTCTGTAGTTGGAGTCAGTCCGGGTCCTATCCTCCCAGGCCAGGTGGGGAAAGAAAGACCTGCAAGGCAGGGAGCAGGTCTTCCAGGACTGACAGCCAAAATGGCTGCAAAGCTTGTCCCTTAATTCCTACCTTGTCTCACCAACACTCCCAACTACTTTAAGGTGCTTTTTGTCTGACTATTCACTCCTGGTATCAGATGCTGCCATTTGCTCCCCCCAGCCCACCCCAATATACTACTCCCAATTTATTGCTGAATTGGCAAGTGTGTGTGTTGAATAAATATGCACACATGTGGTTTGGCCTTAAGAAATGGTCCAAGTCCTGCGGTGAGACACTGTGGCTGAGTAAGACAATAATGGGTCATACCATACTTAAGGGACGCGGGTGGCGCTGTGGGTTAAACCAAGAGCCTAGGACTTGCCGATCAGAAGGTCGGCGGTTCAAATCCCCATGACGGGGTGAGCTCCCGTTGCTCGGTCCCTGCTCCTGCCAACCTAGCAGTTCAAAAGCACGTCAAAGTGCAAGTAGATAAATAGGTACCGCTCCGGCGGGAAGGTAAATGGCATTTCCGTGTGCTGCTCTGGTTCGCCAGAAGCGACTTAGTCATGCTGGCCACATGACCCGGAAGCTGTCTGCGGACTGGACCTAATGGTCAGGGGTCCCTTTACCTTACCATACATTTGAAGCATCCCCAAAGAATCCTGGGAACTGCAATTTCCCCTCCCGAAGATGTAATTCCTCAACAAGCTGCAGCTCCCAGGGTCCTTTGGGGGAAAACCATGTCCTTCAAATGTGTACTGAGTGTGCTTTGAACATCTGGTGTTGGCCTGCCCTTGTTGGACAGTGTGGGTGCTATTATGGAAGAGAGTTGCAGGATCCGCGTGTATCTGCCCCATGTGACCAGCCACTGAATTGCAGGCAGCGGCTTCTGGCCCTAGATTGACTCCGCCCGCCCAGACTGGCCATTGGATTTTCTTGGAGAGGAAGGAGTGCAGAAGGGGACTTCCTGTTTCACTTGAACACTGCTTGAGCATCAGGATCTTCCTGAGTGTGTTTCTGGATCTTTCATTGTTCTTTGATCTTCGTTTGTTCTGTCTTGATCACTTGGATTCCAGTCCTGACTAGTGACTTGTCTCACGGTTCCTGCTTCCTAGATTCTGCCCCACCTTGGGCTTCTCAGTTGGTAGAGCGTAAGACTCTTAAACTTGGGGCTGTGGGTTCAAGCCCCACATTGGACCAAACGTGCCTGCATTGCAGGGGGTTGGAGTAGATGACCCTTGTGCAGGGTTAGAAACTGAGATATAAAATCTAGGAGCCAGGTGGCACCTTAAAGCTAGGATATGGTCATCACAACGATATGTCTAGCTACATTTAAAACAAAAAACAGCCAAATTACGAAGCAAATGGTTTGTGGGGCAGCGCAGAAGCAAAAGATATGCGTGTGTGCGAATCACCTGGCTCACACAGCACCAGAAGGTGTGCCTCTTTTGGTGCTTTGTGAGCCAGGGGATCCGCAGGGCACTGTGGCAACAAAAGATGTGTGTGTCTCTTGCTGCTGCACTGCCCCGCAAGCCAGCTGACTGGGGCGGCATCACAGCCATGCCCACCCACCAGCCAGAAGGATATGTTAGGTGCCAAACCTGGCAACCAAACACCTCCACTTCCTAGCAAAAAAAGGCCAGTTGCCCTTCTCAAAACGTGCCCTGTGCTCAGCTAATTTCAAATGCTGCCCTCATGGTCCCTTCCAACTCTACAATTCTATGACTCTGCCCATAGCCCAGCCTTAGCAATGCCATGCTGACTCTCAACCTCTTGTGCTACAATTGCCTTCTGTGGTAACATCCAAACAGAGCACACCTGTGTCCTACTTGTGTGATCACACACTGAGATCGCGTGGGTTAATTTCTTGACGCTGCTGGGCCTTCTCATGCCCTGCACTTTGACACTTGAGGTGTATATTTTTAGGAGCCACCCAATTCTTGTGATTGTAATTTATTTTAAACTGTTTTTAATGTTATATTTTAAATTGTTGTGGCCCACCCTTTTGCCTTAGGGTAAAGGGCGGGTAATAAATAATGATGATGATGATGATGATAATAATAATAATAATAATAATAATAATAATAATAATAATAATAATAATAATTGCAGGCGTTTTCTGCCTACAGTGAGATTTGTTGAGTTTAAACACACCAGAAGCACAAATTTGCTCCTGTTAGGTAATGAAGCATCCTTGTTGAATGAGAGGGACTTTGCACATGCTTAGGAACACTCTGTTTACCTGAACCCCAGATCCTGATCTCTTGCTAGAGCTCCTCCCCTAAAAATAGGTCACCACCTTCATCCTGCTCAGTCTGCATACTTGCAAATAAGTAGGTTTAGGATTGAGATGTGGAAATTCATTTTTGCAGAATAGAGATCAGCAACTATGTCGCCCGAGCAGGAAGGCCTGCCCAAGCCAAGCTTTCTCTCCTTCCCATTTGCCATTCCAGAGGCAGAGAAAGTGGTGACTGTTGTGGCACACTTTGGGGCAAACCAAAGAAAGGATTCTTTTTATTTATTTATTTTTTAAAATCTTCTAAACCCTGTCTCCATTTTTTAATGTTTCTCACTCGAAGCCATAATCTCCCCATTCTTTGTTGAGAAGTTGTGTTGACGTAAGTCGGTAAAGGTAAAGGGACCCTTGACCATTAGGTCCAGTCGTGGCCGACTCTGGGGTTGCGGTGCTCATCTTGCTTTATTGGCCGAGGGAGCCGGCGTACAGCTTCTGGGTCATGTGGCCAGCATGACTAAGCCGCTTCTGGCGAACCAGAGCAGCGCACGGAAACGCCGTTTACCTTCCCACCGGAGCGGTACCTATTTATCTACTTGCACTTTGACGTCTAGGTTGGCAGGAGCAGGGACCGAGCAATGGGAGCTCACCCCGTCACGGGGATTCGAACCACCGACCTTCTGATCGGCAAGTCCTAGGCTCTGTGGTTTAACCCACAGCGCCACCCACGTCCCGAAGTAAGTCAGTAGGGAATAGCAAAACTCTTAACTATAAATCCAATGCGTTTTTTAAAGTTACAGGCTAGTTACACTATTCCACAGCACCTTTGCAACTTAGTACCTTCTGCACTATGAATTTAAAGCACTATGATACTCCTTCCCCCCCCCCAAGAGTCCTGGGAACTGTAGTTTGTAAAGGATGTTGTTAGGGAACCACCATTCCCCTCACAAAGCTCCAGTTCCCAGGATTCCCTGGGAAGAGTAATTGATTGTTAAACCACTCTGGGAATTGTAACTCTTTGAGGGGTCAACTCACAACTCTCACCACCTTAAACTCCAGTTCCCAGGATTATTTATGGGAATCCATGACTGCTAATGCTGTTCTTGGTTAATGCTATCCTAGGCTGAATCAACAGAAGTACAGTGCCTAGAATCTAGATCAAGGGAAGTAATAATCCCACTCTATTCTGCCTTGGTCAGACCACACCTGGAGTACTGAGTCCATTTCTGGGCATCACAGTTTTAAGAACAATGTTGACAAGCTGAAACGTGTGCAGAGGAGGGCGACCAAGATGATCAAGGGTCTGGAAACTAAGCCATATGAGGAATGGTTGAAGGAGCCGAGCTGTGTATGTTTAGCCTGAAAAAGAGGAAATAGGGTAGCCATCTTCAAGTATCTGAAGGGCCATCACATGGAAGATGGAGTAAGCTTGTTTTCTCCTAATCTGGAGGGTAGGACTCGAACCAGTGGCTTTAAGTTCCAAGAAAGGAGATTTTGACTAAACATCAGTAAGAATTTTCTGAGGGTAAGAGCTGTTTTGACAGTGGAACAGACTCCCATAAGAGGCGTTGGACTCTTCCTTCCTTGGAGGTTTATAAGCAGAAGGATGCACTAGTTGCAATTCCTGCATTGCTGGGGGTTGGACTAGATGACCCTCGGGGTCCCTTCTTCCAACTCTACAATTCTATAATAGCTTTCTGTCTTTTGCTAGCCCCTTTCGCTGTGGGGAAAATGCTGGAGACCACGAAGACACAGCTTCCAGCGGAGCAAAGGCTTGAGTATTCTGAGAGTTTTCCTCACACACACACCCCAACTAGCAGAAGCAAAACCCAGCAAGTGCATTTCCTTAATCTGTATAATCCAGGCTGTCGACTTTGGTTTATCCTGGCTTGGAATTCGGAGAATTTGCACAATAAAAAGTGAGGTGGCAGATGAGGAGATATTGCAGCGATTAGATTTTGAACCCCCCCCCTCCCGTCAGTATTCTTCCTCTCCCTGTTGTCCTTTATTGTGCCTTTTCCTCTCCCCTTTTTACTTATCTGGTTACACCCACACCATGCAATTAAACGTGTGGTGTCTGGGTGCAGCCTCCGTTACTGAAGCTCTCTTGCTTTGGGGTTCAGCTTTCCCCCATGGAGCTTGCATACCCTTCCAAATTTCTCCGATGAAAATAGGGACGATGGCCCATCTGCACTATATATTTAAATCACTACTATTCCACTTTAAACGGTCAGGGCTCCCTCCAAAGAATTCTGGGAGGTGTAGTTTGTTGGGGGTGCTGACAGATGTTAGGAGACCCGTGTTCCCTTCCCAGAGCTGCAACTCCCAAAAGACGGACTGATGGTTTGAGAATTGTAGGACTCTGAGAGAAACAAGGGTCTCCTAATACAGTGTTTCCCAACCGGTGTTCCGCGGCACACTAGTGTGCCGCGAGACGTTGCCTGGTGTGCCGCGGGAAAAATTAAAAAATTCGAAAGATATCCGGAGAGGCGGCCTTCAGGCGAGTTTTAATTTTAATTTTCCTTCTCCCACTTAATGCCCCACGCTCGCCCGAGCAGCTTGCAGTCCTCGGTAACCACGGCGACCCGAGGGAGGGGAGGGAACAGGGAAGTCGAGGGCGGCGGCGAGCCGCGATGACGTCAGTGGGCCGCGCCGCCTCGCCCTGGCACGGTGTGAGAGCCCCGGCTAGTGGCGCGAGCTTCGGAATAAGTGGGATCCGCGTGCGCGAGACCGAGATCGCGGGTAAGGAGCTCAGCCCTGGGCAGGAGGAAGCGGGGCCGCGCGTGCGGGCCACATCCCCACAGAGAGCGAGCCTCCCCCGGCCCACCACTCCGGGCAGGTCCACTCGCATGAGGGGGCGGCGATGGCGACGGCCGGCAGCTTGCCTGCAATGCCATCCCTCGAGCAGGCGAGGAGCCTGGAGGCTACCAGATGCGAGTCCTCTTTCCCACCCTGCTCGGGAGTCCAGAGCACTTGGTCGCATTCAGGATCTAGAGTGGGGAAGCGGGGCTTGTTTCTGGGCTGGACACATTGGGCTGCCTGTGCCGCTCGACCTGCGGGGAGAAATCAGGGTGGGAGTCACGACCGTGAGGCAGGGCTGCCAAGTGTGGCAGAAGAGGACACGGCCGTCGCACCTGTCCTTAGGTAGGAGCTTCTTCCGTGTCGACCTGCTGCCCTAAAGTCTTGGCTTTTTTCTTGGCTTTTTGGCGGTTGGCACAGAAGGAAGGCAAGGGGGAGGGGGGAAAATTGAAACTTACACTTTCGTGCGTCCCTCCCGGCGTGACGCTGCGCGCTGACGTCACGGGGCTGTAATGGTGGTGTGCCTCGAGATTTTTTTCATGAAACAAGTGTGCCTTTGCCCAAAAAAGGTTGGGAAACACTGTCCTAATAAATCTCAGCCCCCGTAACAAGCAAAAGTCCCCAGGGTGCTTGTTTAAAGAGGTATCATAATGTTTTAAATGAATAGTGCGGATGTTGCCTCGAGAGTAGACCCGTTGAAATTAATGGACCTACGTTCGTCATGTTCATTAAGTTCATTGGGTTTCCTCTGGACCCAAGGAAAACGTAGTTGTAAAATGTTAGCCACTCAACGCGTCTGTCTGATGTGCAGAGATGTCATAATATTCTGACAGCCTCATTGCGCTTGCCTGCCACAAATGCATCTCTCCGAAACAAGTGACTCATTAGCTACCAAGATCTGAAATTCCAAGGAGTTTATATCACTTAATGTTTTAGTTTCTACTGTTGCTCTTCTCAAGGAGGAACTATTGCGTGCGGTGAAATCTGCCTGAATCCCCGGACGTCTCTTTGTGAGCCACGAGGTGGGGCGGAAATGCTTCTTTAAATTACAACGGCCATAACAAATCTGTTAGTCATCGGGTTGTCGGAAGCAGCTTTCCACTGCGTCAGACCATTGGGTCCATCTAGCTCAGTATTGTCTTCTGTCAAGGTGGGAGTTGGGAGCAGGTCAGCAATAAATCACAATGTGTCTGTGAAGTTAACTGTTTATTCAAAGAAACAGCTCAGGCCTAGTGAGCACAGCAACTCTTCCCAGTAGGACTTGCCCCAATGAGACAGTTGTGAGGACTGAAGGTCCCTGTCTTCCCACTGCTCCCTAAGTCTCCTCCTCCCCTGGATCCTTCCCTTGAAATCTGAGACTTATCCGCCTTGCCTGTCTTTGCTCCTCCATCTTCATACCTCTCCTGGTCTTGGGAGACCATGGGAGAGGGTAGCAGGAGGGGGAGACTCCCTGGCTTCTTCAGCAGCCTGACTCATCTCTGCTTCTTGCCTTCTTCTCCAGCCTCCACTTCCGCCTCTGATTCTGGACCTCTCTCTTTCACAGACTCTCCCTGCTCACTAAGCCCTGTTACCTTTCCATCTCCCAACACCTCCTCTTCCCAGACTTCTCCCTCTGACTACCCATCATTGTCCCGCCACTACTCCCCAGGCTCTGAGACTTCTTCCCTTAGGGGTTCCCCAGCTGGTTCCTCCCACCAATCCTCTGAGTCCAGCCCGTCCATGACATTCAACTTATTATCATCTCTTACCGCTTTAAGAGTGTGTGTAGGTCTTTCAGCCAAAATACTCGAGGAAGTATTAGGCTGGGTTGCTTACTGGCCCCTTTTGCATTCAAATTTTGTTCATGCTTCTCAATCAGAAAATCATTGACGCAGCAAGCCCTTGGGCTTTGCCAAGCAAGATGGAGCTTCCACCAGCCTCAAAAGTGGCTTAGATAGGAAGTCACTGGTTGGTCATTGCCTTTGGTCACATCCATAAAGTAAAGGGACCCCTGACCATTAGGTCCAGTTGTGGCCGACTCTGGGCTTGCGGCGCTCATCTCACTTTATTGGCCGAGGGAGCCAGCGTACAGCTTCCGGGTCATATGGCCAGCATGACTAAGCCGCTTCTGGCAAACCAGAACAGCGCACGGTAATGCAGTTTACCTTCCCGCCGGAGCGGTACCTATTTATCTACTTGCACTTTGACATGCTTTCGAACTGCTAGGTTGGCAGGAGCAGGGACCGAACAATGGGAGCTCACCCCAACCTTCTGATCAGCAAGTCCTAGGCTCTGTGGTTTAACCCACAGCACCACCCACGTCCCATGGTTGCATCCATACCTTACATCTAAAGCACTGTTATAGCACTAGCAATCAAGATTTCCCCGAAGGAATCCTGAGCTCTGTGATACAATAAGTGTGCTGAGAGTTGTTAGTTGTTGCCTATTTCCCCTCACAGAACTAGAGTTCCCAGAATTCCCTGGGCTTGATAGTTTAAACCACTTTGGAAACTGTAGCTCTTTGCGGGGAACAGGGCTTAAAAACCTAGAGCCGCCCATCTGCACGGTACATTTAAAGCACTATTACGGCACTTTAAACAGTCAGGGCCTCCTGCAAAGTATCCTGGGAACTGTAGTTTGTTAAGGGTGCTGACAGTTGTTTGGAAACCCCTCTATTCCCCTCACAGAACTTCAGTTCCCAGAGTTCCTTTGGAAGGCAGAGTCATAGTTGACCACTCTGGAAATTGCAGCTCTGTGAGGAGAATGGGTCTAGAAAAACCAAAACCCTCTCAGCACCCTTAACACACTGCAGTTCCCAAGATTCTTCGTGAGAGACCATAACTTTTAAATGCATGACCTTCTTTTTGTGACAACTGTCTATCTCCACTTTAATATGTTATCATTTTTAGCATTGAAAGCTGCTCCGTACGTCTCCTGAAAGGAAAGCAGGTCAAAAATAACAAATCACGTCGGTTTTTATCTCCGACCTATGCTAGGATTTCAACATCACATTTAAAATGGGAAAACAAGGCGGCTGATTGGGGGATGGGGGGTGGCAGTAAACTGCCTCAAGTGTCCAGCAGGACTGCTGACAACGCTCAAGTGTGTCTCCTGCCAAAGGTTGTGGCTTTCTGCCTTGAAATGCCTTTTTGTGGGGTTCTTCTGCGCATAAAGCAAAGTACATATTTGACCAGCTTTTGCGATGACCTCCTCCCACCTTTCCTGCCTCTTGCTCTCTAACCCACACTTAACCTGCGCCGAATACTCCTTTTACACAAGACTTCGCACATATTGACCCGAGAAGCTGTGCCACAAATAAGTTTACTCTGGACTCTCGAGCTAAGAACGAGAGAGACACAAACATCGCTTTGCACAGCCTGTTCTTGCTTCCCCTTGAAAAACAGGGCCATTAAGAGAGAGTCAAAGGGCCAAGACATACTGGGATTGGGGGGGGTGAGGGGGGTCACATAGAGGTAATATCTGAAGAGCTTCCAAAGTCCCAGATTGCCAGCAGGCTGTGGAAGGAGACTGGAACTGGGTAAAGAAACTCAGCCATAATCATGGAACCATAGAGTTGGAAGGGACACCCCCAGGGTCGTCTAGTCCAACCCCTGCAATGCAGGAACCTCAGCTAAATCATCTGTGATCATTTTGACATTATTATTATTATTATTATTATTATTATTATTATTATTAAAATTTGTGTTTTCTTGATCCTCAGTTACAAATGAATTAAATATATAAAAGGAGTCCAGGAAAAAAATATTGACAACAACAGGTGGGAGTGCAGAGTACAGTGGTACCTCGGGTTAAGTACTTAATTCGTTCCGGAGGTCCTTTCTTAACCTGAAACTGTTCTTAACGTGAAGCACCACTTTAGCTAATGGGGCCTCCTGCTGCCGTTGCGCCACCGCCACACGATTTCTGTTCTCATCCTGAAGCAAAGTTCTTAACCGGAGGTACTATTTCTGGGTTCGCGCAGTCTGTAACCTGAAGCGCATGTAACCTGAGGTACCACTGTATTATTATTATAATTACTATTAATTGTGATGCACTTAGAAACTACAGTGGTACCTTGGGTTACAGATGCTTCAGGTTACAGGCTCTGCTAACCCAGAAATAGTACCTTGGGTTAAGAACTTTACCTCAGGATGAGAACAGAAATCGTGTGGCGGTGGCACAGCGGCAGCGGGAGGCCCCATTAGCTAAAGTGGTACCTCAGGTTAAAAACAGTTTCAGGTTAAGAACGGACCTCCGGAATGAATTAAGTTCTTAACCCGAGGTACCACTGTACAGGGTGAGTCTTTTAAAAGAGGCCCCGTGGAACATGTGTACTCTGTATCCACGGGGCCTCATTTAAAGGACTCACCCTGTGCATAATACTAAGGGCTATCACCCGATTCACTTCTCAACCCCACAAACTCCTTTGCCCTTGCCACACTCCTAACCAACCCCCTTTCCTTTGCACCTCTCTCACCCCCTCAGGCATCGCGCGCGCCCCCCCCACAGCTCGCCCCACTCCCTCCCTCCCCAAGCCCCACCCTTGGGGAGAGTTTGCTTCACAAGGGTTGCTTCTCCAAGTGCATTGGTAAATCTCCATTAAACAGCTCAACTGAGCCTTCCTGCCACTCGTGTTGTAGTTGATGTGGCTGCCTACAGGTAGAGCATGAAGGCCCCTTGCATTTCTATGCTTAGGGGATGCATGGAAATTGAGGTGGCTCGGTTGGTTAGAGCATGGTGCTGATAACGCCAAGCTTGCAGGTTCGATCCCCGTATGGGACAGCTTCATTTTCCTGCATTGCAGGAGGTTGGACTAGATGATACTGTATTAGGATCCCTTCCAAAAACTCTACAGTTCTGTGATTCTAAGAAGAGTTGTACAGTGGTACCTCAGGGTAAGAACTTAGTTTGTTCTGGAGGTCTGTTCTTAACCTGAAACTGTTCTTATCCTGAGGTACCACTTTAGCTAATGGGGCGTCCCGCTGCCGCCACGCCGCCACCATGCAATTTCTGTTCTCATCCTGAGGTAAAGTTCTTAACCTGAGGTACTATTTCTGGCTTAGCGGAGTCTGTAACCTAAAACGTCTGTAACCTGAGGTACCAGTGTAATTTGATGGATACAATAATATTTAATATAATATTGCTGGCTGTGCCATTGTTTTGGGGGTGGGAAGCTTTCCCCCCAAAGTTTTGCTGCTGGAGGGACTGAGTTTGTTTATGGGATTGACAAAGCTGTCCATTGCTTCCAGCCAACTTCTTCTTCTTCTTCTTCTTATTATTATTATTATTATTATCATGGCTTTAGAGGTCAAAACCGGTACTTTGAATTGGGCCCAGAAAGGCAGTCAGGCCAGGATTGGCTTTATATGCTCAAACAGTCTTTCCTCAGTGAGCAACCTGGCCGCTGAATTCTGCACCAGCTGAAGTATCCAAACAGTCTTCAAAGGCAGCCCCACATATAACAGAGTGCGGTAATCTATCCTAGATCTCCCTGTCTTCTGCCCTACCAGTCACTTCCCCTCCTTGTCTCCCTGCTTCTTCCTCTGCCTTCCTCCCTCTTCCCACCCACCCAGCAACCAGAAGGGGAAATGACAGGTCATTCTTGCCAGAGCTTCCAGAGCATTTTTGAAATTAGCCTGCAGCCCATCGGACTTTCCAGCCTCCCACACGGCTGCGCACCGTTTTCATGTAGTCCGTAATACATACTTGCATGCCCTGCTTAACTTCCTGTGAACCGTGTGGTGGTTTGGACGTTGCTTAGAGCCTGGAACCTTCTCAAATACAAATAGTGAGGCTTGGAATGGTGGTTGGTTTTGTTCATTCCTTGGTTTTGAGCCGCCCTCCACATCGCCTCTGAGTTATGTGAAACATGCGCAGGACTGTGCTCCTTTTTAGTTTTACTCTGTAGGATGTGTGTCTCTTCCAAGCCCTGGGGCTTAATTAAGTAAGTTTCTACTGCATATGGAAGCAGCCACTTCTTGGCCACCTTCACTTGTAGCGATAAACCAAGAACACCGACTTAAGAAAACTCAAGCTGTGTGCTGGTGTGCACAGCTCTGGCACTCTGGCTGACCCAAGCCAGAGTGCGGAAGCATCTACCCAGGAAGCAAACCAGCTTCTTGGGAGATCCAGATGTCCTGATTTGTTCCTCCTTATCAAGCCAGGATCGCTAGACAGATTTAAACCAAATTCTGTTCTTGCTTTAGGACAGGCTTAGCCGGAGGGATGCTTTCAAGGTGGACTACAAGTCCCATTAGCTCCAGCCAACATGGCCAGTGATCAGGAATGATGGGAGTTGTAGTCCAGTAACCTCTGGAAGGCACCCCATTGACTACTCTGAGAGACTCGGTCAACATTCTGCAAGCAGCTGGATGAAGGAGCTGCTCATTCTCGGTTGGTTGAGTTGTATCGTAAAGCAATGCAGTAAGAAGTACAGAGAAGGCTTAACGTTCTTACCCAAGAACTACCTTCACTCATGTCAACCTTCCTGCCTTTAGAAATCCTCCAAGAATTTGCCCAGTCCTCTTTTAAAGCCACCCAAGTTGTTGGCCATCGCCGCCTCCCACTGTGGGAGGGAGTTCCAGAGTTTAACTAGGCACTGCATGAAGAAGTCCTTTCTTTTACCTGTCTTGAATCTTCCAACATCCAGCTTCATTGTCCCTTGTGGTCCCATCCTACTCTACAACGCTAAGCCATTTCGGGCTTTATGCTGTAGTTTGTAACACCTTGCATCCGTACCTTATATCCAAAGCACTGTTATAGCACTAGCAGTCATGATTTCCCCGAAGGAATCCTGAGCTCTGTGGTACAATAAGTGTGCTAAGAGTTGTTAGTTGTTGCCTATTTCCCGTCACAGAACTAGAGTTCCCACTATTCCCTGGGCTTGATTGTTTAAACCACTTTGGAAACTGTAGCTCTTTGTGCGGAACAGGGCTTAAAAATCTACAGTGGCCCATCTGCACAGTACATTTAAAGCACTATTACGCCACTTCAAACAGTCAGGGCCTCCCGGAGAGAATCCTGGGAACTGTAGTTTGCCAAGGGTGCTGACAGTTGATTGGAAGCCTTTCTATTCCCCTCACTGGACTTTAGTTCCCAGAGTTCCTTTGGAAGGCGGAGTGATAGTTGACCACTCTGGAAATTGTAACTCACTGGCAGCCGGCGCAGGGCCTTCAGGACTGGTGGTGCATGATGGTCCCATTGAACTGCCCCATTTACCACCCCGGGAGCTGCATAATAATAATAATAATAATAATAATAATAATTTATTTATACCCTGCCCATCTGGCTGGGCTTTCCCAGCCACTCTGGGCGGCCTCCAACAAAGTATTAAAATACAGTAGTCTGTTAAACATTAAAAGCTTCCCTAAAGAGGGCTGCCTTCAGATGTCTTCTAAAAGTCTGGTAGTTGTTCTTCTCTTTGACATCTGGTGGGAGTGCATTCCACAGGGTGGGTGCCACTACCGAGAAGGCCCTCTGCCTGGTTCCCTGTAACTTGGCTTCTCACAGCGAGGGAACTGCCAGAAGGCACTCGATACTGGACCTCAGTGTCCGGGCAGAATGATGTGGGTGGAGACGCTCCTTCAGGTATTATGCACCAGGTGCAGCCTCCAAGGGCAGCCCCTCATGCATCTCAGTCCAGACGGCAGGTTGCTGTGGAGGACTGTCAAGGGAGGACACCCGATCGCCCATAGCAGGAGACCTCACACTGTGCATGAGGACCTCCACACACTCGTCCACCACATGGCTGGCTTGCATGCAAAATTCCAGAAGGGAAGAGTAATTTAGAAGGGGAGATGTGCGTTCAGGAGAATTCACGGCCTACTGGGTTACAGGCTCCTCTGTGGATGGCATTGGGGGTGGGGGGGGGCTTCTCTCTTTTATTGCTAAGTCAGTTGGCTGCCTCGCTTCCCCCTCAATGTGCCAAGTTTGCAAAAAGCGAGCCGCCCAGCTGTTCCAAGATACAGATCTGTTTCCTCTGCCACGGTATTAATTACATGCCTGCTCTTCCACGCCAGCCAGTCCAAACATCTCCCGCGTCCAGTAACTTCTAAGGAAATTTGGAATTTGCTTGGAAACACTTGTCAGGGTGATCATCTAGCCCTGGGTGGGTTGTTCCTGGACAGATTTCTTGTTGACACAGGAATATTCATTTGATTCGAAGAATGGTTTGTGTGCCATTTTCCTTGGCCCGCCCGCCGTAAAATGGCTTTCCAAAGTGGATGGCTGTTTTGATACAGTCGTACCTCGGAAGTCGAATGGAATCTGTTCCGGAAGTCCGTTCGACTTCCAAAACTAAGGCGCACCTTCCAATTGGCTGCAGGAAGCTCCTGCAGCCAATCAGAACCAGTGGAACCTGCGTCAGACGTTCGGGTTCCAAAGAACATTTGCAAACCGGAACACTCACTTTGCAGTGTTCAGGAGCCAAAACGTTTGACTCGCAAGGCATTTGACTTCCAAGGTACAACTGTATATAAAAACAAAGCCAAACAATACCCAAAATATGTGTCTCAGTTGCACCTGCAACAGCAACACAAAATAAGCAAGCTGTTGGAAAGGTGGCAGGTACAGGTGTCTTTTCTGTGGCCGCCCCTAAGTAGTGGAAATCCCTGCCAAGCGAGGCTTGTCTTGCCCCTCCCTTGATGGCCTTCAGTACTACTGCAAAGGTCTGTTGTTCTTCAGGTGGCAGCCTAGATTTTTGGGGTGCAGTTAACTTAGGTCAGTGGCTAAGGATACAAAAGTAAGACCAGCAACAACCTGTTCCTGTGTGGAGTGTTATCAGTCAAGGCTCTGGCCAGCTCCTTTTTCCAGGATCCGTCCAGTGGTATAGCAGAAGGGGCGCAGAGGGGCATCGTGGCTTCTCACTATGTCATGCAGAGTCCCAAATTCTACAAGTGGGGAAAAGGAGCAGACCTTTGATATTCCACCCCTCAAGCAGTAAATTCTTTTCCTATCACCTTCCACATACCAATAACCTTCCTTTAAAGGGAAAGTTTTTTTTAAATTTAATGTTTTTATATATGTTGGAAGCTGCCCGGAGTGGCTGGGGCAACCCAGTAAGACGTGTGGGGTATAAACAGTGCAATTATCATTGTGGAATGGGACATCCCTATTTTCATCGGAGAAATGTTGGAGGGTATGTTATGTGCCACCCATCTGACTGGGTTGCCCCAGCCACTCTGGGCAGCTTCCAACAAATTAAAAAATCAAACACAGTAAAGCATCAAACATTAAAAACTTCCCTAAACAGGGAAGATGTCTTCTAAAAGTCAGGTAGTGGTTTGCTTCCTTGACATCTGACGGGAGGGCGTTCCATGTGGTGGGTGCCACTATTGAGAAGGCCCTCTGCCTGGTTCCCTGTAACTTCACTTCTCGCAGGGAGGGGACCACAAGCTGGACTTCAGTGTCCAGGCTGGACGATGCGGGTGGAAGGGGGATCCCTTCTAAACCTACAGTGCTGTAGTTCTGTGACGCCATGACAGTTTTAAAGTGGCATTAAAGGGCATTAAATGTGCTGTGTGAGCCCAGCCACTTTTTCTGCAGTTGGCAACAGCATGACCACATCCAGGTGACCACTTCAGACCTTCCTACTAAATGCAGGGAGGCTGAGCATGGCCTGGTCAGGGCTGGCTCATGTGGGGACATTGGGGTGGGAGTGAGGCACACCCCACTGCACCATCTCTGCTCTCCGCTTGTGTTGGGAAATCCCCTTTCAGACAGAATGCCTGAACAGCGTCTATGTGGTTCGTCAGCAGATTCCCTAACCCTGCTAACTCTGAGCTGAGCTTCTCTGAGCTAATATTTATCCATGCTCTGGTAAACTCCAGATTAGACTGTTCCAAATGTGTTGTTTGCAAAGCCTTAAAAAAATTAAAATAAAAAGCCATTCACTGACTACAGCAAGTTCAAAATGTAGCAGGGGACTTGCTGTTTGGGACCAGGAGGTTGGAACCATATCTTGCCAATGTTTAAGCGACTGCACCAGCTTCAGTCTGGTTCTGGGCTCTGTCCAATGTCATCTGTTGTTGTATCTCATCATGCCCACTCGTGCGACTGCCATTTAGCACAACATGCCAGAGTATCGGTCAAAAAGCCTCCATTCCACAATGCAAGAAATGGACAGAAGCATTAGCAGTAGAATCTGGAAAAGGGAACACACGATTCCTCGCATCTGGATGCATGCAACGTCATCTTTGTTGGTTCCTTGCCTGTTCCTGGCTGGATTTGATATTTTTAATGCCTTTAGGAGATTGGAGATTGGGTTCCCTGAAGAAAGGCCTGTTCCCATTCTTGACCTTGAGATCATCTTCAACAGCCTCTTTTCTGGGTGCCCAGGTCATGTAAAAAAAAAAAGGTTAAAACTCTGTGTTACATGTCACCCCAATCCCTGAGTGGTGGGAGACTCCAGAGGATCCAAACCATCTTCCAGAGTTTGATTTCCTTAGAATGAAGGCCAATGGAGAGTATGGTGTTTTTAGGAGTTATTTACATATACAATGTTGGGACGTGGGTGGCGCTGTGGTGTAAACCACAGAACCTAGGACTTGCCGATCAGAAGGTCGGTGGTTCGAATCCCCATGACGGGGTGAGCTCCCGTTACTCAGTCCCAGCTCCTGTCCACCTAGCAGTTCGAAAGCATGTCAAAGTGCAAGTAGATAAATAGGTACCTCTCCGGCGGGAAGGTAAACGGCGTTTCCGTGTGCTGCTCTGGTTTGCCAGAAGTGGCTTAGTCATGCTGGCCACATGACCCTGAAGCTGTCTGCGGACAAACACTGGCTCCCTCGGCCTATAGAGTGAGATGAGCGCACAACTCCAGAGTCATCCACAACTGTACCTAATGGTCAGGGGTACCTTTACCCTTACATATACAATACGATAATATTTATTATCATTGTCCCATACAGAACAATGAAATTGAAAAAATCTACATCAGACATTCAAAAACCAATGAGCCTGCTATCCCAGCTATCCCAGTCTGGTTAGCCCCCTAAAAACTCTGATACCCCATAATTAAATACAATATACTCCCATAGAGACTACCTTACACTGCGTTTAAAACCAAAATCGCATTTGGATAGAAACTGTTTCTCAGGCAGCTAGTCCTAGTCTTTATAACCCTGTACCATCTTCCAGAAGGTATATATACAACCTGAGCATAGGTAAGAGCAGGGGTCAGCAACCATTTTCAGCCATGGGCCAGTCCACCATCCCTCAGGCCATGAGGTGGGCCGGGCTATATTTTTTTGGGGGGGGGGAATGAATGCATTCCTGTGCCCCACAAATAACCCAGAGATGCATTTTAAATAAAAGCACACATTCTACTCATGTAAAAACACACTGATTCCCGGACCGCCCAGCAGGCCAGATTGAGAAGGCGATTGGGCCACATCCGGCCCCCGGGGCCTTAGGCTGTGTACCCCTGGGCTAGAGGGTGTCGCACCATAAGCACCTCAACAGATCTTGCTTCTGTGTTTGTTTCCAGAGAAGCCCCAAAGTCTAGCTTAGGTTTGGCACAGAGCAAGGATGTCTCTCCCTGCGGCTTCCAGCTTTATCACTCAAAGAGATGTTCTTGTGTTGTTGCTGCTGTATTGGCCTCTGAAATGCTTAGGGTTTCATGGTTCAGCTAGTTGCTTAAAGCAGTTCTCCCCCCCCCCCCCTCTTCTCTATTTCAGGTGCAAGTTCTTCAGTTTAACAGAGACGCCAGAGGACTATACCATCATAGTGGATGAAGAAGGCTTTCTAGGTGAGCACAACGATGGTCGCCTCCTGTTCCTTCCTTTATCAGTTCAGTTCAGTGTTATTGGACCCCACCTGCGCAATACATTTAAAGAAGGATCCTGCCACCTTACAAACGTGTCTTCCCTCTACACCACGAAACCTGTGCGCTGGCTGATGTTGTCCCTGTTGTGCTATTTTTGTATTGATTCCAGAAATAATTTTTCTTTTAAAATGGGTGGGGGGAACCAATGCAACAAACCTTTTTTGAGTCTCCCCAACCACCACACAAACACATAAAACCACCCCAGCCCATTGAGGACCGAGCATGCTCAGTGGGCCCCGAATGCTCATTGATGGGGAATGGAATGGAATGCAGTAGTTGAAAGATAGGGTGGCTGGCTGGTGCACTGATTTGAATCACTGCTCACAGCAACATTTTGTTACAGTCCCAAATTATTGTATGACAGTGGTGGGGAGACTGGCAGACCAGATTGCTACCTCCCCCTCCCATCGTGGGCCAAGTTTGTCAGGCGGACATGGCTGAACTCTTCTGTGGGATGCTTAGCTTTTCAACAAGCTCCAGTTCCATACGCTCCAAAATTTATCCGATGAAAATAGGGATTCCATTGCAATAATAATTATTATAAACCTGGATAGCTCAGTTGGTTACGGTGTGGTGCTGATAATGCCAAGGTTACAGGTTTGATCCCCATGTGCATGTTCCTGCACTGCAGGGGGTGGACTAGATGATCCTTAGGGTCCCTTCCAACTCTACAATTCCATTATTCTATGATTCTATTGTTGTAGTTGTTGTTTTATTTATACCCATCCAACTGGGTTGCCCCAGCCACTCTGTGTAGCTTCCAAGATAAATTAATACACAATTAAACATTTAAAAAATTCCCTATACAGGGCTGCCTTCAGATGGCTTGGGGGTTGGACAACTCCATACCCTCCAACATTTATCCGATGAAAATGGGGGTGTCCTAAGGAAAAGCAGGGCATTCTAGGATCAAATCCTCTTCTGTAAATCAGGGGATGTCGCTGGAAAATAGGGAGTCTTGGAGGGCCTGCAGTTCTCTCGGAAGACATGCCAGAACAGGCATAGGCAAACTCGGCCCTCCAGATGTTTTGGGACTACAACTCCCATCATGCCTAACCACTGGTCTTGTTAGCTAGGGGTGATGGGAGTTGTAGTCCCAAAATATCTGGAGGGCCAAGTTTGCCTATGCCTGTGCCAAAACTTCAACTATTTAGGGGGGAAAGGAAAAGATGAGGAATGTTTGGTCTTGAACTGCTCCAGCATGGAAACTTAGGAGGCCTTCCTCAGTGAGGGCTAGCATCTTGAAATTCTGCATGTGCATAATAATGCAAGACAGACTCCTCTGCTAATGGGGTGATTTGCACTGATTGGGCACGGTCAGGTTTTGAACAAGACCATAAACCGATGGAGCATATTAAATTGCTGGCTGCGGCTGCTCCTGGTTTGACATACACTGCATTTATCAAAACGGCAAAGGTCCCTCACGTGGATTTCTCCCCCCCCCCCCTTAGCCCTCCTACTTTTAAATGTCAGGGATAAATTGTGTGGAAAATCCTTCAAACTAATGGCCTGCGAAATATTCGGCAAAAGCTATTTTCTACCCTCTGTTCTAATTGCATCTTAAACTTTAATAGCGCCGGCAACTGGAGAATCACGCACATGCTAATGTCACACTTCACTTGAAGCAATTTATTTCATAAGATAATGAACTGTATCAGCATTAAGTCGGGAGGAAGAGGAGGAGATGGTGGCGATCGACGGGTTGCCTAGTAGGAGGAAGGAACTCAGTGGGTTTCCACGGTGGGTTGTAACCAGTGGTACTCAGAGCACCGCCATTGAATGCACAGGCGAGAAAAACGTAGCAAAACATCCTGGACCAGCCCTGTCTGATAGGGTGCCTCTAGTGGTCCCACAAGGGACGCGGGTGGCGCTGTGGGTTAAACCACAGAGCCTAGGGCTTGCCGATCATAGAATCATATAATCATCGAGTCCAACCCCCTGCCAAGCAGGAAACACCATCAGAGCACTCCTGACATATGGTTGTCAAGCCTCTGCTTAAAGAAGGTCGGCGGTTTCAATCCCCGCGACAGGGTGAGCTCCCGTTGCTTGGTCCCTATTCCTGCCAACCTAGTAGTTCGAAAGCACGTCATAGTGCAAGTAGATAAATAGGTACCACTCCGGCAGGAAGCGTTTCCATGCACTTCTCTGGTTCGCCAGAAGCGGCTTAGTCATGCTGGCCACATGACCCAGAAGCTATATGCCAGCTCCCTTGGCCAATAAAGCGAGATGAGCGCCGCAACCCCAGAGTCTGCCACAACTGGACCTAATGGTCAGGGGTCCCTTTACCTTTAGTGGTCCCACACAACCCTGAGTTTCAGCTGGTCCATTCCAGGGGCCGAGCCCTGTAGTGCAGTAGGCCCTGTCCTGTGGAACTCCTTGCCAGTAGAGGTTCAACAGGAGTTGTCACTGCTGGTTTTCAGACACCTTCTAAAAAACATTATTCAGGTAGGCTTTTCAACCTTGAGATTCTTTGCTAACCAGCTTTTTTCCCACCCAAGTTACATAGGTCCACCTTTGTTTTTGTTTATTTTTTGAAAACATTTTTATTTTACAAATTTTATTTTACAAATATAACGTTATAACAACCAAAATGCATATCCCTATGTAGAGATTACTCTGAATCTCAAGACTTCCCCCACCCACTCCATGGGTCCTATTTAGAACTGCATATTATTTCATAGTCTATATTTTGTATCACTCCATATTGTCCATAGTATTTGTTACAATACAAATGAGATTAAAACCCTGCTAATGTTTTCATCTGCTTGCAGTGGTCTCCTAAATAAATTATAATTTTTCCCCATTCTTTTTTGAAGTTTTTGTCCTCTTGGTTCCTGATCTTTCCAGTCAGCTTTGCCATTTTGGCGTAATCCATCAATTTAGTTTGCTAACCAACTTCGACTGACATTTAAAAATTGTTGTTAGTTGGAGTTTTGTTTTGTTTTTTAAAGTTTTCCTTTATGAAAGTGCATTTTGTAAGTACATACATAGATAAAAGGCATTTCTCTCCTGCCATGGGGCTCCTGAGCAGTCGCCCATGTAGTCAAAACTGACCCGACTCAGAGCTTGTTAGCTTCAGCAAGAATTGCTGCATCAAATGCCCTCAAGGCCACGCTAAGAACTGTATTCATGGTTGCTTTCCACATATGCTACTGAAATGTAAAATTGTCCTTCCCTCTAGGGTTTGAAAAATGTGCACACCGGTGAAAATCTACTTCTGCACGCCAAGGGGATAATTAGAGGGAACTTTGATGGCTAGGGCCACCTTAAAAAGATACATTTTTCCTCACCTTAGCTGGGAGCCAGTAGTTAATCATTCAGAAATTTCATGGCTTGGCTAGTGTCTGGTTGACTAATAGCATGCTTTTTGTAGATTGTGGAGGGCAGTCCTTGTGGGGGTGTTGAAAAAAAGAAGTTGTTGAGGGGGTTGTAAATTGCATATATTAACCGCCACGAATGTAGTGCATTTGCTCAGGGCAATGAGCACATAGGTGTACAAGGTTAGTAGCTGACGTTTAATTCTGGAGAGAGAGAGTATTTCTCCCTCCTGGAATGCAGGGTCACCTAATGAAGGCAAAAAAGGATGTAGAGACAAACAGGCAAAAGTGTTCCGTTTCTGAAGCACCTGCCATTAAAACATCCCGAAACATACAGTAAAAAAAAGAAAAACATCAGCAACATGAACATTTCCTTACAAAAAAACCACAATTCCATATGTACGATCAATGAAATACATTCCATGAAATGGAAATGGTTTATTGAGTATTTACAGATAAATTGTAAACAGATAAGGACATTGGCAGGATTGTTGTAATAAGCTGCAGTTTCAATGAGAGTATATATTTAAAGCAGATGAATAAATGAACAATTTAAGCTAATTTGGATATGCAGAAGATATTGAAAATAAATTTAAGGAACTGCAGAAAGAGGGGGAAGGAAGCCAAGTTTTGAAATGTTAAAATGACTGTAAAATTATTGAAATGTTATAAATCTGAAAATCATAAATTAAAATTGGGGGAGGGGAATACAGTTCTGTGTGTATAAATATATAAATTAAAACCATTTAAAATATATAAATTAAAAACCATTTTCTGTGTGAAAAAGTATTTCAGAGCCAACCAAAAACCACAGACTGGGGGGGAAAGATCTGCTTTTAAAGGAAGGTCTTCATTTGATGGCGAAAAGGCAAAAGAAATTGCAACTGTGCAGTGGAAAGGTGTTCCAGAGAGAGCTCTGTTAATGGAGAAATCTGAGGGCTCCCTTGGACAAAAACAAGGACACCAGCCAGGAATACCAGAGCAAAACAGCAGCCAGTAGGCTTGGTCTTTATTGAAGACTGTCGCGACAGGACTCCCACCTGCCACAAGGTGGAACAAGATGGAAGCCCCGAACAAAAGATTCCCCCAAACTTTTATTAGCTGCTAATCCCCATGTTAGGGACGCGAGTGGCGCTGTGGGTTAAAGCCTCAGCGCCTAGGGCTTGCCGATCGAAAGGTTGGCGGTTCGAATCCCCGCGGCGGGGTGCGCTCCCGTTGCTCGGTCCCTGCTCCTGCCAACCTAGCAGTTCGAAAGCACCCCCGGGTGCAAGTAGATAAATAGGGACCGCTTTCTAGCGGGAAGGTAAACGGCGTTTCCGTGTGCGGCTCTGGCTCGCCAGAGCAGCGATGTCACGCTGGCCACGTGACCCGGAAGTGTCTCCGACAGCGCTGGCCCCCGGCCTATAGAGTGAGATGGGCGCACCAACCCCAGAGTCTGTCAAGACTGGCCCATACGGGCAGGGGTACCTTTACCTTTACCTTAATCCCCATGTTACAACCCCCCCAAAAAAAACTACATCATGGTTACACCATGAAAGGGGAGGTCTGGTGGCAGTAATCTGAGCATTCTGGACCCTGCCCTATGGTTCTCCTTGCCCTCCACCAAACACCCATCAAGTGTAACAAAAGAGATATTTACATTTCCCTGTTTCCCAGCCAAGTTAATCACATCCTTTTGTCTTCATCTGGGTTTGTTATTTCTGGAATGGCTACCTGTCTGGCACTCAGGTATCAGGATGCCAGGGATTATCACTCAGGCAGAGGGGCTGCTGAGTAGCTGAGCTCACATGTATATATGAATTTCTGAAGTTTTCCCTGTGTGAGCCAGTACATAGATACATTTATCAGTGAATTGTTACATTTGGTAACACGCAGAAAAGGCCCTTTGAATAGATAGGAAGTAACTGTGATGAAGTGTTTTGTGGGGACAAATCACAAAAGTCACAAAAGTGATGGTGCTGATTTTGGTAGTGGGCTGCATGTGCATGATATCTGCTGGAGGTGCAACCCCCCCCCCCAACCTATACATAAATTCCTGCAACAGCTCCTACCACTAACAGCCCAGTTCCTTTCTTGCAAAAAGGGGGGCTTTTCTGGTTACACAGCTTGTTTATATTTTGTTCCATAACAGTTACAGCAAAGAGCAATGATGTATACCTATCTTTGCACACGTTGCAAATTAGTAGCACAACATCCACGGTGTATGATAACAATACTTTTCGTTGCATAATAAAATGGAGTGGACCGCTTGGTGAAGTGCTATGGGCAAGTGGCCAGTCTCATGCAAGGTGGCTTCAGGGAGCAATGCTGAGAGAAGTGGCTGAAATATACTCGGAGTCAAGAGTGGATTTCATGCTCTTTATTCAGCTCATAGTGGTGAGGAGGAATGGAAGTTCCCCCGATATGTCTGCTTTATATACATTATTTACACAATGGGCTGCACATGATTGGCTAATTCCGGGATTCTCCTGTAGGCCAATCAGGTTGCAGATTCACTTCCACCTGGAGCTGGATTGGGTAGCTCCTGTGGACCAATCAGACTGCTGCATTTGGGATCCTATTGTTCTATGACCAATCAGACTGCTGCATTCTGAATCCTATTGTTCTAGGACCAATCAGACTGCTGCATTCTGAATCCTATTCAACTCAGTACACAACAGTGGCTTTGAATGGAAACCACGTCCCCCTCCTTGAACACCCATCAGCTGGTGGGCAGGTGGGGACACGCCTTGTTGCAGCAAAGGGACCATTGGGGAACCACTTTTGGCTCCACGTTGTTCCTTTGAAGTCTAAGGCACCTTACACCCAGTCGGAGCACTGGTCCATCTTGCTCATTGTTGTCTAAACAGATTGACAGCACCTCTCGATGATTTCAGGCACGGAATAGTCCCACCATCCCTACCTGGAGAAGCTGGGAGTTGAACCTGAGACCTTCTTCATTCCACTGAGCTATGGCCCTTCCAGCCTCTGCCCGCCTGGCTGCAGTCTCTCTTGTAGTTCTCTTCATTTCTGCAGACGGAGGAGGAAGAAAGGAGGCTTTAGAGAAAGGCATTTATTAGGCAGTCATCAGTAGCAGCTCAGGAACTCAGCCATGGCACAATAGCAGCTTGTTTGCCATCGGGGCATGTGGTTGGTCCGGGGAGGTCAGGGCAGCCTGCAGAGACCACGGCAGTCCAGATTTTGAGATCTGGCAATCCAAACGTGGACCATTGGTCTGGAATTTCCCCCCACCCCGTGTTAAGGGATGCCCAGAGAACCTGGAGAAAATGTTCTACAGTAAGTGGAGAATTATAGTGCAAGAAGGGAGCTCTCTTCCTCCTTCCCCCCCAACTCCCCCTATTTTTATCACGGTGAGGAATATTTTCCAGCCCTTTCCTTTGCTCACATCCACAATGACTGTTATTCAGGGCTGGTGACCTTCACGTTGCCCTTGATGTTAAGAAATTACATTTAGCACGGATTGTATTTATTTCTGTCTCTCGGTCTTCAGCCCCCCAAGTAGCCGGCCTGAAGTGGGGAGAGTGATGGGGAGGGGGGGCACGCGCACACACACACACAAACACAAACACACAAACCAAACCACCTCTCTTGGCTACAACCTGTTTGTTTGCCAGTTGACTTTGTTTGCTGTGAATGCAAGCAGAGATCTTGCTGTTCCAACTGCTGTATCTTGTTTTATAAACAGCAGCCAAGCAGCGTGTTCAGCTGTTGGTATCTGAAGAGGACTTGCCTTATAATTTATTTGGGGTGCATTAATAAAGGGGACGGCGAGGCAGGATATTGCAGGATATTTGTCTGCTTAAAGCATAGATCCCTGGACTCTCTTCCTGCAATTAGGGCTTATTTATTAATTTTGCTAATTAAGGACGCCCACAAAGCATTGGCCAGAGCATATCGCTGAGCCCAGAAGCAGATGAAACATCAAAGTATAGCAATCAAGAAGTCAAACCGGTTCCAGTTCAAGCTTCCAAGGGAGGAAGAAAAATTTAGCTTGTTTCATTTTCAAGCTCAGCCTCCGTTTGACTCCCATGTCGAACCAAACGTGGAGCGAAACCCAGAAAAACCTGAACTGTTCTTTGAATTCTCTCTCTCTCTTTTTTTTTAAATCTCCAAAGCTGCTTACAGTGAAAGCTACCCAAATAAAGCAATAGAAAGTGAAAAGAAATAGAACAAGCATAAAACTGCAGAAGGAGCAGTTTACGGTCAGTAAGTGGATCTTCCCCAATCTGGTGACTGCCAGGTGTTGTTGGACTACATTTCCCATCAGCCCCAGCCAACATGCCTTCATGGTTGAGGAGGATGAGAGCTGGGAGGCCAGCAACTTCCAAGGGGCACCATATTGGGGTGGGCCTCTGTAAATAATTCCAAAGGACAAATTAATAGAGCAGATGCACCTTTTGAGCAATTTATAAGTCTTGGAGAGGAAAAAAGCCTTCTCTAACCAAGCCTGTACAGATGTGCTTAGGAGTGCATCCCGCTTGTTCAATATCCCAGATAAGCCTGCCTAAAATCTAAGCCCAATTTTGACCTTCTAGCATTGGTTTGGGAAGCATGCTTCATAAATAAGGAGCCACCACTGAAAAGGCTATGTCTCTCAAGTTGCTCTCCACTTAACCTGGATTAGTCCCTGGGAAAGGAACCTCGGAAGTGGATCTTAAATATATTACATGGTGATCCTTCTCTTTTAATGTTTGTACAGGGAGGGAAGGAGGGAGATCCCTTTATTTAGACCTGATGGTTGGCATCCCATCTGTCCTGGGAGGCAAAGGAGAGCGAAATGGAGAGAACCAAACTTCTGTGCAAAATGCTGGTTTGCCAGTTTCGTGCTCTTGTTGAAAAATGGCTTGTGTCCTGGGGAGACTGATATTCTCCTCCTCTTTGTTTCCGGAGGCTAGGTAAAAGGTAAAGGGGCCCCTGACCATTAGGTCCAGTCGTGGCCGACTCTGGGGTTGCGGCGCTCATCTCGCTTTATTGGCCGAGGGAGCCGGCGTACAGCTTCTGGGTCATGTGGCCAGCATGACTAAGCCGCTTCTGGCGAACCAGAGCTGCACACGGAAACGCCATTTACCTTCCCACCAGAGCGGTACCTATTTCTCTACTTGCACTTTGACATGCTTTCGAACTGCTAGGTTGGCAGGAGCTGGGACAGAGCAATGGGAACTCACCCCGTCGTAGGGATTCGAACCGCCGACCTTCTGATCGGCGAGTCCTAGGCTCTGTGGTTTAACCCACAGCGCCACCCGCGTGTTCGTCTATTTTTCGTACCAGGCTCACACCTGTCTCCTGTGCCAGAATTCTATGGTTCTGCTTTCCCTGTTCTCCCTGACAAATAGCTCTGTGTTACTAGCAAGCTTGCTCGCCCTTTTCTCTGTGGTCACTGGCCTGCTGGGCGCATCTATCCCAACAGGGCACAAAGCTGCTGGCAGGGTGGGGCAGGGTTGTACATGTAAAAGGAAGTCTGCCTATTTTATTTTTTAGCTCCCTGACAAAGGGAGGGAAAGTCTGCTGCTTCTCATATGATACTTTCCCCCCCTTCCTAGCGCCTCTGCCACTGCCTTTTTTCTGCCCCCCCCCCCCGCCCCGCCGTGGAACTGGCACCTATGTCGGAAATAGAACTGACCCTCTTGTTAAGAAGAGTTATAAAAGTCATGCTTAGTCACAGTGCTGTACTTGAGCTGTGAAGCCGGTGTAGCCAAACCGTTATCAACAACAGCCACGGTGGTGTGATCTCATCAGTGCGGTAATAAAGTTTTGGGTTTTTAAATATATATATATATATCCAAGGCTACATTGGCAGTGATGTTCCAGTTTGAGGAAGGGATGAGGCTCAGTGGAAAAGGTTCTGGGTTCCGTTCCCAGCGCTTCCAGGTCGGATAGGGGGAAACTCCCAGACAGCAGCTGCTAGTCAGTGCAAACAACAATAGGCTGGATAAACCAGTGACCTCACCCAGTCTAAGACAACTTCCTGTGATCCTCTTTAAATTAGCCCCTTATTCAAAACCATGAGGACCAGAGTCCTTATTTGTAGCAAAGGGACTTTCGTGAGTTTTGCACGTCAGTGGTTCTTTAGATACCCTGTATTTTACCTGCAAACTAGTCTGTGTTCTTGAATGAAAAGGAACAAATAACTGGATTTTTATAGATAGAGATAGATAGATGATAGATAGATAGATAGATAGATAGATAGATAGATAGATAGATAGAT
>JAXCMG010000018.1:10693365-10821591 GCA_034642415.1 Podarcis siculus
ACACACACACACACACACACACACACACACACACTACCTTCGAGGTGGGGCTCCTTTGTTCCTCAGCTGATTGTTCTCTGGGTTATTCAGCTCCCCAGATTTCTGCAGATACATCGACGGGTAATAGCCTGTAGTTTCGTCCTTCCTGAGATTTCAGAAACAACATCAATTTACCCACAAGAAAAAAAGAGGAAGGAGCGCTGTGGTTGGCAAGCGGACAGAGAGCCTTAATCCCAGGAGGGTGAAGGAGGACGTAACCCCAATCTCCCACACCATGAGCAATGCTGCCCCCACTTTTGATAAACACACTTTTTTGACATCCACAGATTCAGCACAATATTTGAAAGAGGTTTTCCTGGTTGGAGCCTATGTGGGTAAAACAGCACACAAAAACACATGTGCACACACCCAGGCTCCCCTTTCAAATATCACACCGGACACCCTGACATGGGAGCAAGAGGTGTGATCCTGTTTCGCCCTCCACCCAGTAAATGTACACTTTGAATGATGGCAAATAAGGGACACAATAAGCTGTATTAGACAGAGTCCTTCCTCCTTCACCCTGGTGCCCTCCAGGTCCTTTCGACCACAACTCCCATCAACCCTCGCCAGTGCAGCCTTGATTCCATCAGCCCCACCATGCGGCTGATGGGAGTTGTAGTCCCCAAACATCTGGAGGGCCCCAGGTTAGCGGAAGGGATTTATGAAAGGTCCAAACAAGTCCTTAGGGCAGAACAGTCCATGTCCATTAGTCACAGTAGACAGAAATGGAGCCTCCACATTCAAAGGCAGGATACCTCCAATTGCCACACACACCCTGATGTTGGGAAAGATGGAGGGCACAAGGAGAAGGGGACGACAGAGGACAAGATGGTTGGACAGTGTTCTCGAAGCTACAAACATGAGTCTGACCAAACTGCGGGAGGCAGTGGAAGACAGGAGTGCCTGGCGTGCTCTGGTCCATGGGGTCACGAAGAGTCGGACATGACTAAACGACTAAACAACAACAACACGTGATACTTATTTCCACCAGCCCTTCTTTGGTTCCTCACCTGACAACCCACCATCCATCAAGCAGTTTATGGATAACTTCTATGGTTTCCCCTTCCTTCAGAGTGATCTCGTCTTCCTGGGCAGCTGTGTAGCCTTTCCGGACAACATGGAGTTCCCCTTAAAACAAAAGAGCAGAGAGCCATCAAGAAGGACTCAGGAGTTTGCACGGCAACAAAAGACCCAATATTCATCTCATTGATAGTCATCCTTCAGTTTGCACAGTTAAAGCACACACAACGTGCTTTCCGATCTGAATTGCAATCCCCTTCGTGATAGCCATGTGTGCTGCAGATCGCTATTGTTCCCATTTTACAGATAGGAAAACAGAGGCTGAAAGATGGCTATCTTTCAAACGCTGCCATTTAACTTCAGGGTTAATCGGGACCTGGCCATCCACGGATCCTTACCTGCATAGTTGGGATCCTGTTCTTCAGACTCATCTGGACCATCCATAGGTTCGAGGTAGGCAGCGGGGACCCAACCCCGTTTGTTCGTCTGCTGACAGAACCACCAACCTGGAGCGAGACAAATAGATAAATAAATCGGTGTCCTCCTGGACCAATTTACCTGTCCCCAAGGTTTACGCATCAGAAGTGCAGCTGGTTATGCTTAATGCCTGCACGACTCATCAACCTCTTTAGACCCATAGGCTTCTTTTGATTTTTTGAGGAAGCAGTGTGGGTGCCACCTCTTCAGGTCTTCAAAAGAGCCTGTTGGATCAGACCAATGGCCCATCTAGTCCAACAGCTTCTGGAAACCTAGAAGCAGGATCTGAACACAAGAGCACACTGTTCTCTTCTGCAGTCTCCAGCAATACAGAAGCATTGCCGTTGATGGACATTGCTGCCTCCTGTCTGATAATATTCCACAGATTAACTGTGTGCTAAGAAGGACTTTGTTTTATCTGTCCTCGGCCTGCCAACAGACCACATCTCTCGTCTGCTCATATGCCCCAGCAAAGACGGAGAGAAAGGAAGTGGGCACACTTAGCTTTTCCAAAGGACCTGGGCCAAAGTCAAGATGCGATAGAAATAACACGAGCCTTGGAAAGCACATAGAGCCAGAAGGGGAAGTGGGGGAAGGCACCGCTCTTCGAACTTCCTCTCTCAATTCTATGCACGTTTTGAGGGAGGAAAAGGAAACCACTGCCCTGATCTCATGACCAAGGAGGCAGTAAGAGAATCAGAGGCTCTCCATGAAGGCACCAGGAGAAGACCTCAAGGGACGCCATGGCCCCAGAGATGCAACATTGGTAGCCTCCGCTTAGGGGGCAGACCTCCTGCTGTGGCCAAAGTACAGACCCTCCAAGTTTCCCTATTTTCCTGGATTTACAGAAGTCACCCCAGTTTCTGTTTTGATCCTGGAATGTCTCGCTTTTCCTTAGGACATTTCATTGTCATCGCAGAAATGTTGCAGGGTTTGGAGTTTATGCGACTCCCGAGCCATCTGAAGGCAGCTCTGTATAGGGAAGCTCTATTTAAAAAATGTTTAATGTTTTATTATGCTTTTATATATGTTGGAAGATGCCCAGAGTGGCTGGGGCAACCCGGTTAGATGGGCGGGGGTATAAATAGTAAAATTATGACTATGGAAGAGGACGTTCCCACTGCTGTAAAACCAGCCCCTCTTCCAAGAGATAAACACCATCTCTCTCTCCTTACCGCTTTCGCTTTTCTCCACGACGTCCACCAGGTCCCCCATCTTGACCCCCATCTCAGTGCTGGAGTTCTTCTCATAGTCGCCAATTGCCCGATACGTCTGTAGGATGATGGGTCCTGTGATATCTATTGGAGGAAGAAGAAGAAGAGTTTGGATTTGATATCCCGCCTTATCACTACCCGAAGGAGTCTCTAAGCAGCTAACCTTCTCCTTTCCCTTCCTCCCCCACAACAAACACTCTGTGAGGTGAATGGGGCTGAGAGACTTCAGAGAAGTGTGACTGGCCCAAGGTCACCCAGCAGCTGCATGTGGAGGAAAAGGGAAGCGAACCCGGTTCACCAGATTACGAGTCCACCGCTCTTAACCACTACACCACACTGGCTCTCAGGAGGAGAAGCGGCTGTGATTAGGGGAACTCTCAAGGGCCCTGTCTGAGCCAGGATTCGCCGGAGCCAAGCCCCTGAGACCTGTCTGGAGTGCGAGGGACCAGCGCCACATGCAAACTTAATACAGTATATTTTGTGCCATGCAGCGGATCTCCCTCCACACTGAATAAAGGTGTGCTAATTCTCCCCACACACATGGTTCTGGGATAAAGTGGGCACAGAGTTCGGGGTGGAAGGTGAAATCTGAGAAATAGACTTGAGAACTGCTTTCATAGAGTTCCTAGTGCCGCTTTTAGTTAAGAGAGAGCGCCGTGTTTTTAGTCCTTGTGGCAATTTATGAATCCAGAAAGCAGAGGAGGCAGCGAAGGACACTATAAATTTAAAGTATGGTAGGACTTGAACCAATGACTTCAAGTTACAAGAAAGGAGATTCCAACTAAAGATCAGGAAGAACTTTCTGGCTGTAAGAGATGTTTGACAGTGGAAAGGACTCCCTTGGAAGGTGGTGGATTCTCCTCCCTTGGAGGTTTTTAAGCAGAAGTTGGGTGGTCATCTGTCTGGGATGCTTTTGTTGAGATTCCTGCATTGCAGGGGGTTGGACTTGATGACCCCTTGGGGGCCCCTTCAGACTCTAGGATCCTATGAAAGCGCATGGCTACTCCCAGAGAACCCTGAGCACTGCAGTTTGTGCTTCACAGAGCTATGATTCCTAACGCCCTTAACAAACTACCCAGCCAGATGTTTCTGGAGAAGCTGCACACAGGACATGAGGGCAAACACATCTCTCTTTAGACCTTAGTGCTGCTGAGGGCAAGGCAGACTCTGATCCTGGCAGTAACATACGGCCACCAAAGTCGAGCGGGAAGGATTTCACCACTTCTGCTTTTTAATTACCTGCTGCAATCTTCTTGGAGTCTTTTGGTATCAAAAAGGTTTCTGGTTTCTTGACGCTAAGGGGAAAAGAATCAAAGGCAAACACTATTGGAATTGTCAAGTCTTCCATCCCAGCCACAGACTCAAACTGGTGGCCTCAAGCAAGTCATGAACTCACAGCATGTTGGATAATCACACTGGCCTGATTTGCAGGGCTGTTGCAAGGATTACAAAGGTACCGTACTTTGGGTATTTGAAACATAGAATATAAGCATGCCCAGCACTGACTCTTTTTTTGTGGAGTGGGCCACAACCATGCACTCTTGTCTTGCCATGCAGTGTCAAGTTAGATGTCTATGGAGGCTGGACCACCAACCTCAGCCTGCCTCCAGCCAACTTGCTTGCCTTATATCTCACAAGCAGGCCAAGGAGTAGCCCTGACTGTCCGCTTCTTCCTCCTTAGTCTCAGGGTCACCCTTGTAGAACTCAGCAGAGAAGAGGCGGATGGGGGGGGACTAGAAGGAGTTGGCTCTGCCTGTCACCAGCTCTGGCGCCCCCTACTGGTCGGCTCCCCATGTTCTGCCCTACCAGGCCCAAGCAGTGTTTCTCTAATAAGTATCGTTGGACTACAACCCCCATCATCCCTGATCACCGTTCCTGCTAGTTACAGATGATGGGAGTTGTAGTCCAACAACAGCTAGGGACCCAAGTTTGAGAAGCATGACTGAGGAGCAGCTGCCACTGGGAAGGGGCTGTACTGAGATACTGTAAATGGCACTTTTCAGAGTCATTTACCAAGTGCGGCAGTGAGAGGGGAAGTGGCAATGAGCCCTACGGGAGGGTGACACTGGACTTCTTACAGCTGCCCAAAGTATCAGGTGCTGACACTGGGTTCAAGATGGACATGGGTCCCTTCCTCCCTATGGACCCTTCCCGCCAGTCTTAGCCCAATAGGTGCCTCCCAGCATCCTGACAATACTCACTGGCTTGCTATAGGTGGGTTCAGGTCATCCGGTCTGACTTTGAAGAAGGTCAAGACGTGTCCACACCGGGAGATCTTGCGGGGCAGGTTGATGAGGGCCATGGTGTACTCGGAGAGCGTGTCTTGCCGATTTTGGGTGATTCGCTGGCTGTCAAACCACCTTGGCGCTAGATAGATGGGTAGGAAGGAACAAAGGAGTTTGCATTTCATCATGCCAGAGGACTACCCCCGTCCCATCCAGTCAATGCCTATTCCAGTCAATTCCGTTTGCATTTCAGGTGACACTACCTAACAGGCAAAGCTACCTTTCTAAAGCTGCACCTCTCCAAATTTTCCAGTGCAGTTCTCCAGCCCAGTAAAGATGTGTAAGATTGATGAGAATAACATACAAAAATGTGTTACTTCGGGGAGAAATTCTTGACAAAGTAGAAGTGTGATGGCCTGGGAATCCGATTCAGGGACTGAACCGGAGGAATCCCAGCCTGCACAGGAGTCCCCGCCTCCAGGGCCGGCTGAACTGGGGCAGGGCCTTGGATCTGAAGCGCCTGCACCTGTGCCAGATCCTCAGGAGCAGGCACCAGGTGAATCCACTCTGGCTCCGGAGGTGGTTGAGGACACAGTGCCTGCAGGTGCGCCTCTCCCAGCCCTGTCAGGGGAAGGTGAGTCTCCCCCTGGGTCCAGTAACCCTCCAGCCTCTCCTGAACTGCAGAGGCTCAGGGCAGAGAGGCGGAGGGAACTGGTTTCTCCCAGGAGGAGTGCTTGCCTTAAGGCCAGGAGAGGCGGGTCTCCTGGGGGCCGGGACCACCCCTGGCCTCAGAGAAGATAAAGGCCAGTCAGCCCGGTCCCAGGTTGCGGGAGCAACGTCGTTGAAGAGCTGTTTCGGCCAGCACCCAGTCCTGTTCCCCCAGAGTTCCTGTCCTTGCCCGGCTCCTCGCTTTGAACCCCGCTTCGCCCATGGAGGACTGTCTGCCGACCCTCGACTCAGGTCCTGGACCTCGCCCCACGGTAACCTCCCCCCCTGGACCAGCACAAGAAGTATATTCTGGGCAAATTTGCATAGAAAAATGTGTATTTTGGGAGAAATTCACATTCAAATGCCAACTTCAAAATAAAAAAATAATCATACACAGATGTGGTTGGGAAAATGAGAAATTGAAAGAAACTGAAACAAACAGCATATGCTTGTGTCTCAGTTTGTGACTTGGTTCAAGATTTGGCCATTTCTCATCATTATGTAAACAGGATCCAAAAGGGAACAGGAACATATTTTTTTTAACCACATGTGGCTGATTGGTCAATCAACTGCAACGGAACAGTTATTTCAGCACCCGAAACCCACTGCATTTGCATGACAACTGATTTAGACAAACCAAAGATCTAAATGTGTTCCTGGTTACTACATAGGAAGTGAGTGTTTGAGTAATGACGCTGTTATGAGTTTGTGAGTGCCAGGCACCACTAAATTTCTGGGTCCAGTAGGCGTTAGACTATAATCAAGGCTTGGGGGGTTAAACTGCTAATCCCTATACCCAAGCTTCCTGTGTTCAGGCCTGGGAGATGGGCCATTAGGAGAACGAAGGAATAGGCCATTAAGAAAGTAAATAGGAGAGTGGAGTCTGGGTCAGACAGCAAATGGGTGGGACCATGCCCTCAATTCAGAGTTAGTTAGAAGGCAAAGGCAGAGCTGAGAGTTGGCTGTGATGTGACCTAGAGTGGAGAAAAGGTTGCAGGCTGGAAAAAGCAGCAAGTTGGAGAGAGGTTAGAGCCCAGTGGTTGATTTCTGTTTGAATCCAAGTCTTTGTGAGAAATGAGACCCTCTTGGGGTGTTGATGCTGTGAGCCCCTCCATCATAAGCTCAGATTGTATATATGTGTCAGTAAACCATGTATCCTAAAGACACCACGGTCTCTACATTGCCACGTTTCCAAAAGGAACATTCAGTCTGCCCATTTCCCAGAGCTTAATAGAAACCAGAGAACATATGGGTGCTGCCAGTGAAATGTTGAAGTACAGTGGTACCTCGGGTTACATATGCTTCAGGTTACATACGCTTCAGGTTACAGACTCCGCTAACCCAGAAATAGTACCTCGGGTTAAGAACTTTGCTTCAGGATGAGAACAGAAATTGGGCTCCAGCGGTGCGGCAGCAGCAGGAGGCCCCATAGGCTAAAGTGGTGCTTCAGGTTAAGAACAGTTTCAGGTTAAGAACGGACCGCCGGAACAAATTAAGTACTTAACCCGAGGTACCACTGTACTGGGGCTCAGCCTTAAATCTTGTGAAGTAATATACTGCATTTTTCTGCGTAATAGACAACAATTTTTCCTTAGAATTAGTAGGTGAAAATTGCGGGTCGTTTCATAGAGGGATATCAGAGGGGTGACGGGCGATTGGTGGCAGCAGCCAGCAGGAGATGGCAGAGGTGATTGTGCGTGTGATTGGTTGCTGCAGCAAGGCCTGGTGACGATTGGCTGTGGCAATTGGGTGTGCTATTTACGGCAGCAGCAAGGTGTGCATGCAATCGGCTGTGGTTGAGTTGAGTTTGCAGGTGGGCTTTTGGCAGTGAGCATGCAGGCGGTTGTTGGCTGCGGCGATGCATGCGATTTGCATTGGTGGGCAGGCTGTAGAGCGATTGGCTGTGGTGACTTCCCCTCCCCCTCAAAAGAAGCTCAACAACTTTGGGCAATTCCCCCCCCCCCATTATTATTTTTTTGAGGTCCAAAAAAATAGGGGTCATCTTATACAAGGGGGGAGTGTTATACACGGAAAAATATGGTAATATGATGAGGGGGGAGGTGTTCTTTTGAGCATGTGAAGACTGCTTTCACTCTCCACCAAAGGAAAGCCCTGAATAGCTGGGAAGAAGGATCTTACATAAATACACACCTGCAAAGATTCCTGAGAAACTGAGTTTCTTAAAGGTACTGGAGATTGTAGCTCAGTGGCAAACAAACTACAGTTCCCATGATTCTTTGGGAGGTGGGAAATGTGATTTAAACATACGGTGTGTGTACATCCAAAAAGTCATTTAGGCCAGCAGTTTGAAATTTCAGACAAGCTCGCCACAATAATTTAAAATACAGTGCTGATTGTAATTCAAGGCTGGCTTTATATCTCCAGACTCAGGGCAATGCCAAGAACCTAGAACTGGCAGTTGTACTGGCTTACTTACCAGGCAAGTGAGGAATGATCCTGTTCTCAACACTAATGTCCCCAGATTCAATAGGAAACATCTCCTTTAAAGTTTTCTGGAGAAAGGAGAGAAAGCAAGAGCAGCCTTAGAATTCCAGATGAAAGTATGGACGAAAAACAAATCATCGGGTGCGTTTAGTCCCTTCCAGTCAGTAATTTAATAAGGGACCTCTAGTCCCATCACTTTGGCAATTAGCAATTGTTTCCCCTGCTTTTAAAAAGTAAATTGCAGACAGGGGAGCAGAAGTCTGGACTGGGACCCTGATGCAGGGTGGGGAGAGAGGAGTCCCTTAATCTTTCATCCTTTTCCACGGGATTTTGACGCAGATTGTGGGGAGCGGTGTGTGTCCGCAATTTACTTTTTAAAAAGCAAATCCCCATTCAACAACGGCTGTATTGACACCATACATTTAAAGTGCTGTGATATCACTTCAAACAGTTCCCCCCACCAAATAATTTCGAGAGCTGCAGTTTGTTAAAGGTGCTGAGAGTTGTTAGGAGCCTCCCCCAAAAAATTTCCACACAGAACTACAATTCCCAAAGTCTCCTGAGAAGAGAGGTTGATTGTTAAACCACTCTGCAGCTCCCTGAGGGGAACAGGGGTCTCCTCGCAACTCTCAGCACCCTCAACAAACTATAGCTCCCAGAATTATTTGGGAGAAGCCATGACTGTTTTACATTGTGTCGCAATGTCTTAAATCTGTGGCCAAAGAGCCGGACATGACCAGGCAGTGGGACAGCCATCTGACAGGAACCAGCAACAAGAAGCAGGGACTGTCCTGTGTGAAGTGGTAACTGGTAGGGTGGAAGGCAGGAGGCTGGCAGTAGGTGGCGCCAGAGCAGATGACAGGCAAAGCTGCCCCCTGATTGGTTGTAAGTAAGAAGTCTGGCAGGCAGAGGCTGGCTAGGAGCAGACTGAGTTTGGTGAGGCAGTGCCCCATTTGTTGCAGTGTGTCAGCCTCCACTGGTCTCATTGGGGCTGAATGGAGGGATATCTGGAATTACAAAGTCGGAGTGCCCCGGAGTGACCCAGTGGCTGCCCCTCCCCTGGGTTTCCACCTCAGCCTTCCCAAAACAAGAAAACAAAAGAGCAAGGCACAAGGTTGACGGCAAAGGCAGCAACAGACTTCCCCTTTGCGGCTTGCAAAAAAAGGGAAAGACTTGAAATGTTGAATTCTCATCATATGACTATCTCATGAAATAATATTTAAACCAGGCAGCTCAGAAATTCCAACCAGCTGCATTAAAAAGAGAACAATGCAGGAATCACCCTCTTTTGTTGACCACCTACTCGGCTGCCCTTCCTTGCAGCTTTAGTGAGATTTGTAAGGTTTGCCCACAATACTTGCGAGTGCGTATTTTTTGATGGCTCTGGTTCCTCTTACCCTTGATCCCAACTACCTTCCACCTCACAGTCCCAATAGGCTGCCCAGGTAAAGGTAAAGGGACCCCTGACCATTAGGTCCAGTCATGGCCGACTCTGGGGTTACGGCACTCATCTCGCTTTATTGGCTGAGGGAGCCGGCGTACAGCTTCCGGGTCATGTAGCCAACATGCCTAAGCCGCTTCTGGCAAACCAGAGCAGCGCACGGAAACGCCGTTTACCTTCCCGCCGGAGCGGTACCTATTGATCTACTTGCACTTTGATGTGCTTTTGAACTGCTAGGTTGGCAGGAGCTGGGACCGAGCAACAGGAGCTCACCTCGTGGTGGGGATTCGAACCGCCAACCTTCTGATGGCAAGTCCTAGGCTCTGTGGTTTAACCCACAGCGCCACCCGCGTCAGAATACTACTCAAAATGACATCCTGTCTTCCTAAGAAAGAGGAGCAACCACAGAAAGTTGCCCTAGGGCGGCATACACACCCTAAAAAGGAAAAAAAAGGAGGCCACTGGTTTACATGGGATTATATTATATGTATAGATGCAGATTCAGGAATGATTGCTATGATTTAACTCCTAAAAGGTGAGAAGGAGGCCTATCTGAAATAACAGCAATTATTTCTAAATCTGCAGGTGTCCATATAGATTAACCCATGCACATTTTATGCAAGTCCTCCTTTCAGTCTTCTTTGGCAATGTAATGAATGCTCCATCCTAGCACAGAAAGACATCGAGATCAGCCGGACACTCTTCAGGTGCCAGAGACGCAACAGTTTACTTACATGGAATTCGTAAATCTCGGTGAACTTCCGATACACAACTTTCTCGGTGAGATCTTGCCATTTCACCAGAAACATGTAGACCTGACAAGGAGAACAGACCGTTGTTGAGAATCAGAGAAAGCTTTCAAATGGCCTCCCCCAGCCAACCCGACTCTTCATCCCAGGCTGTTCAGAGGGCATCAAATTTAGATGTGCAGGCTCCATTAATGATGAATGTTACACACATTATGTTCAAAAATAAAATGCATTAAAAATAGGTGTTATCTGCTTTGACGCAGGAATCCTAGAGCGCTTCTGGTCCTGCAGAAACATTCATTAGAAACTTTTTAAGTACCAAACAATTTCAGTTTTCCCAGTTCTAAAATAAGCAACTAATGCAGACATCCTGAAAACAGTCCATAATTATTCACTAATGGAGTCATATCCGAATCGGCAAATGGACTTGTGGTTTTTCATTGTATGGCTGGTGTGGGGTTTTTTCATGTCGTAAAATGCAGGGTTGACTTATTGGTGTGTTACAACCTTGTGTTGGGGGGCAGCAGGCACAGAAGAATCAAAAAGTCATAGAATCACTAAATTTTAGAGTTGGAAGGGACCTCAGGGGTCATCTAGTCCAACCCGCTGCAATGCAGGAAACCTTTTTTAAAAAAAAAAAAAAAAACAACCACAATATTAAAGATTTCTTAATTTACAAAAATACACGTATTGTCTCTTTTTTTCAAGTTGCATTTTCAACAGATCAGTTACCCAATGTGGGACTCAAACTCATGACCCCAATATTAAGAGTCTCACGCTCTACAAACTGAGCTATCCATTATCTCCTCTTGCCATGCTGCCCATGGACTGGAAATCCCTGGGATTTTGGGGGCGCAAAGCATCTGCTGTGCTTTAGAATGGTGGCTGTTCCCTCGCAGCCTCCTCTAAGCGAGGGTATTCCCAAGCAATGCACATGGGGTGGAATTTCCTGCCTTTGTTCACATGCTTCCCCCCCCTTTCTACAGGGAAGCCACATGATAGAGCACTCGAATCATAAGCCTGCTGGCTGTTGCTTCAGCCCTGGGGCACTTCCAGACTGTTGCGGTCTGCGGGACTTTCAATCAAGTGCTGGCTAACTCCAATTGCACAATTAAAGTTGAGCTGTTGTGCAACAAACCCACTTCCTCAAAAGATGGCAATTGCAATGAACAAATTGATGGGAAATCACAATGTCATCTAATCTCCCTGCAAACAAATCCAGGTGTGTTCTCAGTAAACAAGTCATCTGGGAGTCCCCCGTGCTCCTTCCATCTATTTTTCCCTTTCAGGCTGAAGAAAATGCAGCTTTTTAAAAACAGAGCAAGTGAACACCAGTGTTATCTTTTCAATGTGGATCACCTGGGCTCTGGCCTGCCTCTTTCCCAGAGGCCAAATTTGGCATGAGCATTGACAACTGGGGCACCTGAAAACTTGCCGCCACCCACACATTGAATGTGACCTTCCCATATCTTGGGGACACAGAAACTGGGGCTTTTGAGGTGTCAGGTACCCATCAGCCCCAGTCAGCATGGCCAGGAATGATGGGAGTTGTAGTCCAACAGGTTTCCTCATCCATCCCTGAGCCTCTTACCTAGCTCTTTCTCAGGCAAGAGAGGGGAAAGTATAAATAATAATAATAATAATAATAATAATAATAATAATAATAATAATAATTTATACCCCACTCATCTGGCTGGGTTTCCCCAGCCACTCTGGGCGGCTTCCAACACAATATTAACATACAGTAATGCCTTAAACATTAAAAGCTTCCCTAAACAGGGATGCCTTCAGATGTCGTCTAAAAGTCTGGTTGTTGTTGTTCTCTTTGACATCTGGTGGGAGGGCATTCCACAGGGCAGGTGCCACTACCGAGAAGGCCCTCTGCCTGGTTCCCTGTAACTTGACTTCTCACAGCGAGGGAACCGCCAGAAGGCGCTCAGCGCTGGACCTAAGTGTCCGGGTAGAACGATGGGAGCGGAGACACTCCTTCAGGTATACTGGACCGAGGCCGTTTAGGGCTTTAAAGGTCAGCACCAACACTTTGAATTGTGCTCGAAAACGTATGACAAAAGCAGAGAGGGTTTCCTTGCAGGCATTTCTGAGTTCAGAACAGTGAAATTGAAAATTAAACCACAGTCATACTTTGGTTCTCGAATGGCTTAGTTACCAAACAAATTGGCTCCCAAATGCCACAAACCTGGAAGTGAGTGTTCCGGTTTGCGAACGTCTTTTTTGGAAGCTGAACATCCGACAATGCTTCTGCTTGATTGCAGGAAGCTCCTGCAGCCAATCGGAAGCCGAGCTTTAGTTTTTTAGTTTAGTTTTCAGGAGTCAAACAGACTCCCGGAACGGATTAAGTTCGAGAAACAAGGTACCACTGCATTTCCTTCCAAGCAGAGGCTGATCACGTTTAACCTAAGTGGAAAAGAGGGCCGATGACCTTGCTCTCTGAAATATACTCAGAGTCGAGAGTGGATTTCATGCTCTTTATTCAGCTCATAGTGGTGAGGAGGAATGGAAGTTCCCCCAGAATGTCTGCTTTATATACATTATTTACACAATGGGCTCCACGTGATTGGCTAATTCTGGGATTCACTTGTAGGCCAATCAGGTTGCGGATTCACTTCCACCTGGAGCTGGATTGGGTGGCTCCTGTGGACCAATCAGACTGCGGCATTCTGAATCCTATTGTTCTAGGACCAATCAGACTGCTGCCTTTTGGATCCTATTCAACTCAACACATAACACACACACACTCTCTTCTTGGTCGCAGAAAACCCCACCCCTATGAATCTGCAGCAGTGTTGATCGCCAAGCCCTTAAATGCTGAAGTTCCCTGGGCGGCCCAGAATGACTTATCTATCCTCTTCCTGCAGATCATCATGGTGCAATAGTGTTATAAAAAGAAGGAAGGCCCAGAAAATCCCTGCCAAGGCTTGAGTGGGTGGCTCAGGGTTTGCTGTTAACAGGCAAAGGGGAACGAAAGAAAGAAGGGTCCAGAATCGATAGCAAACAACAGTGGGGAGGTCAGGGAGTGATGTCCAAACCAGGCATAGACACACCCGTCAATTTCAGATCCTCTCAGTTTCTCATTCTTCCAACCTTAAGCTTGGTTCCTGCCATTGCTGCATAATATTGCAATTAAAAAAAAACCTACACAAAAATGTGTGTGAGCATGATATGCTCATTTTTGTTGCCTACACTTTTTTGCAAGGAGTTTGCTAACACCACACCTAATAGAATGCGTTTTGGTGCATTAATTTCCACATGGCTTTGCACACAGTTTACACTAATGTACGCATCTTTTGTACCCGTTCTTCAGTTGGTAGATGTGTGTTGGGAGCCTCAGAGAAGGGCAAACTTCCAAGGATTCTGGTGTAAGAAGTGCAGATTTGACAGACTAAGGTTGAAATGAAAACTGAAGCTATGTCTCCTCCATCCTTAGATCTAAGCAGGACCCTCTTCCACTCTCTGCCTTTTCAGATTAAAGAAAGGGCCAGCAGGAGAGGGATATAAAACAACGAACAGCATGGAGAAAGTGGGCAGAAAAAAATGTTTTTCTCCTCCTCTCATAACACTGGAAACTCGTGGACATCCACTGAATCGAGGAGCGACTTTATAGTTTTAAGGTAAAGGTAAAGGTACCCCTGCCCGTACGTGCCAGTCTTGACAGACTCTGGGGTTGGTGCGCCCATCTCACTCTATAGGCCGGGGCCAGCGCTGTCCGGAGACACTTCCGGGTCACGTGGCCAGCGTGACATCGCTGCTCTGGCGAGCCAGAGCCGCACACGGAAACGCCGTTTACCTTCCCGCTAGAAAGCGGTCCCTATTTATCTACTTGCACCCGGGGGTGCTTTCGAACTGCTAGGTTGGCAGGCGCTGGGACCGAGCAACGGGAGCGCACCCCGCCGCGGGGATTCGAACCGCTGACCTTTCGATCGGCAAGCCCTAGGAGCTGAGGCTTTTACCCACAGCGCCACCCGCGTCCCTTTTATAGTTTTAACTGATGCTTATTTTTTCATTTTTTTAATGGGATCTTTGTAAACTGCTTAGAGAACTACTGTAGTTAAGTAGTATATAGATTGTTTAAGTTTATAAACAAAATACACAAATCCCAGCTGAGCAATGCTTGCTTGCCTCTGCCTTGCCTGGGCGGTTTTTGGGTTGGGCAGCACTGCAACTTTTCATTTATTATTATTATTATTATTATTATTATTATTATTCCTGGACTTCAGCCTAAGGCCATAGGGTGGGTCACAACAATTGAAAACAGAGCATTGAAAACAAATTACTGTCCTAAGAATAGGGTGGTTCCTAAAACTATACATCACAAGGGCCAAAAGCAGAACTAAAAATATGCATCTTCCACATCATGAGGAGCAAAAATGAGATGAATAGAAAAGCTCTTTAGCTGAAAGGACGTCTCTCAAAGGCATATTTTCCCTTCCCCTTTGCTCAGGAGCCCCAGGTGGGCTGATTGAGGTACCGTATTTTTCGCTCTATAAGACGCACCAGACCACAAGACGCACCTAGTTTTTGAAGGAGGAAAACAAGGAGGGGGAATTCTGAATCTCAGAAGCCAGAACAGCAAGAGGGATCGCTGCGCAGTGAAAGCAGCAATCTCTCTTACTGTTCTGGCTTCTGGGATAGCTGTGCAGCCTGCATTCGCTCCATAAGACACACACACATTTCCCCTTACTTTTTAGGAGGGAAAAAGTGAGTCTTATAGAGCAAAAAAATACGGTACTTCCCAACGATCGTACATCCATCTGTGGTGCATCTGCAGTGTGGTGCAGTGGTTAGTGTGCCTGACTAGGAAGAGTTGAGAGAGAGCAGGGTTCAAATCCCTACTCAGCCACTAATATTATTATTATTATACAGTGGTACCTCGGGTTACAGACGCTTCAGGTTACAGACGCTTCAGATTACAGACTCCGCTAACCCAGAAATAGTACCTCGGGTTTAGAACTTTGCTTCAGAATGAGAACAGAAATCGCGCGGCAGCAGTGGGAGGCCCCATTACCTAAAGTGGTACCTCAGGTTAAGAACAGTTTCAGGTTAACAACGGACCTCCAGAATGAATTACGTTCTTAACCAGAGGTACCACTGTAGTGCCCGTCATCAAAAGATCTCAGGGCGGTTCACAAGAAAAAATATATAAGACAAAAGCAATAATAATAATAATAATAATAATAATAATAATAATAATAATAACCGTGGGAGCAGGGCCGGGGCGGGAGAGTGCTAGAGTTCTGTTTAGTCAAGTTGAGTGGGATCAATTCCAATCTGTTACCTCCGAGGATGTGGACAGGCTGCTTGGACGAGTGAAACCAACCACCTGTCTCCTGGATCCTTGCCCATCCTGGCTTATAAAAGCTAGCCGGGAAGGACTGGGCAATGGGCTTCGTGGGGTGGTGAATGCTTCCCTCCGTGAGGGAGCCTTCCCAGACCCGCTGAAAGAGGCGGTTATTAAACCGCTTCTTAAAAAACCATCTTTAGATGCGGCCACGATGGCCAACTATCGCCCAGTCTCAAATCTTCCATTCCTGGGCAAGGTGATTGAGCGAGCGGTTGCCGAACAACTCCAGGCACGCCTGGAAGAAGCGGACCATTTGGATCCCTTCCAGTCGGGATTCAGGCCTCATCATGGGACTGAAACTGCCTTGGTCGCACTGGTTGATGATCTCCGGCGGGCTAGGGACAAAGGTGAGAGCTGTTTCCTAGTTCTGCTGGATCTCTCAGCGGCGTTTGATACCATCGACCATAGCATCCTTCTGGACCGTCTTGAGGGGCTGGGAGCTGGGGGCACTGTTATACAGTGGTTCCGCTCCTTCCTCCTGGGCCGTGTTCAGAAAGTGGTGGTGGGGGATGAGTGTTCAGACCCCTGGGCTCTCACTTGTGGGGTGCCTCAGGGTTCTGTCCTCTCCCCCATGCTTTTCAACATTTACATGCAGCCGCTGGGAGAGATCATCAGGAGGTTTGGGCTGGGTGTTCATCAGTATGCGGATGATACCCAGCTCTACCTCTCTTTTAAATCAGAACCAGTGAAGGCGGTGAAGGTCCTGTGTGAGTGTCTGGAGGCGGTTGGAGGATGGATGGCGGCTAACAGATTGAGGTTGAATCCTGACAAGACAGAAGTACTGTTTTTGGGGGACAGGAGGCGGGCAGGTGTGGAGGATTCCTTGGTCCTGAATGGGGTAACTGTGCCCCTGAAGGACCAGGTGCGCAGCCTGGGAGTCATTTTGGACTCACAGCTGTCCATGGAGGCACAGGTCAAATCCGTGTCCAGGGCAGCTGTTTACCAGCTCCATCTGGTACGTAGGCTGAGACCCTATCTGCCTGCGGACTGTCTCGCCAGAGTGGTACATGCTCTGGTTATCTCCCGCTTGGACTACTGCAATGCACTCTACGTGGGGCTACCTTTGAAGGTGACTCGGAAACTACAACTAATCCAGAATGCGGCAGCTAGACTGGTGACTGGGAGCGGCCGCCGAGACCATATAACACCGGTCTTGAAAGACTTGCATTGGCTCCCAGTACGTTTCCGAGCACAATTCAAAGTGTTGGTGCTGACCTTTAAAGCCCTAAACGGCCTCGGTCCAGTATACCTGAAGGAGCGTCTCCACCCCCATCATTCTGCCCGGACGCTGAGATCCAGCGCCGAGGGCCTTCTGGCGGTTCCCTCATTGCGAGAAGCAAAGCTACAGGGAACCAGGCAGAGGGCCTTCTCGGTAGTGGCGCCCACCCTGTGGAACGCCCTTCCAGCAGATGTCAAAGTGATAAATAACTACCTGACATTCAAGAGACATCTTAAGGCAGCCCTGTTCAGGGAAGTTTTTAACATGTGATATTTTATTGTATTTTTGGTTTTTATGGAAGCCGCCCAGAGTGGCTGGGGAGGCCCAGCCAGATGGGCGGGGTATAAATAATAAATTATTATTATTATTATTATTATTATTATAATTTATTTATACCCTGCCCATTTGGCTGGGTTTCCCCAGCCACTCTGGGCAGCTTCCAACCAAAGAGTACATTAAAACACCAGTCATTAAAAACTTCCCTAAACAATTAGTTAAAACAGAAAAAGCAAAACAATACCACCGCCCCATTCACAATGCCATGAAGCTCCCTGTGTGGCCACGGACCAGTCACTCACTCTCAGCCTAACCTACCTTACAGGGTTGTTGTGAGGAGAAAACAAGGAGGAAGAGAACCGTAGGCGCCACTTTGAGGAGGAAAGGTAAGATAATAAGGTAACAACAACAGAAATACTTACATAGTGCTGGCTTGGGAAAAACCTCTTCTCGTAGCCCAGCAGTTCAATATGTCGGATATAGGTATCTCCCATGGTCGCCGCTAAATCCCTGCAGCCCTGATGCTTGTTGGCTGTGGCTGAGATAGTGCCCCCTCGCTGTCAAACGACTCGGCTAGTGGGCTGCAGCTTTTATCCTCGTTAAAAAGGAGAAGTCTCATTTCCCCACATTGCACATCGTGGATTTTTTTTTGGGTGTGTGTGTTTGCTGGGTTTCTGTTTTCTGCACCTGGCGTGTGTCTCCAGAGCACAGCAGACACGACACTAGAAGCTGCCTGGCGTGTGTTATGTCTCTGCTGTGGGCTCCTGGCTCCAGAAGACATGTGCTAGAGGCAGCATCAAAGTTCGCTGGCAAGGAATGATCTGGGTTCCTGAGGCACCCTGGGCTGCCAAGTTGATATTGCTCTGCCTAATCTGACTCACAGGATTGCTGCAAGGACAGAATTGCAGGATGGGGGCAAAGAAAGAGGAAGCGGATCACCGGAAACAAGGACAAAAGAAAGTTTACATTTGCATAACAGGTGCATGTGGTAATTTACAAGTATACGTGCAAGACTGGAATATAAATGCATCTCACCACCATCTTGGGGGGAATGGCAGCCAGGTTACCTGTCGGCCTGCTTCATCTGCTGCCCAAGTGCCATTATTATAATTTATCGTTATTATTATTTCTTCTTTTTTCTTCTTCTGATATTAATACAGTGGTACCTCTGGTTAAGTACTTGAAACTGTTCTTAACCTGAAGCACCACTTTAGCTAATGGGGCCTCCTGCTGCTGCTGCGCTGCCAGAGCACGATTTCTTTTTCTCATCCTGAAGCAAAGTTCTTAACCTGAAGCACTATTTCTGGGTTAGCGGAGTCTGTAACCTGAAGCGTATGTAACTTGAGGTACCACTGTATTCTATTAAAAGGTTCACAATTATAAAGAAATAAAGTAATGGAAAGAAAAAACACAAAAATATGTAGAGAAATATATATGAATATATACTGTAAATGTAAAGGGTAAAGGACCCCTGGACAGTTAGGTTCAGTCAAAGGCGACTATGGGGTTGCTGCGCTAATCTCACTTTCAGGCCGAGGGAGCCGGCATTTGTCCACAGACAGCTTTCAGGGTCATGTGGCCAGCGTGACAAAACCACTTCTGGCACAATGGAACACCGTGACGGAAACCAGAGTGCACAGAAACGCTGTTTAGCTTCCCGCCACAGCGGTACCTATTTATCTACTTGCCCTGCCGTGCTTTCGAACTGCTAGGTTGGCAGCAGCTGGGACAGAGCAACGGGAGCTCACTCTGTCGAGGGGATTCGAACTGCTGACCTTCTGATCGGCAAGCCCAAGAGGCTCAGAGGTTTGGACCACAGCGCCACCCGTGTCCCTTGAATATATATGAAAACACCCTAACCCATACATTCTTTTTTAAAGTTTGATACAGTGGACGCTCGGGTTGTGAACCTGCAGCGTTCGCAACCTGCAGCGTCACATCTGCGCACGTATGGGTTGTGATTCAGCACTTCTGTGCATGCGCAAAGCACTATTTAGTGCTTCTGTGCATGCACAAGCGCCGAAACCCAGCAGAAACCCGTTCTGGTTGTTCCACGTTCAGCGCAGTGCGCAACCTGAAAACATGCAACCTGAAGCATCTGTAACCCGAGGTATGACTGTATTATTATCCTAGTACATATGTGAACATTAATAGGTACCGCTCTGGCAGGAAGGTAAACGGCGTTTCCATGCGCTGCTCTGGTTTGCCAGAAGCGGCTTAGTCATGCTGGCCACATGACCCGGAAAAACTGTCTGCAGACAAACGCTGGCTCCCTCGGCCAGTAATGCGAGATGAGCACTGCAACCCCAGAGTCGTCAGCTAATGGTCAGGGATCCATTTACCTTTACATTTTGTATAATGTGCCAATTGTTGATGGGCAGCTTCAATGCTCCTCCTGCTCTGCCTTCTTGTGTTTCTTTTAAAAAGCATTTAAACCAGCCAAATAGAGGACAATGGGGGCCAGGGCCGGAAGGGGCTGCCCCCGTCAGTCCATACTTCACCAGAGGATTGTCTGACCCAGAGGTGACACCTTGAATAAAATATTGGGGGGGTCCAGGCAAGCCACACCCCCGATCACATGGCAATATGCAGACACACCATTTGAATAGCAATGCTCATCTACTTTGGGGGACTCTGACCCCCTCAGATATTTTAGGGGGGCCCTGAAGCTCCCTCGGCCCCTTTAAGTCAGTTATCGAGATGGGTAAATCTTGCAATATTCACCTACTTTAACAGGTGGAGTTTGATGTATATAGTCAGAGCAAAAGCTGAAAGGAACAGGTATCACATACATTTCTTACTGGGCTAATCTGGCCATGGCAAGGGAGTGCATTGCCCTTCCTGTATCGTCAGTCCACTCATTTTAATGGGGACAAGTATCACATCAAGAGTGTGACCTGCCCAGTGAGCTGGACCACTGACCATCTGAGAGAGACCCATGGTTGCCCTGGAGATTATGAAGTTGGTCTTGCTCTTTTCACTTCTCCTACTCCCCCTCCCCTCCCCCAACCCCCCCCCCCCTGTACTGGTTAGCAAACTAAGCTGAACTACCAGACACCCCATCACCCCTTCCATCTTGTTGACCATGACGCTGTCAACTGCTGGCTTTTCAAGAAAAGACAAAAGAAGAAGTAGGTTGTTCTATGTTTACGGTAAAGCCAGTAGTAACTGGAATCATAGAAAGCATTACTGTATGAAGTTAAATTGTGTAAGATGTTTGAGCGCACCATAAAAAGCATGCGAGATTTGAGGTTTGATTCCTCTTCATCTCCTTCCTGCAATCTGAACAAATCTTTTCCTTATCTTTCTACCCTGGTGTAATTATTGGCTCAGGTCACCCCAGCATTGGACCTTTGATTTTGAAAAATTGGCTTGTGTAAGATGACTTCTGGGCTGTTGGATCAGCACAGACATTTAAATGGAATACCGTATCAGGTCACAATGATGCTTGCAGAACAATGCTCAGAGCAGAAGCTGATGTCTCCAAGCTGCTTGGATGTGTTTGCTCCTAACTAAAATGTTGGTGATGTGGGAGAAGTCAGTTATGGAGACGGGTAAATCTTGCAATATTCACCTACCTGGTGAATTTAAGTTTATGTATTTTGAATTGAAGACAGCAGTGCCTGGCGTGCTCTGGTCCATGGGGTCACAAAGGGTCGGACACGACTAAACGACTAAACAACAACATTTTGAATTGGCCCAGTTTATATTTTGCTTGTGACTAATAATACTTACCGGTGGAGTTTAGTTTGATGCATATATTCAGAGCAAAAGCTGAAAGGAACAGATATCACATACATTTCTTACTGGGCTAACGGTACATATCTGTTATATAGCCGAGTTTGTTAAGCAGTCAGTTTTATTGCTAGTTTATCCAGGAATTAGATTTACGCACTGGATTTATTTTCCATTCGTATATTCACAATGATACTTAGTTGTCTGGCATTTAAAGCATTAGTACTTCAAACTGATGGGAAATGATGTTTTCTCACTTTCATGGAAGTCATGCACAACAAACACGCATCATCTATTTTTCCTTTTCTTTTCAGTTCCTTTTTCTTTTCTAGTGTTGCTTGTATGTGCATGTTGCTGATGAAGCATTTAATTAATAAAAACAGATTTAAAAACAAATACAATGATTTTTAAAAAGCATTTTGTAGCTGTTCTCATTGTTCTTTTCAGGGGGTACTCAAGGGCACCTTTGTTGATGTTAAAAAGTTCCTGTAAACTTACTGTAACAACTTCATGGTAATTGTACCGGTGTGGTAATAAAGAACTTCTAGGAAAAGAGCACTGGCCTGTCTTAGCACTTCAGAACCTGTGGGTTGTGTGTTGCTAAACATGGAAAAGGTGCGGTAATAAATAACCTCATATGTGCAAGAGAAGGGAAAAGGAAGTTCTTCTCTTCCCAGCCCAGGGGGATCTGTTGCCCCACCAAGATACAAGAGAGCCATTGCATCAAGGAAGGGAAACCATGATTAATGAATCCTGTGGTCACTCTGGAACATGACCTGAAGCACGTAGACTCAAGATGAGTCCAGTTGAATATTGTGGAACTTACTTCCAAAGAAGCACACTCAGGACTGAGGTCTCTCTGAACATGCGTCACACAGGTTGATCTAAGGCAGTTGTGAACTTGGAAATAACTCCTCTCTGTAATAATTTGGCCATCATACAGCAGCTTCTGGTGGAAAACATGCCAAGTGCAAAGGCATTGCATTAAAAGGCATGTTGCATTAGCTGCAGTCTTCCAACCCTACAATTCTACTATTGTTTGATTAATTAACTAATATCGTTATCTGAACTTATTGGTCACCCTTTTTTATTATTAAATAAAATGTAACTTATAATACAAATGTAAAACCAATGCAAAGTTAAAACAAAGAGCTGAAAGCATTAAAGGGACCCCTGACCATTAGGTCCAGTCGTGACCGACTCTGGGGTTGCAGAGCTCATCTCGCTTTATTGGCCAAGGGAGCCGGCGTACAGCTTCCGGGTCATGTGGCCAGCATGACTAAGCCGCTTCTGGCGAACCAGAGCAGCGCACAGAAACGCCATTTACCTTCCCGCCGGAGCGGTACCTATTTATCTGCTTGCACTTTGACGTGCTTTTGAACGGCTAGGTTGGCAGGAGCAGGGACCTAGCAACGGGAGCTCACCCCATCGCAGGGATTCAAACCGCCGATCTCCTGATTGGCAAGTCCTAGGCTATGTGGTTCAGCACCACCCGCGTCCCTTCCAAGAGCTGAAAGCATTAACACATATAGAAAAAGCAGTGTAACACATGCCACCCACTAAAAGACACCACAATATTTTAAACTCTCCAGGTTAAATCCCCCAAGCGTAGCTGAAAAGGGATGTTTTCTGCCCAGCGCCTAAAAGTAGCTAGTGATGGTACCAGGCATGCCTCCCTGAAGAGCATTCTGTAAGCGGGGAGCCACCACAGAAAAGGTCCTGTCTTGTGTTGCCACCTTTTGGGTCGCCCTCAGAGTGGACACAGAGAGGACCTCAGATGATGAATGCAGGGTCTGGGTTGGCTCATGTGGCGATAGGGATAGTCCTTGAGGTATTAGGGTCTTGAGCAACATAAGGCTTTATAGATCAAAACCAGCACTGAATTAGGCCCATAAATTAACTGGTAACTGGTAACGGAGAAATCTGAGGGCTCCCTTGGACAAAAAACAAGGACACCAGCCAGGAATACCAGAACAAAACAGCAGCCAGTAGGCTTGGTCTTTATTGAAGACTGTCGCGACAGGACTCCCACCTGCGACCAGGTGAAACAAGATGGAAGCCCAGAACAAAAGAAGACCCCAACTTTTATTAGCTACTAATCCCCCAAGCTACACCCCTAGAACTACATCACAAGTACATCATGACTACATCATTCATACATCACAAAAAGGAGAGGTTGCGGGAGGGGTTTGTGGAGGTAACCTGAGTATCTTGTCACCTGGCTGGTACCTCCTTTCCCCCTCCCCATGAGTATTTTCCAGAGGACAAAGGGGAGCTGGCAGTCTCCTGCCCCCAAAGGGAAGAGATGATCACTGTCCTTTGTTTCAGTCCCTCCCATATGCAAGTTCTTTGTGTCCTTGATGGTCTTCTGTCTAGGACCATCAAGGTTGGCATGCCAACTGGGTAGGGCTCCTGCATACGTGTTGGTACGCTCAAGGGATTATGGCCTTCCTGTATCAAACCATCCTCTTTTGATAGTCCTTCCTTCATGGAGCAAAATAAAAGTGGACCGGTGTAGATCCGATGTACGGTTGATTTTCTATGAATTTATAACAGAAACATTGTGTATGTCGTGTATGAGTGTGTCGAGTTTGTACAAACTAAATGATGGGGGGGGGGGGGTTCCTGCAACATAACCAGTGCAGTTGTACCAGGATTGATGTAAAATGCTCTTACACCAGTCAGCAATCTGTCTGATCATATGTCCAAATGAGCTAGTTTGAGAGAAAATGCATCTAACAGTCATATTTCTGAAGGAACGACAGGATGGATGTGAGTTGTGTCTTCTCGGTAGCGGCGCCCGCCCTGTGGAACACCCTCCCATCAGATGTCAAGGAAATAAACAACTACCGTATTTTTTGCTCTATAAGACTCACTTTTTCCCTCCTAAAAAGTAAGGGGAAATGTGTGTGCGTCTTATGGAACGAATGCAGGCTGCGCAGCTATCCCAGAAGCCAGAACAGCAAGAGGGATCGCTGCGCAGTGAAAGCAGCGATCCCTCTTGCTGTTCTGGCTTCTGGGATTCAGAATATTTTTTTCCTTGTTTTCCTCCTCCAAAAACTAGGTGCGTCTTATGGTCTGGTGCGTCTTATAGAGCGAAAAATACGGTACTTGACTTTTAGAAGACATCTGAAGGCAGCCCTGTTTAGGGAAGTTTTTAATGTTTTATGTTTTATCGCTTTATTATTATTCTGTTGGGAGCCGCCTGGAGTGGCTGGGGAAACCCAGCCAGATGGGCGGGGTATAAATAAATAATAATGATAATGATAATTATTACTAATGTCACATGTCCATGGCCTCAAACACCAGCAATGGAAGCACACTGGAGCGAAAGGAAATGGTAATCTGTACACAGGTTAAGCCTCTTAACACCAGCTGCACTTAAAAACTGAGTGTAACCCAGCCTTGGGGAGAAGTAAAAGCTTCTCCACCCCACACAGAACTTTCCGGTTGAAAAACCCATCCAGGAAGGTGAACCAAGCCTCGTCAAAGATTTGGCATTGCTTGATGGGAAATCCAAAATATTTTTAGCACATCTCTTCTCGTTTCTTATTATTTCTCAGCCTCGGCATGAGAAATGAAAGCAGCTGGTTCTCGTTCAGGAAGCAACCGTTTGCCGGATATTCTGCAAGTGGAAACAATGCAAGCTTTTTGTGTTTTGATAACACCTGCCGGGAACTTCCGAGTTTATCTAGACTGGGAAGTCTGTAGATAGGGAGAGAAAGCAGGTGTGTAGATGATTTAAGTTTCAGAGTGGGAAGATGGGAGGGGGAGAATTAAGTAGGCACGAGCTGGCGAATGAGCCTCAGGAAGACCCGTGAAGCAGTTCTGCTCAGTTTCCCAAAGGAGAACAAAAGGCGAGCCTGCAGGATCAGGCCCGGGTCCCATCTAGTCCAGCGCTCTGCTCTCATAGTGGTCCTTCGGATAGATGTCTGTGGGGAGCCTGCAATCAGGATCTGAGCATGAGAGCCCTCACCCCTCCTGCAGTTTCCAGGAAGTGGCTTTCAGAGGCAAACTCCCTCTGACAATGGAGATGGAGCGTAGCCACCAGGGTTATTGGCTATTGCTGCATTTATACCCTCCATGATTTGATCTCCTCCTCTTTTAAAGCCACCGGGGGGGGGTCTCTCTCAGCCGCTTATGTGAGCTGCACAGGGCAGGTACTGAAAGGAGGCATGTAAAGATTGGGAAATCAAGTAACTAGGATGGGGCCTGAGGGAAGGAGAATCCAATCTCCTCCTCACCGCTGGGAATTTCTAAAACCTTCTCTCTTCCAAGTGCAAATGACTACAGTACAGGTATTGCAGGGACTTTTGTCTTTGTCAGGAATGTGGAAGTTGGGTACGAATGGGTCTTTTTAGATTCAGAAGCTTTTGCGAAGAACAGCTTCTGAAGGGGAAACAACTCTTCAATAGAGTTTTAAGCATAATCTTAAATATAAATGTTGGTTTCCAATGAAGGAAATGTTGAGCTATCAAGAAATATAAGCTATTAATGACACAGCATTTCTGATAAACTTGAGTGTGCTCAGACTGTTATTAGGTATCTCATTTAAAAAAATAGAAATATATAGCTTTGCATGAAGTCTGTACTACCAGATAATCAAATAATTATATCTGAGTTACCAAATATTCCCAAGTAATAAGTATGGGTCTATGAGAGCCAGTGTGGCGTAGTGGTTAAGAGCGGTAGACTCGTAATCTGGGGAACCGGGTTCGCTTCCCCGCTCCTCCACATGCAGCTGCTGGGTGACCTTGGGCCAGTCACACTTCTCTGAAGTCTCTCAGCCCCACTCACCTCACAGAGTGTTTGTTGTGGGGGAGGAAGGGAAAGGAGAATGTTAGCCACTTTGAGACTCCTTCGGGTAGTGATAAAGCGGTGTATCAAATCCAAACTCCTCCTCCTCCTCCTCCTCTTCTTCTTCTTCATCATCATCTTGTGTTGTGCTATTCCAGTACAAAACCAGCAGATCCCATTTTTCAATCAACTGCTGCACACACACAACACATTTCAAGCACACGACTCCTGGGAGTTCTGTGAGCGATGAACTACAGTTCACAGGACCTTAGTGGAGGCAGGGGAAGGCCTCCTGTTTTGAGTGTGCTTTAAATTAATGACGGATATAAAGCCTTGCCTTTGTCTGCCTTTTCTCACCCTGATCTAACTGGTCGATTTTACCATATAAGCCTTGGCTGTCCACTTTCTGAGATCCATGAGCATATTTGCAAACCACACACACACCACACACTGCACACCCTCGCACAAGCAAACACACACTGCAACCTTTCCTTCTTCTTTCTAGTCTCTCATTGGGGGTGGTACCAACAATTTAGGAACTTTCACCACTATAACTAAGCCAAGTTTTACTATCAGTGCAACTTTTTCTGAATGCTATGTGGGAAAGCACATAGAATTGGTAGCGGAAGCTATCCCCAAGGATCATCTAGTTCAACCCCCTGCAATGCAGTAACCACAACTAAAGAATCCCTTACAGATTACCATTCAAATCTGCTTAAAAACCTCCAATGAAGGGGAATCCACCACCTTCCGAGGAAGTCTGTTCTGCTGTAAAACAGTTCTTACCGTCAGAAAGTTCAGGTGCCTGAGCAAACAAGAATGTTGCATAATTTTTCCAGAATGTTAACAAGAGGGGCACTCTACAGATGTTCTCCGAAGTCTCAGTCCTCTTAGAATTCCATTTTCCTTTTCATCCTTCTTTGGTCCGTATTCATTCACCATTGCATCCATCTCAGCTCTAATCTCTTTTAATTGCTCATCCAATAACTGCTGTAAGATGTCAACAGTCAATGGAATGCCCAGCAACGTATGCCACACTGAATGTTCTTTGTCTTATTAACGGTTCAGCCTCCACCATAAGATCTTCACAGTCTGCACCTTAAGAACTTTAACCTCCCATCGTCACCTTAAAATCTTCACAGCATTCTTCCTTATCTAACCACTTTCATTTCCCATGGAAGGAAATGTGACATAGAAATACTACTTTCAGTTTGAAGTCAACAATTCCGTGAAGAAAACAGAGAATGAATGAATGAATGAATGAATGAATGAATGAATGAATGATAAACTAACAATCAGCCTTGGTAGTTTAAAGCTTTCTTGGTTGCAACAATTAGAACATGTTTTCTGTTCTGCCTTCAGTCTTTTAATGATTGACTCTTTTTAAAGCAAGTTCATGTTGACAATACTGAGTTAGATGGGCCAGTGGTCTGACTTGGTATAAAGTAGCTTCCTATGTCTTCTTGGGGACTGTGCCATTTTTGAACATGTTGCAGAAAGACAAGAGGACTTAACTTGTGGCGTATCAGTAGCCTACAGCAGTTTAAGAAGCAGGAGCAGGCTGCATTAAGGTATAACTCCCCAGAGTCCAACAGTGGAGGTGTAACTAAGTGTTAAGCAAGTGTGCACTTTTGCTTAAATGCCAAAGTTCTGCCTAGCCAAGGATTCTTAGAAAGGAAACAGTTTGCCGCCGCTATGTGGTTAACTCAGTGGTCCACCCTGCTTTATTTTCCATCCATCCCTGCCTTAAGGCCTCAACAGCTTCACAGCTGAACCTTTGTATGCAGAAATAATCTAAACACATGCACTCGTTGCTTCGGATTTAATGCTATCCTTCCCACTACCCTCTCTGAAGACTACAGGCTACTAGGTTATTAAATAAATAACACTGCAGATGCCAGGAAAACCAGTTTTTTTTTATTTATTAAAAACATATGAGTTGAGAGATATATCATAGGAAAAAAATTATTTCAAATATACAGATACTATTATCCAATTAACCATTAAGGAGAAAGAGAAAGAAAAATTCAGCGGACAATTTCAACTCCCACACCCACCCACTCCCACTGGGAGAAAAAAATAAAACCTGAACTACGATAGGCATATTTCTTTCTTCTTCGATTTCTAATGGACTGTCTTAATTGGAAAGGCAGATATTTTTTGAAAGTCCCTGTTGATATTAATGAAAAGCTAACAATCATTAAGCCATGTATCCAGCATTTCTTCCTCCAATTAATTCTTTTAAAATAAAATAAGCCATTGTGAATAATATTTCATTGCTTCATGTCAATTATCAGGACTTTTGAACAGAGTAGACATTTCTATCTAAAAATACAAAAGAAAGGAGGTTGGGGGAGGGTGGATAGAAGGTACTTCTCTTATACAGCTATATTACACAGCTCAGGGCCGTCCCAGCAAACTCTTCGCAATCCTGGAAGCTTCTGACTAAACAGTGAGGAGGGAATAAAAAAGGCAGGGATTGAAGTTAAATCAAGTGCAGCTAGAAGTCCAATGAAAATATTGACTACTCAACATGCTAAACCTGTTTCACTCATTTAGCTTGCTCTTTTAAAGGTTTAGCTGAGCTAAAATTAAATGAAGTGTGCCCAGGGACAAAATGAGCACAAATTGAAGATTGCAACAGGGTATTGCTGAGTTAAGCAATCTACAAAGGCCAATATGAACGCAACATGGGTTGTAAATTGTACATTAAGAGTACAATCCACCTTCTATCTATAAAATCATCTGCATGCCACCCGCCGCTCCATTTTCTTCATGACTTTTTTACCCTAAATATTGGCGAGGTCTACCACGTTGGGTCTGGCTCTTGTTTTATTTGAGTGTCTTCTTCAGTCTCTGCCGAATCTGTGGAGAAAAAAAGGATCATTAGATGCCTTTCAACAAGATCGCTGAAGAAAGAGGGAAGGGGATTCGAGAATGTAAATGAAAATTGCAATTTCCAGAAATGAGCAAGGAGGAACAAAGCTCCGGCATAAACTTAATTAAGAAGACTGTTCGTTTCCCAGGTGATAGTAATTTTGTCTCAGTGAACTATAGAGAGCAGCTGCTTGAAAGAGACAAAAGCCACAGCTGGAAAATGATTCACCATTCAAACACAAACCACCAATGAAAATCATACCACGTAACTTTAAGAATGGGCTGCCAGAATCTTTAACCACAAACACGAGTGGCGGAGCTACAAATTGTTTCAATGAAATTACTTCATGGCTATTTCAGCAGCCACTTTACAAGTAGCTTTTATGTTATGTTATGGTTTTATGTTTACTTTTAATTGTTCTTATACTCTCGGGTGGTTTGTGTTTGTCTTAAAAAAAATATTTATGTGCATCGCTTAGAAATTCTGAATATAAAACAGTATGGAAATACATGAAATCGAATTGTAGAATTGGAAGGGACCACGAGGGTCATCTAGTCCAACCCCCTGCAATGCAGGAAACTTTTGTGTCCAACATGGGTCTTGAACCCATGTCCCTGAGATTAAGAATCTCATGTTGCTCTAGCAACTGAGCCATAGACAAAAATAAATAAATTAAAAAATGAAAAGCTAGCAGGCAACTTTACAGGGCCAGAGGGAAGAGAGCAGTGTTGGGCTTCACCTTGCTCTTTTCCTTTCGGTTTTGTGGGCATCAAGATACATTTTCAAATAACTGTTGCTTTCCACTCATCAGACAACAAAGACTTACCGTCCTCCACAGATACTTGTACTATTTGGTCTGGTTCAACTGGATCTTTAAAAAAAGGAAACTCACAAAATTAGTTGCATTATTTCATATAATGTACTGTTAACTACAACAGCAAACGTGATCGACATAATGTATATTCTCTGAAAAGCACCTGCAAGAATTAGCAAAACCCATTTTAGGTGTTTTTGGTTTTGTTTTTACAATCAAGTGGTCTATAAATTTTATGAAGTAAATCAATAAAAATGAATGCCCATATTCTCACACAAACCAAATTAAACTAGTGTATTAATTCCACCCTGGTATTATTGCACAGATGTGGTCTTCACGCCCATCCGCACCCCTGCTCCACCTTGAAAAAGGGGCTTTATTACCAATCATGTTATCTACTTCTAAGGGCAGTCTAATAAAAATAAACACCTACCTTGTTCCACTGGCTCGGGGACTGGCACAGCTGCTGGTGCTGGTGCTTCTGATTCTGCTTTCTCAGCAATTTCTAGAAGTAGTAAGGTCGGCATTACATTATTACAAGGATACGTCCCTCCACTAGTAAATGTATTCATGTTAAAACCACAATGTTACTCCATGTCAGTATGCACCAAGCAAAACATTACCAATCCCTTGAAAGATGTGGTAGAGAAACAGTATTCCAAAGAGCTGTTTTTTCATTTATTTTTTTATCTACTTCCTCGTAATCCTTACCCCTTTAGCATTTATACACTGCCATTTTCTCTCTGGTCACAGGAATAAAATGCTAAGAAAGAGCTAAACTGTGTCACTGGCAGCATCATAGTGACAACACAGTAATAGAAGGACGGACATATTAAGCACTGCTAATGAAATACTTACGGTTGTTCATTACAAGTCCAGGGAATGGTCTGTTGGAAAACACAGAATGCAACACTTCAGTAAGGGATCATTTACATATAATCCTAACGTTCTACAGATTTGACATAACAATCTGAGGTGCCAAACTGTATAACCACATATGCACTCTGATCTTCTCATTGTGTTTAATTTTCTTCCACTTTCATGTATGCATAAAGCCACAGATCTTGTACTGCAATTCTTAAGCCTCCCAGCAAGGTCCAAGAAATATATATATATATATTCAACATGAGTAAGTTACTAATGTGACCCTGAGCTTTGCATTTATATACTAAGTTGAAAATTTTCAACTGACTCCATTTTTATTACTTACTCTCCAGTTGTCTTTGTATACTTTCCAGTTTCCATTTTTATTATATTTTCTCTACCCTCATATCTTTGCTAGGTCAGTGGTGGACTCTCTCTTCAAAATTCTGCTCCTAGTGCTGTATCTAGTAAATACAGGTCTACTTTCAGGAGACCCACTGAAAATAATGGAACTTTGTTAAACATTCTATTCATTTCAATAGGCCCACTTCATATATGGCTAACGTCCTTAGTAGCAACCAGTAGGTTTCCAATAAACTCTTGTTGCCTGCTCCTAAGACAACCTCTGGTGAAACTTTTAAGAAAATATCCGCTCATCCTTGCTGCTTTAGTAACAGCGCTCCAAATCTGTTTCACCACCTGCAAGGGAGAGGCAGGACATTTTGGTCACAGGAGCCCTTACAGATGTGCACAAATCTTGAAGGCAGCATACCATAAATTAGCTGCTTTTCCAAATTTGTACTGCTTAAAGTGGCTCGAAAACAAAGATCCTCAGAATTTGAACATCTAAGAGAAGGGAGTTCCACAGTCGTGAGGCAGCAACAGAGAATGCCTCTCTCCATATCCTCCTACAAGCCTGGTTTGTATGATTGCATCATTCAAGAGCACATTCTTGGCACAGTTGAAAGCCACATACCTGATGACAGTAAATTTAATAAACTCTGCTGAATCCAGTATCTTCCTCATGGAACTGATTTCAAGATAGCTGGGAGCTTTGAAGGACACTCCAGGGGGCATCCCATCCACCACCACACAGCCAGGGTTGACTGTGATTTTTCGATAGGGGACTTTCACAGGGTACCCCAGGCCAATGGCTTCACCTGATGAGAGAGAGAGGTTGTGAGAGTTATGTTGTACTGTCCTCGCGCTAGGCCACAAGGAAGGCAGAGTTTACTTGAAAATACTACACAGTAACAAGGGCAGGATCATTATAAAATCAGAATCAACTTCAACGGAGATGTGCTTTTGCTGACCTTCTGGGACTGAACCCTTCCACTTATCTTCATTTAAGCTTTTGTTAAGTGCTGTTTTTAAAAATACTGATTAAAACAGTACTCAAGGGTACGCAGTAACAGCACCTCTTTCTTTTGTTGTTAAAAAGTGTGGCATTTAGTGTAACAACTTTATGGCAAGTACTGGCACCTATATAAGACGTGTCCAGCTGGATCAGAGTAAAAAAAAAGGTCCATCCCGTTTCCTACGGTAATTAACAAGATGCCTGTAGGAAGCATAAATGGAGGGAATGACGGCAACAGCCCTTCCCCATCATTTGCCTCCCAACAAATGGTATCCAGTATCTCACACCGCTTTGGAATCAGGAGGATTCCATTTTGTTCCCATGACTAATAGCCTCCAGTAGATCTATCCTCTGCTAAGCATCTTTTAAAGCCATCTACTCCCATGGCCGTTATTGTGTGTTGTTTTCAAGAAGTTAATCAAGCACTGTGTAAAGAAATACTCCCTTTTGGTTGCCATCACTAATCAGATGTATGAAATCCACCAGACACCAGCTGGCAGTTTTTCTTCAAATGCAGTCTTCCGATGACCACTGGTATTAAGTTTCATTACCCCACTGTTTTTGAAATCACAGGTGTCAGTCATTCCCATTGCATCATCCAAGGCTGCATGGAGACTGCAACATGAGCTACCTAACACAAACATGATAATTTGCACTTAAACCAAAGTGTATTTTTATATATGATCCTATATAACTATAACAAAGCAACCTATTGAACTCAAGAAGCATCAAATGACAGCTATTTTCTAACAACTGAATACATGCTTTTCAGTGAAGTGGAATTACATATAGAACTCGGGAAAGCGGGAACAGAAATGTTTCCTTCAGTTATGAAGTACAAAAGGATGAGCTTATTTACTATATTTATAGACCACCTGTCAACCAGAGCACCTGCCAGCCACCAACAGAAAACAGGTGCTAGCTAGGTGTGCAAGGACACATGCTCTCAATGCCCAACTTCTGACTTTCCGAAGCATAAACGGCTCTTTTGCAGCTTCAGACTTTTACAGCTCAGTCCTCTTTCAATTCAGGCCTCAAAGGTAGGCCTACTGCACCTTGGATTACAGAGTCTACGTTGCAAAATTAAAATTACCGAACTTCCGACTGAACAGGTCATTCACTTGCTCTCTCAGCTGTCGGGCCTTCTCTACTTTGGATGTTCTCTCATCGTCGTCTGTAAAATTTGAAGAAACAAGAATTAAATCATATTTTGTCATTGACTTGAACCTTTTTTTAAAAAAACAACCGATCTCGCTTAAACGCGAGCAAAGCCAATTTAAGTCAGTCTAGTTATTTAAAGAGCCCTGTTCTACTCATCTAGTGTTGCTGCTGTCCTATCACCAACTCCTTCTCAGCCTTAAGACTGATAGTTTTTTGTGGTTTAAAGGAGTGGCAGGAGAGAGCCTGAGCCAAGTGTGTGCCCACTTTCTTAAGTGCCCTGTAGGGCATGTCTCTACCAGGTGTACCTGCTGCTAAAGTCCTTTCTTTTCTTTTAGCTTAAGTCACTAGACTTTAAAGCAGGGCAGGGAAACCTGCATACACACTCCAGATGATGTTGGACTACATCTTCTAGCTGCATGGTTAATGGTCGATGATGATGGAGATGTTAACCAATAACATTTGGAGGCCATACACGCCCCATCCTTGCCTGAAAGATTAAAGGAAAGAGCACATAGCAGATGCACAGGTGCCACTTGGGTGTTTTTCTGGAGCAACTGAAAAAAGTGAACTAATGCAGAAAATAACAAACTGACAAGCTCTTCCTCCAAGCTAGGAACCTCATGGAAGCATGGAGAAAGGGAGGCAGCTGGTTAACAACCTAGCAGCTACCAGCACTCTCCCCTAGTTGAATCTTTGGGGAAGGTCAGTCAGATCATTGCTTTGTAGCCCTCATTCTCTAATAGGAAATACAGCAAGGAAGTTCTCTAAACCCTCGTGCAAGTTCTAAGGACAGTCTGCGGTTGGCAGGTGGGAAGCCAGCGTGTTCCTGTAAGCAGAGCAATCCAACTCAGGAAGACTGCTTTCAGTTCCTGTAAATCATCAATAAGATAGCCTTTGTCTTTGCAGCACTGCTTGTTCTGGGAAATGAAAGTAAGGAACATGGGGCTTCTGTGTCACGTTTAATTTGCAAAGTGAGAACTATTAGCAATAGTTAAGAATGTCTGCTTCTTCTCTTTCAAGCCCTTGGGAGCTTAGCTTCAAGATACTTTTGCAAGTAACACAGAAGAATACGGCTTATTATGACTAGTATCCTATGTGATGTCTGCTGGCACATGAACTAGAATTAGAAGTAGGACAGGAACAAAAATATTGAACTGGAAAAAGACTCTTGTCTTTAAAATGGCTTTTGAAAATGCAAGGTGGGGGGGGGGGGGAATGGGCAGAGTACCTGGAATAGTCACTTGGATGATGTTAAGGTCTTCCACTCCAGCAGCTGTGTTCACCACCGGATCAGGCACACTTACAGTGTTTATCACGGTGTTTGATAAACTTGTTCTTCCTTACAAAACACATGATTTCAAAGCATTAACACCAAAAGGACTCGAATCTCATTTCGTATTATGAGCACTGCCCAGTAAAAAAGTATCAAGAACAAATAAGACTGAACTCAAAAGAGTGGCCAACATACAGGGCAGATCTAAGTCCTAATTGGAGGACAGCTGTTGGCCCCCACCCAACCATATCCAGTGCCAAATCTGTCCACGTTCCAACAGGAGTGCTGCTTTACTCCTTGCAGAGGATGGCAGTGTCTCTGCACTCCAAAAGGATAAGGAACTCTCCCAACAAAGACTTCATCATACACACTATGCCCTATTTGAATTTCAGAACACATCTGATGTCATAGCACTCCAGGGAGGCAGCGGAAGGGGAGGAAACTGCACACATAGACTGGCAGCTAGCTAGAGAGATTTGGAATGAGAGCTGAGATGTTGAGAGCAGAAGACCAGTAACTTGGTCTCCGCAGCTCTTGTCACTTCTTTGATATAGTAACCTTATAGCACTTTCAAGACACAAGACTCTTCCTTATTCTGAGGTGCAAGGCCCAAAAGCAGTGACTTGATTTACGCTATCACAAAACCCTTGCATTACTTTAATTCGCTCCCCTGAATTGTTCCCTATTGATCAGTGTTGCCATCTTATGAACACAACGGAGTTGGTGCCATTGAGGGCTTAACTCTGAGATAAAACTCACTCTGAGGACTTGGAACAGCAGCAGCGCTTTCTTTAATTGCCGCCTCGAACATCTCAGGCCTGCAAAGAAACATGGTGGAAGTTTTGGCATAAGAATATAAAGAAGTGCGATCAATAAGTAAACACAACTGCAGCTTCATTTCCCTCTGAGGTGAAGCTGATCATTCTAAAATACAGTGATACCTCGGGTTACATACGCTTCAGGTTACAGACTCCGCTAACCCAGAAATAGTGCTTCAGGTTAAGAGCTTTGCTTCAGGATGAGAACAGAAATCGGGCTCCAGCGGTGTGGCAGCAGCAGGAGGCCCCATTAGCTAAAGTGGTGCTTCAGGTTAAGAACAGTTTCAGGTTAAGTACGGACCTCCGGAACGAATTAAGTACATAACCCGAGGTACCACTGTACCATAGCATGGCTGGTCAAGTGGATGGAGGAGAAAGCACAATGACCATCCCTCCCAAACACATGCAGTCCTGCTCCCTGTAAATTCCACTTGTCTTGGATAGCCCTCCCTGAAGCCCTCTCTCTCATCTCAGGGAAGCTCAGAACCCTTCAGCCAAACAGTAAAGCAAAAACAAAGTGAACCTATTAAGTTATCCATGTGCATCCTGAACCAATAAGTTTAAACATGTTGGCTGCATTCAGACATCACACTAAACCAGTGTGATGTGATGTGAATGAGCCAGGACAAGCCGGTGAGCCTCAGGCCTGCAGCACACTTCCTCCTCCCGTGGAAAGGCTGGAAGAGTTGGGAAGTTTTCTAACTGTGATTAATGTTAGTGTGGTTAATGAAACCATGGTCCAAGCCTGTTCATCCATGACCAGTCAGGTCCACCTGGGCAGCACAAAAGCAAAATCCTCTTGTGCATCTGGTACCCAGTGGTACACTGCCTCTGATCCTGTAGGCTGGGTTCCATTTGGCTATCATCCACCAATTTGTTGCTTTACTGCATATTGTCCTCTAGCGTGAGACACATCTCCACAAATGGAGTTACCTGTTTCGTGCCCCTGAGTTATAAGGCTCAAACTCTTCCTGAGAGGACGCAATTATCAACTGAAACACTGCATGGACTTTTGTGTCCAGCTCATTTTATTGTTTTTTGATGTTACAGTGTGATGCATCAACCCCTTATTTTGACCTCAGGGTCAGCTCATATGGTTACAAACGCTTCTTTCTAAATTTCACTTTTGTGCTCTTCATTCAGTGCTACACCCTCCCCCACCCCGAGACAAATACGAGTGCTACCAGCTCAGTGCCTGCCTTTGTTTTATCTTCATTATTCTTCCGGGAAATAACAGGAGGTACTGAGTAAGTCTTATATGGAAGAAAGTTAACAAGGTTTTAATTCCAGATGGGCTCAGAAATGCAATGCGTTCATGTTAGCTTATGGCCAGAATGCCAATGCACTGAAAGCTGTCCCAGTAGATTTAGTGAAGACAAAAGAAAACAAGACTGAACAGATAAAAGGCAGGCACTAGCAACTGCATAATTATTTCATGTATTATACAAGGCAACAAGGTGTTTTACTTTAAGCTATACTTGTCCAATTTGCCATTTGGATTTGCAAAATGCCTTTATCACTATTCACTTTCAGACAACACAAGTGGCATATTTGGATATGACAAGATCCTTCTTAAGAAGTGGCCTTCAACCAGCTGAAAACATTAGCAACTATACAATACAGTCATACCTTGGTTTTCGAACCCGGAAGTGACTGTTCCGGCTTGCGAACTATTTTTGGAAGCCGAAATTCCGATGGGGCTTCTGCAGCTTCTGATTGGTTGCAGGAGCTTCCTGCAGCCAACAGAAGCCACAATTTGGTTTTCAAACGTTTTGGAAGTCAAATGGACTTCCGGAACAGATTCCGTTCGACTTCCATGGTACGACTGTATACAGCATTCACTCTATTCAACACGCAGTAACAGAGTGCTTCCTGTCATCCTAATTGGACATTTCAATCTTACTTTGATTAAGTTCTGCTTTCACTTATCAAGTAAACCAAAAACCCACAGGGCCACTTTGTTTCTATCTCTAACTGAGAAATTTATTCTGAAGTTTGCACAGCAATATTTGGAGCCATGCTCTTGAGGTCATCTGGATTTAAAACATTTGATTTGCTGGTTTGGGTCTCAAATATGGAGTTTGCAAGTGATCCCTTATCAACTGATTTTAAAATGCTGATTGCTCAGCTAGAAACCTTACTTTGTGAGGAGTCTTATGACTATGAACAAATGAAATATTTGCATTTATTAGTTATTATTCCAAAAGTTTGAAACAAGGTTGCCCAAGTCTTAGAGAAGCCTACCATGAGTATTGCTAGTCTAAAATACAGCCTCGTTTCTCTGATGGAAGAATCCAGCATCTGTCTAGGCTGAACTCTGTATTTAAGTTGTTCAGAGAGGCCAGTCATGTGGTACGCATTGCATTTGGCTTACTTTTTAATGATAAATTTTATCTTAGCTTTGTTTCGGAGGATCTTTTCCAATCTTGGAATGCCAAACGTGGAAGGGCGACGGAATGGCACTCCCTCGGGAAGGCCTTCAACATAGAAATCTTCAGGGTAAGACTCAAAGAGCGCAAAAGGGACTTTCACAGGCTCCGTCAGTCCAAGAGCTTCCCCTAAAACAAAATGTATTTCACAATATTTGAGGGGGGGCTGGACCTTTGCTGAATTTCTCTCTCACACTTAGTGGTTACTAGAGCTAAGCCAAAACACGAAGGGAGAAGGCTTTTCGTGAGAGTTAACCCTCCACAAAAAGCCCCCAATTCCAGTCACAGTATTTTTTGCTCTATAAGACGCACCTAGTTTTTGGAGGAGGAAAACAAGAAAAAAAATATTCTGAATCCCAGAAGCCAGAACAGGAAGAGGGATCACTGAGCAGTGAAAGCAGTGATCCCTCTTGCTGTTCTGGCTTCTGGGATAGCTGCGCAGCCTGCATTCGCTCCCTAAGACGCACACACATTTCCCCTTACTTTTTAGGAGGGAAAAAGTGAGTCTTATAGAGCAAAAAATACGGTATATTTGATAGAGGGAAGAGAACAGGTGGCAAAATAATCACTTTGTAGTGCAGTCGCCCCTTTAGCAGGAGACAATAGGTAATACATTCTGCACATTTTTCTTCCCTTCAGAGCATGATTTTGTAGTGAAAGGTGATTATGGAACTCTGCTCTTTTGGAGAAGACATTTTGGAGAGGGCAAAAGTACTTTTTGCTTTGTAAGAAGAAACACCACACAAATTTCACTCAGCCCTAATGCACATTAGCGGGCTTTCAACCAATATTGAAAATCAGCATGAAAATCCAAAATCTGCAGGTGTTTTTTGCCAAATAATATTTATTAGTTTTCCAAATTTTTAACAAATCAATGCCAAATTACATCTAATTTAATACAAATTTTCCAAAAAGTTGACTTCCTGCTCTTCATCCTAGACATGTCTCTACTTTCCCCCACTGCTGCTTGTTATTACATATTTCTAATTCACATTTCATTCCTTATATTCCATTTACAATTATTTATTTTTTAGTTTTTTCCTTTCCCATTATCCAGCAGTTGTTGACTTATCAATTCCTGCTTGTATATTTACATAACAGTAACATAATCCCTTAAAGAACAAAAGAGGCTATACATCCAGAATCTACAGATATTATCCATATGCCGATGTACCAAATTAAGAAAACAGGTTACTGCAGAAGCTTAACCTCTTTCCTTTCACGCAAGAGAATCAGTTTGTTGCTGAAAAAAACAGGATAGAAAGCCAAATCACGATAATCACATTCTGTTACATTTATTATCTGTGAGTTCTCAACTGCAGTTTAAAGTGGTACAGTCAAGACTTCGATTTACCAACTTAAAAATAAGAACTAGGCTGTAAATTTATGGATGTATCAAATATTTTGCTGATAAAGTTCCCCTCAGAAGTGCTAAGATAATGTTTTAAAAGGTGCAGCATGCTTACCACATTTCTCATTGAAAAGGTTTTCAACTTTTTGCTTCAGGTCAGTAATCTTGGCATTCCAGGCCTCTGTTAAAACATCAAAAGAGTAAGTCAATTATCTGCATCCTGATCCACTACTTCTTTGCTTCTACGGAAATACCAAGTGATGTTATCTGGATGCCTCTGTACAATGAGCAAGAAAAAACTAGTAGCAAGTTCCACATATAAAGGGGGAAATGGGTTTGCCCTAGGTGCAACTTAAGTAACTTTTCTCTTTTTAGGTACTAGGCGTAAGGCAAGCAGCCCTTAAGTAATTAAATTCCTAACAGAGTTACAAACAAAAAATGAGGATTTCTATTGCTTTGTTTATCTTTATACACTGCACTTTAATGCCCAAACTGGGAAGAGTGTAAATATATTATCTAGTAAGTGAATCAGACTGAATTCAAGTAGGCAACTGCCAGGAATAAAGAACAGGAATAAGTGGCTAGTGGCATGCAGTTTGAAAGGAGACAGTTTTCCCCAGAACTTACCAAAAGAGAACTCTCTTCCTCTTGGTTTAAAGCCTACATTGGATCCATTGGTTTGAGGATTAGTTTTAACTTCTGGGGTTTGTGTCTTGTTAGCAAGACCTGTGTTAACACACAGACAATACATCCCATGTAAATTAATGACTTTCTAGTGTACAACATGAACATGCAAGACTAGAATTTCCAATACTACTCTAAAAATTCAAATCTGCTGAGAGCTTAGTGGACATGGCACAAGTGTTCAGTTACCCTTGAAAATAATATTAACAAGCAGCTACCCCTTTTTTCAAGGAAGTGTGCTTTTTAAAGTTATCAATCTTGCTGTTAAACTACTTTATTTGGATTCAACTAATTTATCATCTAAAACGCATACAGTTAAACTGTTGAAATCAGTCCTTTTCATTGCTACACACACACCAAACACACATGGTCCCAACTCATGTGAGTAGATTTTCCCTGTTCCATTCCCAGAAAAGGCAGAAATCCTCATTTTAGAGGATTCTATTCACCACAACCCACACAACTGGAAAGGTAACACAGACATCTCTCTATACAATAACTGGAAAATAAGGAGTGGGTGGGTGGGGAATTAGGGACTTTTAGCCCAATGAAGGTATACATAAAATCTGTGCTGAGAATAGCATACCATAGGTGGCATAATGGGTCAGTGTGTCTGGCTGCTAAGCAGAAGGCTGGTGGTTCAAGCCCACCGGATGGCTGTGGGCAGGATTCCTGCAATGGGGGGGGGGGGGGGGCTTCGACTATGTGACCCTCAGGATTCCTGCCAACTCTACAATTCTATGATTAAGAATGAGAAGATTTGCTGATCGCTCTTCTTCCCCTCCCCCACAACAAACTAAGCTTCCAGAGAAGCTCTGTTCTGCAGATGGAAGAAACCCTCATTCAGTAACCGGTACAAGCCAAGCTACTTATTCTCAAACAAACATATTTAGTCAAGTCCATACCTTCGTCTACAGTAACTTCAATCTCTGGAATCTTGGAGTTGCTTACAGGACTTTGTGCAGAGTTTGAGCTGTTCGGACTTTGGGGTTCTAAAAAGAAAGGAAGTTTGTTTATTGTTTAGAAACTCTATGTAGATATGCTTGTTTCAGACAATGTCCCCTGCCACAATTAACTAGCATGCCTAAATTGGCATGGGGCGGAGAGACTTCTGGAAATGCTTACGCTAGTTTCCAAACTATTTACTCCATCTGTTTTGTGTAAAGGAAGCATGTGAGGACACCTGCTGGATTCCAGATCTCTTGCTTTGAAAACTCTGAAACACCGTGTGGTGCGTGAAGATGACATCCCTTTCCTTTGTAACTGCTGGTTAGTCACTTACCCGAAGTATTCACTTTACTAGCCAATCCAGGAGGCAAATAAGAGGTGACAAGTTCTGGCCTATAAATTAGAAAATGCATTTTTAATAGGATGCTCTCATAACAATGCAAGTATCTTACATACAATATTTGTACTCGTCCATCTTCATGCTGGCAAGCAAACACACAACTACAGCCAAGTTTCAACAGGGTGATGGAAGCCTGAGAAGCCTCAAGTGAGTGGGCGGTGCAAGCAACTGTTGCTGCTGGCATTGCCTGGGAACAGGGGGAAGAATGAAGGGGAGAAATCTCCAAGCGGGATGGCAGAGTGAAGCAAGTGAGAGGCCCAGGCAGCCGTCACCAGGGTGGGGTTGGCAAGCAATACGAGGAGGGGCAGAACCCCATGTAAAAACCGTATGGATCCTATAACAGCTACATGGGGTGGGAGTGGGGAGGAAGATCTCCAGTAAGAGATGGGTTTTAATTATAATTAAGGAGGGAGGAGACAACTGTAGATGTTACCGGTGTAACTTCCCAATTTGTACATACCCAAAAATTAATATCTGCTTCAACATCACTTTAACAACAGCTATTTTCCAGAGATAAAATAAGAAATTTCTAAGTTGCCCAAATGTGCACAATGCAACAGCTGCTCAAAATTATGTGTGTCTACCTGACACGTTCTAATGATCTTGTTAAGAGGGTTCAATGGTTACAGTTCTAAAAGTGGAACCTGGCAACTAATAACCACCTGCTCAACCCCTCAAGTTAAATGCTGCCGTCATATTCACACATTTGAAATCAGTGATTTCGAGACACATAAACTGTACATTGCACCCCCTGCGAAGGTGGCTGATGTCTTAAGAATGATTACTTGAATGTCTGTTTCATCCATCCTGCATGTAAGCTTGCTTCACATTTGCATGATACCCCACAGTGAAGTATGACTTAGTTGGTAGAGCTTGAGTCTCTTAATCTCAATGTTGTGCATTCAAGCCCCATGTTTGGTAAAAGATTCCTGCATTGCAGGGAGATGGACCAGATGACCCTCCCAACTCCACAATTCTATGGTTTCATGACTCTATCTAGTCGTATGGAAATAGCACTAACCATTAGTGTGTCACACCCTATGGGGGTATGCCCTTGAGTCTGGTCTGGAAGCTTCAGCCAGTGTAGAATGCTGTGGCTAGACTGATGCTGGAAGCAGGCTACTGCCAACACACGACACTGTTGCTAAAAGACTTGCATTGGCTTCCCATCTGCAACCAGGCCAGGTTCAAGGTTCTTCTGCTTTTCCCTGTATATGTCAAATTGATCACTGAGATCATCTGATGGAGCCTGGTGGTCCTCCATGGACCAGAAGTGCAACTCATACGAACGAGGTTATGACTTCAGTGTTGTGGGCCTAACTCTGGAACTCCCACCAGAACTCAAGACAGGGACCGTCCCTGCTGAGTTTCAGATGACTAGTTAAAATTGCTTTATTTCAGGAAGCCTTTACATCAGGAATGCTTCTCCAACATTGTTAAAATTTTCTGATGTTCTTTGTTTAAATTTCTGGGGTTTAATTTCTTCTAAATTTTGTATATTTTTATCATTGCAAGCTGCTTTGAGACCTAGATGCTGAAAAGCAGGATATAAATTTTAACAGCAACAGCAACATCACTTTAGACCTAGGTATTAAAGATCCGTGTTGGTGTAATAAGTCAAGACTGAGGCTGCATCTGCAGATAGCATTTTGAGATTTTCCAGAACAAGCATTTTTTTGCTTTAAAAATATAACAACAGTAAAGCAATAAAATTTAAATTTAAAAATAGTAAAGAGATTAACCACCAGCTTACTTTTTCACAATAAATTTGATTTTTCCACTCCCTCGGACAATCCTTTCCAGGCGTGGGATTCCAAACCATGTTGGACTTCGAAAGGGGATGCCTTCAGGTAAACCTTCTACATACAAATGCTCAGGGTTTGACTCAAAGACAGGATAAGGAACTTTCACTGCTTCACTCAGACCCAGAGCTTGTCCTAGAGAGAAGGTGACAAGTTGGCAGGGATTCAATAGACCATTAGACATTAAAGTTCTGCTTTCAAAGGCAGGCTACCCCCCTTTTATTTATTTATTCTATTTAAAATATTTATATTCCATTTATAAATCTCAAAGAAATTCACACAATGTACATGAAAATCATCAAAATTTCCAAGTAGTCATAACACATAATTTAAGATCCAGATCTGGCATCCTTGACTTTCACAGCTTTACACACATAGCCTTTCCCAAAATATATATAAAGACAATTGGTCAAAATGCTACAACAATGTAGAAAAAACTGTGTTTTTTACTTCTACAGTATTTTCATCAAGCAATGGTACAGCAAGGTGAATATCCAACAGTTAACTTACCAAATTTTAGATTAAATATCTCTTCTACTTGCTTCCTCAGTTTTGTGATTCTGACATTCCAATCTTCTTTGACTGGGAATTAAAAATAAATACACATATATACATTGTATGCTTCCATCTGTAAACGTTCAATGATGGCACTTAGCGAGAGATCAATTCAAACATGTAACCTACAAATTTGCATGTATATACATATATATATTCTTAGATGCAGACTATGAAATGTAAGCGAACAAGCTATAATTTTGCTCTATGGTGGGAAATTCAGATCATCTGGGTTCTCAAAGCATCACTTGCTGTTGTGAGTGATCTGAGTCACTGTACATAAGGCAACATCTAGATTAATGAAACTAAGGGACAGCAGGAAAATCACAGTAATGATAAAAATGCTTTCAGATATATCTTCTCATATTTAGCTTTAACAACAAAGACAATGAGTGATGGTGATCCAATGATGATCATGTGCCCCCAGAAGAAATCCATCAGAAAAATTGAAAGAAAGATAGCTTCTGGTGTTCCTCCTTTCCTACTGCAGTGCTCTGTAACCCTCAACATGATACAGAAAGGATCGCCAAAAACTGTCCCTTCCTTCCCATTCTGATAATGGATTGCATCCTTCAATAATCACCATTGGAATTGCACCATATTCTTGTTACCCTGGCCTTTGACAGTTAAGATATTTTGCTTTGTAGAATCAGCCTCTTCTGTTTAACCTAATTTAATAAATAGCAATAATATACGTGGCCTTTAAGGTGGGATGTTTTCAATATATTTCCCCCATCTTAATGAATGCATTTAGAAGAGAGAAACAAGTGAATACCAAAGCTCCCAAAGTTTGCAACCCATCTCTATGAATAAATGGGATCTGAATACATTAAGGAGGGGAGAAAAAGCATCTCTCCAAGTAATAATAATAATAATAATAATTTTTATTTATACCTCGCCCTCCCCAGCCAAGGCCGGGCTCAGGGCGGTAACAAGCAATAATGTGGGTGGATAAAGTAGTGGGTGGAAGTAATGCTGTCTGTATTTGATCACTTCATAAATGCCCATCTTACCAGGCATGTTTGTTCTTGGTTGAGTAACCTCTGCAGGAGTGATTGTTAGCAGTTCTGGCCTGTAATTAAATAAAAATAAAAATTAACACATAGTGGAAGGGAGGTAGTCTGTACTGTACAATCTTTAGTGCTTCTACCCTTGAACTATCCAAGTCAGAGTACTAATTGATTACACTCTGCATTGTGAAGCTGACTTAAAAAAAACAGAATCAAGCACCCAGCTCAAAACAATGAACTTTTAAAAGCAAAATAGCAGAGATCAGCAAAATACAAAAGTTCCAAGAGCCCATTTGAAACATATAAAACTATCAAGTTAGTGAACTGCATTTTGGCTGATAATAGGGTTTTGTTTTTTTAACAAAAGGGTACCATCTAAAATGAAGGTTGCTTATTTCACAAATCATTTAACCTTTTCTGTATTTCCAATCCAGGGTTGATTTACAATGTAAGAATGAAGAAAGAAAACAATCCTTCAGTAACAGTTTAGATCTTTGAAATAAGTTCAAGGGTGAAGCAGATCTCTTCTAGCCAAGACAAGTTGCTAGAGAAATCAGAGATAGAAAGACAGACCTGTCAAAAGTTGTATATTCCTATAGATATATTTCCAGTCTCTAACACACATCAAGAAAAACTGTTGGCATTTTTTTGGCATTGACAAATTTAATCTCAAAAAACAGAAATGCAAAGAAAGCTCATCTTACTTTTTTATTACAAATTTTATTCTGTTGCCCACTTGAAGAATTTTCTCCAGCCGAGGAATTCCATACCAGGACGGACTCCGAAATGGAATGTTCTCTGGCAGACCTTCCACAAAAAGATCAGTGGGGTGCGCCTCAAATTTCTGGTAAGGGACAGCCTTTGGTTCAGTGCTCCCCAGTGCCTCAGCTGTTAGAAGAAGCCAGACCATTTGTAATTTCACAACAAGGGCAAAACTCAAGACATGAACCCTAGTTTCAGTCTTTAATTAAAGTTACAGATAGGTAGCCGTGTTGGTCTGCCATAGTCAAAACAAAAAAATTCCTTCCAGTAGCACCTTAAAGACCAACTAAGTTAGTTCTTGGTATGAGCTTTCGTGTGCATGCACACTTCTTCAGATACACTGAAACAGAAGTTGCCAGATTCTTCTATATAGTGAGAGGTGGGGAGGGGTATTCTTATCTCATTATACATGACAAAGCCATTTTTCACCTTCTCACCCCTTGCTTTTTCCTGTAAGACCTATTGCAGTCGTTAAGAGTCGTCAACAGGCTCATCACAGCCATCTGCCAATCACCCAGTCCCACCACCCTTCTGAGTAATACCCCTCCCCACCTCTCACTATATAGAAGAATCTGGCAACTTCTGTTTCAGTGTATCTGAAGAAGTGTGCATGCACACGAAAGCTCATACCAAGAACTAACTTAGTTGGTCTTTAAGGTGCTACTGGAAGGAATTTTTTTTCTTTAATTAAACTAATAGTCAATACATTTTATGAACAAGGATCCCTTACTGAAAGAACATACAGGTGAGTACAGAGCCCTGCCCCAATTACGGCTAAGCTCCCTGCAGTAAGGTTACCAGATTATTTTCAATGAATCCAGAGACACTTTTCAATTTCAATGGATTTTGCATGGGGACTGATTTGTACATCCAGGGACTGTCCCTAGGAAAAGGGGACGCCTGGTAACCTTACCCTGCAGTCTGCCTCCCCGTGTCCTTTTCTCTTCTGCTGCAGTCTAATATCCCAAGCATAAGTGGTACAGAGAAAAAAGGGCATTGGGAATTGATATGTACTTCCATTCCTGCCCTGTGCACCCCTCTTCAATCAAGCACTTTCTAGGTAATTGGGGCAGATCATGTCTTGACAGCCCTGGATCTGCCAGATGCAGCTTGGCTCCTGAGAACACCCCATTTTGATGCCACTGGACCCGGTTAAAAGGTAAAAACATGTTAAGAGGTATTCTTAACTCTCTTTGCCACAAACAGAAAGCAAACTACTGAATTTTAGTGGTTGCTAACTGGAAAGCAATCTCTGATCTGCAGGCCAGTCCCGAACCCACCACCACCAAAACTGAGCAATGAATTGCTGCCAAGTGAACTTACCAAATTTTCTGCAAAATAACTGGTCGACAAGTTTCCTTAGTTTGGTGATTCGGGCATACCATTCTTCTTTCACTGTGATCAGTGATAAAAACAAGAATTTGATTTAAATGTTTAACATTCTGAAGCTAAAATACTGTTGATTTGGCAAAACTTTATGCACTTTGCCATCCTTCTCCCTTGGAGTCACAGTGGCGAAAGAGGGCAAGTGCATAAAAGCAGAGAGGAAAGACATAAACCTATAGGCCTCCAGAGATGGGAATGTAGAGTCCAACTTCTTCTGGAAGGCCACAGGCTCTCCGCCCCTGGCATAAAAGATGTCCCTAGGAGCCCTCACAAACTCAGGTAGCAGGCAGCAAAGAAGGAGAGAAAAAATAGGTGCTATGTTGTTTTACTTCCTTCAACCCAACAAATACATTTTTACAGTTAAGGTTCACCTCTTGAGGCCTAGCTCAAGAGATGAAAATTGTTTTAATTTGTTCACTGGAACATTCTTCTGCCCTTCACTGAATGTTTCCAAGATGGCTTGCAAATATATACAAGATCAATTTTAAGTATCAAATACAATTCAATCATAAAACAAAAATCACAAGCAGCATTAAAGCCATTAAAAAGTATTAAAGGAAGGATTAATAGATTCTTTTAAAAGTCTTCATCTGCCACCAAAACAGCAGCAGCACAAATGCCAGGCAAGCCACCTAGAGGAAAGAGTGCCAAACGGGTACCACAACCAATAATGCCTTCACTCGATTTACTATTCAGCTCACCTAAGAAAAGTTTGTCAAATCTGACCCAACAGCAATACCCTAAACATATTTATTCAACTGACTACACATGGTATACTTTTAGTTATGCTGTGAACTTGGATTTGGGTCTCTCGGGAAATTCTGTGCTGCAACTGTCTTTAGAGCACATAATACTGCATTTTATCTTTGACAGCCATACAGAGCACAATGTTGTTGGGCAGCCATCATAAATACAATCATTGAATAAAATAAACACAGCCACCAACTCCACATACCCCTCTTACCTCCTGCAACAGGTTTGTCTAACGGTAGATCTTCTCGCGTTGAATTTAGCAGCTCATGCCTGCAAACATTTTAGGGCATATTTTTGTTAATCATCATACTACTATTGCACTACCACTACTTTTACCCCATAGCAACCATTATTGCACCCATCAAATAAAACTCCACCCCACCCCATCTTACCAACAGGAATGGGAGGAATACACAAATTATAACCGAAATCGCCAAGGGCTGCATCCAAATGAAATTAATGAAGTTACTCATGTTCATTATTTTCAATAGGTCAACTCTGAGGAGGACTTGCATTAGATACAATACAATACCTAAAGCATGAAGCTCATAATACTGTGACAGGGCAAAAACTTCTAGTTGGCAATCTGCTAAAGTCAATTGGCTATGGAATATTTTCTTAAGTACTTCCTCACTAGTAAGCAAAGATGCAACTTACAGATAGGTAGTGTACATTTTTTTCAAGATCAGAGAGCCTCATACTTATTAAAGAGCAAGTGTTTTCAGAATAATCTCTCAAGAAACTTTATGCAATACGCCATGGTGATAATTTGACAGTAATAACCAATGGCAAAAACTAACATTTGGTTATTTCAAAGCCTGAATAAAATTAGGTCTATCAGCAAAAATCTGAAGACTGCTCAGAAGAATCCGCAGTAGCAGCACCCCAGTATATATTCTGATTATTTGAATAATACTTGGTTCCACCTGACTGCAGTAGAGGGAGAGACTGAATTGTTTCCATTCAAGGTGGCATAACCTTGAATTATTTCGATTCAGGGTGTAACAACTACCACACAATTTATCAACTGGTGCCTGCCTTTATTTGTTTTCCTGATCCCTCTTGTGCAAAATGTCTTTTAAATTGTAAGGCTGCAAGGCAGGACCTGCCTTGCGTACTACAGATCTTACTTTAGCTATTTGTCTACTGAAGAGCAGGGTAAAAATACATTAAATAAAGAACACTGCAAAATACATGAAATAGCAGCAAATATTATGCTGTAAGAATGTAAAAAGCAGCTCTGCTGGATCAGTCAAAAAGCTGATCAAGTCTAGCGTCTTATTCTCCACAGAGGCCAGCTATATGTCTCTGGGAAGCCAACAACCCTATTCTCTTTCAGCAACTGCCATCCAATAGGCATACTGCTTCAGAACAGAGGTTCTGTCCCGGTATCATGTATAGTAATAGCCATTAACAGAGCAACCCCCATTCATGAATTTGTCTCCCTGCCCTTCTCTGCATCTAGTGACTGCAAGCTCTGTATTTGTGCACTGAGCCAAGATGAGAATGAACCACCTGCGGGCACACATGCAGCTGCTTCACTTTTCCACCCATGCAAGTAGGGAACAAGCCAGGGAGTCAGTTCACTACAGCATCCAGTAACATCCAAAATGGGAAGCTATGGTTAATAGCTTCCAAACAAGCTGGGATATTAGGCCAACTTTAAATCATTCAACAATTATTAAGCTGAGGTTTGATCATTTGAACACAGCCCTTATATGATATCTTTTTTTCTGCCTTGAATCTACTTCTAATAAATTTCACTGAGACAGACACCGCCCAAGTGCCAATATTATGAGGGGGAGAGAGGCTATAATTGATGAGCAATTCTATAGAAAAAGATACTGTGAATCCTGCATTTGTGGACACTCTAATTTAAACCAACTTACTCACTTCTTAATCACAAATCGTATCCGTTCCTTTGCCAGCAAAATCCTTTCGAGGCGAGGGATCCCATAGGTGGAGGGTCTCCGGAAGGGAATTCCTTCTGGCAGTCCTACCACATACAAATCTTCAACATGGGACTGGAAGAGTGGATACGGGATAGTCACGGGGCCTTTTGCGTTAATAGCTTCAGCTTTAATATAAAAAGAAAAACACACTAAGCGTGGCTTAGCATTGCCTGCAAACTTACTTGTTTCGAAAGAACACCAAATGCAGTATCTCACTTAGTAGAACCCTATACAATCAAACCTGCTTTATATAAAAGAGGAAGAGATTATGCCTTGTAAGTGCAACTCAAACCCCACACCAAACTAATTTGCGCTAACCATAGATTAGAACACAAGCCCTAGTTTGAGCTTCCAAAGTGTACAACAGTTCAGAGCTGCTTATCTGTGCTTATTTTCTGTCTCCATATGGAGACTAGAGTGCAGAGCCAGGACTCCCAGAGAAAGATTTATAGCCATTAAGTACGAACTGTCAGCTCAGACGCCCCATCAAACCACAGACACTCCCAAGCCATGATTTATAAACACTTCAAATCATGGTTTCAGTTTTTTGACAATGGATCACATTTTCACCCAACACAATTTTTGCGTATTGCCCAAAATGAGTAACTTACTTGCTATATGCAAACATATGCTACAACATATTAAGACCAGGGGTGGCTAATTTGTGGGCCAACAGATACTGTTGAACCACAACTCATATCATCAATGACTTTGGCAATCCTAGTGCTGATGGGCACTGGACCCCAGCAATACCTAGGGGATTATACGTTAGTCACCACTGATCTAGATGTTGCAGATCTGTAGTTAAGTTGTATGGCCACCTATAATGTCAACATTTTCAAATACAGGAAGGATGCAGAAATCCTCCTCCAACTTTTTAAAAAGCAAAGTTTTAAGCCTACAAGTCTATGAACTATGTGGTCAAGCCCAGCAAATCTAAGAAACCAGAAGAGTGAAATCAACACAGAGCCAAACTCCTTGCCCTTTCGGATGATTAGCTGAAACCGATTAAGTTACACAAAATAAGCAACATTACACAGGTTGCAGACTGCACCCCCCTTTTTGGTACCATATTTTATTCTTAATACAGATCACAATTAATGTATATTGTTAAGAACCAAAGGCTGCGGAAGTAACAGCTTGCAGAACTTCCAACACTACTTACCCCACTCCCCAAAAGGAGATATCATTGTACTTACTGCCAACTCTCTAATTCTGCAGAACCAACACGGCTACAAACACCCCTTGGCACTGGCAGTCCTTGGACAACGGCAGGACAACATGCCAAAAGAATTCAGACTCTATGGAGTGGGGAATTCAAACCTTTTTCCAAAAAAAGTTTGGGGAGTTTCAAATTCTAGGAATGGCTTTTAAAAGGGGGTTGGGGATACAGTGCGTACACATACCATATTTTCTTTCAAATAACTCTTCAACTTGCTTTCTCAAGTCTGTAATGCGGGCATTCCATTTCTCTGAAAGGAAAAATAATGTTATCCCAATATAAGATATATCAAGCTTTTAATATATCAAGCTGCTGAATTCTGGATTATGCATTTCGCCTTGTTGCTCATGCATGATTATAAAAAACTAAACCCTTTAAAAGTAGCATCTGTATACGTTCTGAAAACAAAATTATGTACATATTGCTGGACAAAGGCAGCTAAAAACTTTGTCCATAATTACTCTACGCAGGCATGGCCAAACTTGGCCCTCCAGCTGTTTTGGGACTACAATTCCCATCATCCCTGACCACTGCTCCTGTTAGCCTAGGGATGATGGGAGTTGTAGTCCCAAAACAGCTGGAGGACCAAGTTTGGCCATGCCTGCTCTACAGCAATTCTACAGTCAGTAGCTCATTCCCATCGTGGTTTACACTGATCTGAAGCAGCTGTTGACAAATTATTTTAATTCAGAGCCTGAAAGGTTTAATTGGGAGGTTTCTTAAAAGGCCAGAGTTACAATGAGTGTGTGAAGCCGTATTGGCAGAAGTCATAACTAAAGAGGTCATATGAAGAACCATACAGCCCCCCCCCCCCATCATTGCTTCAGTCCTGGTGCTGGTTGATTTAATGCATTCATGTGCCACTTCTCAAAGAAAATAGAGGCAGCAAGACACATGGCATCCACATTCAAGCTACTGATGACTGGAGTACTTCGTGGCTTTGCATTTCTATACCATATTTACGTCAGACATCCGAAGCTTTAGGAAATCATTACGAAAGAGGAAGGCACACACAGAAGCCAGACTCATTACAGACTCCTCAAGCTACTACTGTCTCAAGACTGACAATAGTCCCTAATTAAACAGCAAACTCCAAGTATATTCGTTCTGCGTAGCCCATCCTCAAACCATTCATGCATTCTGCCACCATCAGCCTACTGGGCAGTTTGCTCAGATAAGCCAGTCACCAACTCTCCTTCCCTTCTTCCTCAGTTCTACTGACGTAAAAGATCAAGTAAGCTTGAAGAAGTGCTTCTGCAAGAGTGGCCACATCCAAAACATAATACTAAACCATGGGTGTGCTATGTGGATGGACCTCAATGATCCAAAGTAAAGAATAAGATTTCTACTTCCCCTGAACATCCAGGAGGACAAGCTTTGTTGCAATTTGTAAAAAAACAAAACAAAACAAAACAAAAGCTTAGTGCTACATTTAAACAAGCTACCCTACTTAAACAAAACCATTGTTTTAAACAATTCATTTTCAAGCTGGTATGTTAAGGAACTTAAAATAAATTGTTTTAAACCAGCTGATTCAAAAGAAATACAAAGTGGAAATTGTTTAAAAGGGAAACTAAACTTGGCAGAAGTCCCTGATCATGCAGGAGGATGAGGGGAGCATATGAACCTGACACTTTGCTCAGACTTACTGAGGCTCATACACAGCGCATTAAATCATGGTGTTTAAGGGGCTAATATCTCATGGAATATGCAGAATTAGCAAAATTAACAGATAAATTACATGAAAGGGACAACAAAGACTTCAAAAGAGAATGGGAACTATTTACAGTATATATGAAGAGACAACATGAAGAGATGGACTCATTGGCAGGGTTTGAGTAAACATTCACAAATGTATATAATAAAAAATAGATGTAAATGTATTAGGAATTAACTGGGGAAATAATACGCAGGATAAATAAACTGAAAGTAAAACGAAGTGGAAGTATGAGGGAAGTCCAGGGGAGGGGGGCAGGAAAAAATGGAAAATTGTTAGAGAGATATTTCATAAAGAATGTATTTATTGAAAAACCAATTAAAGGGGGGGGCTATAATGTCTCCTCCCATACAAGTCTCCCGGATCTTCAAGGCATCCCAGGAAAACCTGCTGGTACCTCCACTTTGAGAAACAAGATCTAATGGTACTGAAGGCAAGGGGTTCTGTGTTGCGGCACCATAGCAGAGCACATACGTTTTACGTGTAACATCCCAGATTCAAGCTCTGGCACTTCAAGCTTAAAGCATCTCAGATATGAAGGTTTTGGAAACAACTTGTACCTGGAGAGCTGTTGCTGGACAGCACAGAACTAGACAGAACAGTCTCAGGCTTGGGTGTGTGTGTGTGTGGAAGGCAGTTCCATATGTTCAAATAGAAATACAGTCATATTCAGTACCAATTCAAGTGAAACCTTGAATACACCTTAGCCAACAGGAGCCAGGCCAACAAAACTGCGAAGAAGATTAGGAACCATTTTACTCTTAAACTTACCAAAATTGAATTCTCTAGCTTTTCTTCTTCCACAATTGGCAGCATCGTTGACTGGTTCTGTGCTCTTTGTCTTCTTATGAGGTGGCAAGTAGTCGTCATCATCTTCAGACAGAAAAATACAGATATATGCATCATGGCTGCTGTTACTGTTATGCCTGAATGTCTTTCAAGGTGTTATGGTTCTAACTCAAAATTATTTGCCGTTGGAGGAGGAGAATTATTCTAGAGGAAAAAATTCCACATGCATTACGCTGAATGGTCAGAGCCTGGCATCCAAATTTCTCATTTAATATTCAAATTATGCTAATGGCATTAGAATATGCACAGCAGCATTGTCCAACATGTTTTGAATGAGGCCCTTTTCTACCGTTAAGGGACACCCAACAACCCTACTGGTACCAAATATATAATGGATACCACATCAGGTCAGATGATTTTGAAAATGAAGTATCATAAAGATCATAGGATAAAGCTTCTCCCAGATCCAGTGGTTCAACAACAGCATGACATAGAGGAAATAATTAGGAGACGGTGGGGGAAGAGAGGAAAAATTGGTTTCTATTCCAGCATCAACTGCATAAATAGAAATTGCAAGCAACTGGAAAAGGTTGGGAAGATTTCAGTGGTAACTGGCTAGGATTGTTACATCCAGGAATAGATAATCCCATCCAGAAAGAAAAAGGAAAAGAAAACTGCTTTATCTACAGTAAGAATGTTGAATAAGATATTTAAGGTTGCAAACATCACTTAAAAGATTGGGGGAAGAGAGAAAGATAGATGCCAGACACCTGATGCCAGATAAACACACTTTAGTGTCCCTAATAGCGGTCCTTTCAGCAGCCCTCCTCCATTCAACCCCAAAACTATTTCACAAATCCCACACTTTAAAATTAGTGCAAGAGCTGCTGAAAGGCAAGCCAACAGACACCCCACTGTGCAATCACTGTCCATCAACATCAGCACAAGAAAGTTATATCACAAGACTCGCACTCTAACGTTTTGCGCTATTTTTAGAAAATCTAAAGCTAGTTTTCTCATCGCTGAAAATGAGAGAAAAATGCTGTTTTGAAGAGCATGGGCCCTAAAAGTGAACTAGGGTCTATGAGTTCTTTAGTTATACATCTTCAAACAGATAGTGCAAGGCAATCAAGCATATACCCCCAAAAACCTGCCACTGCTGATAGAACACAACTCCTTTAGCTCCTTATGCAGGAAGTGCTACCAGACTTTTTAAATTTCCTCATATGGAGAAATTAATATTGGGCACTTCCTGTGAAGGTCCCTTCTAGTTTGGGGTGAATGAGGCATCCAAGAGAATAGCATAGCTCCTCATTTCACCAAGGAAGGGAAGGAATATGTGGCCAGCTTTTGGAGATTTAACTCAGTCCTGTAGGCTCTTCCCCAGTTTCCTGTGGCTGCGCTTAAGACAGAATGACGAAAAATTGCAAATGAAAACCTAGAGCCACAGGAGAAATGACAGAAAAGAGAGCATGGAACTTCGCACTCTGTAAGGTCAAGCTGGAGGCCCCAGGAAATAGTGAACTGCAAAGGTGTACATGTGAATCAACCTGCTGGTCAGAATAGGGTGCAGCCAGCTGGATGGTGTCTTGATCAGCCCAAACTAGAAGGAAACTTCACATTGTGTCTAATGTTTTCCTCTCTGTATGGGATGAAGGAGGCATACTTCAGCAACCCTGAACTTAGGGAAGCAAATCATGCTGGAGCACTCTCCTCTCAAAGGCTGCCACTGCGGAGGCCAAATAGTCCAACTTGCAATGTCTAATGAACATAGAGTGAAACTTCCTCATGGCGGAAATGGGCGCTGCTACTTGTGGAGTATGTCATGGGGGTTGCCATTTTTGGGCTTTCTTTAGGAAGACCCCAAAATTGTTGATGTTAAGTGATTTTAAGCTTTTGGAGCTGACGACATTTTTACACCCGAAAACCTGACATATGACAAGCCTAGCATGTCATGACATTTCACTGAGAATCACCATTGCTTTGAAAGTACATTTTAAAAAGGAATGAGATCAGTTCAAACGGCAATTATTATAAATTAAAAAGTTCACCCTCAACAGCTTTTGAAAAAAACTTTCTACTGCTGCCCTGAAGCACAAGGTCAAATCCGCGTGACAGGGTGATCTCCCGTTGCTCTGTCCCAGCATTTGCCAATCAAGTTCATCAATGAACTTTTTTCAAGTGAACTAGTTCATTCCAAGCACTGAGCATTATAGGCCAAGAAAATGCATGCCTTGAGCCATACAGCTATTATATGGCTTAGGTATGAATAATCAGGTCCAGGGTGTAGGCTCATGCTGAGAGATCCATCATTTTGTGACATGTAAGGAGTCTGAGGTCCAAGAGGGGTTCTGGGTTCTCTTATGTGAAAGATAGATGAACTAGTTCTCAGGTGCTGGAGTGTCCTGCATGGAGACAGGTAGTTTCCACCTTTTGTTTAAAATAAAGCAATGATCTTGCTGGGGGTTACTGTTGCCTCTTAAGTCCTGGTGGGCCTTGACCCAAAATGAACTAAAGAGAAGACCTTCAAGATAATGGTATATATGCATGCCCTGTAACTGAAATCGTGAAAACTCTTGAGGTCAAGCCAAGGCCCAAGGCCATTACAGTATACTTGAAATGTATCTGCTTGTAGGTAAACCTGAAGAAGCAATGGGGATAACAATAATGTAGCAGAGATGTTACAGTATGTTCACTAAGTCCCTAAATGATGCCTGGCACAAAGAAGCTTAGAGAAGAAAAAAATGGCACCCTGAAAATCTCCTTTTCACAACCTCTTTCTGCTCCACCTGAGGTGGGAGGAATGTGTTTCCCTCACTCCTCAGTTGTTTGCTGGTTGCGAGTGAGTTTGAGCCTATGATAGTGGTAGTCATTGATAGGACTGTGCATGGGGAGATGGGGGGAGAGAGACTCCAATTGTTCTGGAGAAGAATGAATGGGTACATGGTGGAGGCCCACAGTGGGAGGCTCTGTAGTAGCTACAGCAGGCACTTGATTGGCTTAGTCTGCTTCCCCATTCTGACATATGGAATTCCCAACGGGGCCATAATGAAGGAAGAAAAGGCAATAAAAGAAAGGAGAGCAATAAAAGATTATTAAAAAGAAACAACAAACTGGAGCAGCAGACTAGGAAGAGGAAGGGAAAAGGGTCGGGGGGGAACTAGCAGTTCACAGGCAAGGTAAATCAGAGGAGGAGCTGAGAGGAAAGGCTATATTGAGCAAAGGCACAGAATGAATTGAGTGAGGAACCTTTAGGCCTGGGCTGAGTTTCAAAAGGAGTTAACCCACCCTATTGGATGCCTCCTTCACCCCAAACTGAGAAATGTGACTACTGCTTCGCTGTTATGACATAAGGAACACCTCACTACACAGGCAAGAGGAATAGCAACTCATAATCTAGAAGGACTATTAGAAGCTTTATTAACAACACCTTAACAGATTAACCCAAAAACTTACTTACTAGTAGCAAGGTCTAGAAGTTGCAAAATCTAGATAGGAAACCAAGTCCTCCTAATGTAAATATTCCATTCTAGTAATTCATCTCATTTGCTCTACTTCCTATTTTGAGGTGTAGCATAGTCTGTTATAGACTGAACAAAATAAAAAAAAGCTTCTTCCAGTAGCACAAAAAAGCTCATACCAATAACAAATTTAGTTGGTCTCTAAGGTGCTACTGGAAGGAATTTTTAAATTTTGTTTCGACTACGGCAGACCAACACGGCTGCCTACCTGTTATAGACTGGTGTGTTTAAAAACTAACAAATGCTGCTATACACAAGAGGAGATTTACAGAAGAAGCGAAGGGGGGTGGGGAGAGGAGGAGAGAGATTTAACACAAAATATTTGCTTAAGGAATATACAGCACTCAGACCTTTGAGGCTAGGTATTCAGATTCACAATTTACTTTCTACTTTCCAAACCAATCACAGGGTTTGTCAAAATATATTGCCTATCTGTCCTCCGCCTTACAAGTTTTGTAAGACCCAAATTATCCTAGGGATAACAGGCAAGCAACACCTTTCAGTCGCTGTATTCCCTAAACAAACTGATCCTCTGCAAGGTCTCCTGCCACTTTGAAGAACTCCCACATCCATAATAAGCTCCCAACAAAGTGTATCAAAATAAAACAGTCAGCCCAAACTTCTTGCTTATTTCCTCTGAAAAGCAAAACAACAAAACAAAAAACCCAGCTAATTGAATAATTTGGTTTGTTTTCGCATTCACTCTTAATACAGACACCTCTAAGAGACTCCTTTAAAAATGTTGACAACTTGTTTTCAATCATTTAATGTCTATCTTGCCCAGCAAATGTTATCTTACAGTACGAGAAAGGCTTTTGGGGGGGTATATAGAGGAGATGCGCACAACGCCACATGACTGAGAGTCTTCTGAAACAAGTGAGCAAAATAGTATTAGCTGAGAAAATGGCCAACCTTCAATGGTCACTTCCACTTCAGGATCCTCACTTGTTTCAGAAGTGGCATGTTGAGAAGAATCTGAAAAAAGCAGAACAAAAAACCAAGTCTGAACGGCGCAGGAACTGGAAGAGCGGTTTTACTCCAGAATGGCGAATCAACAAGTGTGTGGTGCACTATGAATAAGAGACTCACAAACACAGAGGCCAAAATACTTTATCACAAGCCTCAAGTCCTATGGGATGTTGCCAAGCTGCTGAGAGTCACCTTCTCCTAGGCTCACTTATCTTTTCATTGTCAAACATTTTCTCACTCATTGCTGAAGATGCTATGTTTACAAGTCTCTCTTCTTTCACACAATACAATTAAAACAATATATATGTGTACAAATTGAAAATACAATACAATAGTGTTTGTAAAACGTTGTGTAATAAAACGCAGTCAAAAGTTTTCATCGATGGAATGAATATCTCCTACAATTGGCAAGATGGATCCAAGTGGAACATCTTGTTTTCACGTTAACTCCAGACGTTTATAGCGACCAACTTTTCACAAAGCTACGATATCTCAGTGAGAGGTTGGATTTCCTGCCAACATAAATGGAATTTTGGCTGGCGTGGGACCACCAACGTGGAGTGCATCCTAAAACATGCTGCTCTTAGTGCCTTTTTACCCCCATTGCCAAAGTAAGGAAGCACATCAAATCATGAGCAACCAGAAGGACAACTCTTAATACACTTGAAATTGCTGACAGGAGCAGAAGGTTCCAGTGTCTTGAGCCCCACCAGCTGCTGCAATCTAGTTCGTCTGCTGCAATACTACTGGTCTGACCAACACGTTAAGTTGCTTTGTCAACTTCTGAATTCCCATAATAATAGCACAAATGTGTCTTCTGGCAATAGCTTCATGCAGGTCTGTTTCCATCACATCCTTTGAAACATCCTTCCTCAAATTTGAAAAAAAGGTTCAACTGTTAATTCAAAGTAAATGACACAGAGCAGGAAGAGGACTGGATTCAAAAGCTCATTAGCCCAAAAAGATAAAGATATTTTGAGAGATCCATAGCAGCAATTTGCCAGTGCTGTCCTCTGGATGCGTTTACAGGCAACATAACTGAGTACACCACTTTCACTACTAGCCCAATAGATGGATCTAGACGATCGTAACTAATGAAGATACTGAAAAATTGTGTGAACAGGCATAGCTGGCTGATTCCAAGGTATCTAAGAACAAGTTCAGAGACAGCCACTTGTCTGGTTGCTCATGGATAGGAAGACACTCCTGCAGCAACCTAACAGGAAGTTTGTGAAACAGCTTTCTAACCAGTTCTCTCTCAGGCCATAAATTTTATATAAATTGTTAAAATAGGGATGTGTAAAGCAGATAGACAGGCAGGTTAGCAAGCAGGTTTATGAACTTTAGCAAGGCAGTGTTAAGAGGATATTTTTTCAAGTTACCCTATCAAATCAAATTCTACTGGCCTTCAGTTAAGCATCATTTTACAGAAATTATACCACAATGTACCTTTATAGAAAGTTCTCTGATAGGTGTAGGGTAGTTCACATCAGAGATATTTGCTTCCAGCTTTCAGTTCCAGCTTCTGAAGTGCTGAAATAATTCTGTACTAGTGATACACTAATCAATGTGTTACTTTGCTACTTTAGTTCTACTTTCTTCACACAACATAGTTCTTATAGAAGTGATTGTACTTGGATTTTCTTTTCTAAGTAACCACAGTGTACAGTGGAAGATACTAATCCATGAATCCATCCAGTTGACCAAAAATCTCTCTTCCATGGGATCATCTGTACTGATACCGTCAAGTCGTCAAGTCAAGAGTCAAAAGCTGGCAAGGAAGCAATCTCCACGTGTATAACACATGTCCAAAAGTATTCATGATACAAAAGAGATCATACAAGAGAAAGGTTTGTGAGTTGTATTCAAGGTTAGTCTTACTCTGAGGAGACCTTTGTTGGATCCAGCTCCTTGACAGTAACATTCTACTTATATCCCTTAAGACACGGATTCCTTTAACAGTCTCTAAAAACGCATACACCATCAAAAGGTTTTCTATAATGTTTCCATTTCACCAGTTAAACTGCCCATCTCTCACAGACTTCAGAAACACTTTTTTAAAGCATATTGCATCTGCAGTTTTTCTTTGCAGATGCCGAGCAGGTTTAAAAAAAAATAATCAAGTTTGAAGACGGAGTCCAGCAAAACATTTTTAAAAAAACATACAACCCTGGAAGGAACAGTGCAGCGTCTTCAGCTATCCAAAATGTGACTAGGAAACACATAATACTTTAAAATAACATTAAACAAAACAGAACGAACCCATTAGTTTGAGCAGAGAGGCATCATACTCCAACAAGAAAAGCACTTCCAGTGGTATTTCCAGGTTCAGTAAGTATAGGTTGAGCTAGAAACTAGTTGATAAGTTGGCAATTTAATTTCCTCGTGTTTTGCAAGGAAATAAAGGCACTCCCACCTCATCCATATATCCACTAAATCCAAGCTTCACAAATCCGCACCCCAGTACAGAGCTGATTCAATGACAGTTCAAAAATAGTGGAATATTCTTCTGAGGTGAAGTTGTGGCCAAGCAATTCAGAACTGTTGGAAGTCAGGCAGAGCCGATATTCAGGCCTATGTAGAGTGGCTCTGCCAAAACTACATCATTCGAATCAACAGTGTATTTCGCATTTCCTTTTGAAAGGACAGATTCACATTCTCAGGGAGGCAGTGGATCTCCATAAGATTTGAGGCAGGTAACTTACTCAACAAACATTCCAACTAGGAGCAGCATGAACTGAAGGGCTTTGCACAGTTTTTCACCCCACACTGACATATTCAGGATGTAAATAAATGCATGTTCTGTTGCACCAAACCTTGCATTGCTAGCCCCACGTAATTCGGCCCCTTCAAAAGTAACCAAAAGATGGGTTTAGAAATCACAAGATTCGAGGTCACTGTAAGTCTAGAGCTTTAAGTCACTGTCTTACTTTCAAAAACAAACGCTGTCCTCATGCTTTCAAGCATATCACATTGGGTAATGCTGTTACTCACTCAGACCTCCTAAGGAAAAGTGTGACATATAGCAAAAGCCACCACAGTCATGAAGAAGGCAGTAGGATGCTAACTTTATTAGCTCTTTTTCAACAGCTTCTATAGCTCACTGGAAGGTGTGGAAGGAAAGAGAAGGAGATGGGGGGTCATCTTGCAAAGGCTTCTCAATATTTGTCCACAATAAACATGCAGGATCACAACTCAAGGGGATGAAAATAAAAATACAACCATGTAGAATATGGAAAAAGGAATGCAAGACACGAACACAATGGACATGTTTGCATTAAGTGCTCTTTTAATTATTATTTTTTAAAAAACTTTCCAGAGTTTTTTATTTTTTTAAAATTTACATATCTCTAACCTTCTACTGGCAATTCCACATCTGTTCCTTCACTGCAATCGGAACCCTGGTTGCTTCCTTTAGACAAATATAAACACACCATCATAAGAATAAGGAGGGCACTAGTCAACACTTGAAATTTCAGAATTAGTATCCCAAGGAACGGAGTAGAGATTTTATGGACCAGTGAACCCTGGCCCATACTGCACCATCATCTCAAGCAGGATCATTTCAAAAAAGAGTCTGTGTCGACAGTCAATCAATCTCTGCTCCCATTTTCTTACACAAAAATCCAATGTTTTTTGGGCAGAGTGCACTCCTCGCAAAAGGCAAACACAATTAGGCCATCTATAGTTCAGAAGAGCCTTGCTGAAAACATAGACACAATTTGGATAGCACAACGTTTGAAAACATGTGTGGGGGCGCAAAAATATGAAGCTGGAACAAAAATCTTCCAAGTTCTGCCATAAAGCCTTCAATACTTTCCCTTCATAATTCATAACTGTTCTCCCTCCTGACTCAACAACAACAACAACATTTAATGGAAAATGTGGCAAAATAAGTCTGATCAAAATGTTATTTGACACAATTTTTATCAGAGCTTTCATTTTAATAGGAATAGAAAGGCCTTTCTCTATTTTCCATAGAAAACATAAGCTTACAGGGTCTGAATGCCCAACAACAGTAAATTCACAGTACTTCTAGGTAGGCAAAAGTCCCCTGAATGAAAGTCAAACAAGACTAGGGTCAGGGTAGAATTACAGCTCTTTCACGAAACGAAGAGGGGGGAAATCAAGCCATTTATTGAAACCAATATTGGAGAACAGTACTGTTGGCAGGCAGAACATGGCTACTGAGGTATCAATGCTGTTGTGAGAAATAGCACTGTGATGATGAACAAGTGAATTGCTATACCTGTGTAAGACTTTGCCATGGCGATTTTCTCATCAATCGCCGAAGTTTCTGAAGGACCTGCTTTGATAAACAAAGACAGCCATAAAAAAAATCACTTCCCAAGATTTTCCCGTCCCAATACAAGAGCATGCTCAGCTGAATAAAGAAACCGTAGAAACAAAACAGGAATTGTTTCATATAATTACAGCATGGAGGAGAATTCCAAGGGTCATCTAGCTCTTTGTTGTGAAACAAGCAGCAACTCAATTCGCACATCCGCCAAAACATGGCTTTAGTTAACACTAAGGCAAGCCGCAGTTTAGGGCAGCTTGTCTGGAGATGGAGAAATATACTATGGTCAAACAATTAATCACTCCAAAGCATAGCTAGCACAAACAATGAGTTTTCAGCCCACTTCAAATTACAGCTTTTGATTTGGGTTTGATAGCTGCTAACAAGTCAGTGTTCACCAGACATCAAAGCAAACCAATTAAGCTTCGATGGTTTGGTATGGTATCTGAACTGAGCCAAAGTGAGTCTCAAATATTCCCTTTTTGCCAAGTCCCACCTATCCCTTCAAAACCCTCCATTTTCTATCAAGCGAAGCACACGATTCTTCCAGTTCATCAGTTTACAAATCCAGCCAACACAAAACTTCAGTTCTCAATTTCCTGTCTTATCACTGTCCCATCCATTAAAGTAGCAACCAGTTATGGTGCAGCAGGAAGGCCACATAATGGCATTCCCCCAGAATCTTTCCCTACCAAACCAACCAACACTGAGAAAACAAGAGCATACACTTTTTTCCTGAAAACAATCTTAAGCAAAAACTATGATTTACCCACCCTCCATTTTCTGTATTTACCAACAGTGCTTTACATCTTCAACAAACTCAAACCCCTAACAAATCTCATCAACAAAGAAAGCAAACACCTTAAGAAGCACAAGGCAGCAACATGCTCCAACACTGCCAGCGTTGCAGTCCCACTCTCAAGTTTGCTGACTCACTCTCAAGTTTGCTGACTCACTCTCACATGCTTAACTAGTTGCAGGTGCAGAGCAAAAAGACCCAAAATTAACCAGCACACCTAACTTAACCCTTTCTTGTTTTTCCTCTCTGCATGCATAAACCCTTGCACATTAACAGAATAAGGGATATTTTTCTGCTGTGCTGTTGGTCCAGAGCCAGCTCAATCTATTTCTGCACCTGCTAAGTTTCTGCCAGTCAGAAAGCCATCAAAGGCAGCTCCCCCAACCTTGAGAGTCTTTGTCTTCTCAGATTACAAATCTGATGGCAGGGCCTGTCTTTTTTATTATTATTATTGATGTGAACCACTTTGAGAGACAACATGTGTCTGGAAAGTGGGATAAAAATACAGTGAATGATAAATATTCTAAATTATTCTAACTAATAATTGGAACAGATCAGAAGTTTCTTTTAAAAGCTTATAAACTCTCAATTGAACCAATTCAGAGAAAGAAGAGAGTTAAATAGAAAAAGAACATCTGGTTGTTGTTTTTTAAAAAAGCAGGAGATCATGACTCTTCTCTTTTTCTCCACTGAAGCATTAAAGGATCATGAGAACACTCACAAGGCTCTTACATCTGTGAATTGGGTGAAAGTGGCCTTCATATTATGGGGTTTAAACAATTTTTAATTCCTTGCCCATGAAAGACTCCTTTACATGTTCCTTTTTAATAAGGAAAATTAATAGTCATGTCAGAATAACTCTTGCAAAGTACTGACCCTTCCCTTTTAAAGACAAAAGACAGAGAACACACAAAGACAATAAAGCCTTGTAGCACACAACACCTGCCCTAGCTGGAAAGAGACTGGCAGGATTACCACAACTGCGTGCACCAGAATTAAAAGCTTCAAAGGAGATTCAGTAGGGACAACCCTACAGTACTCTGCTCTTTTCCAACAAGGTAGAGAATGTGGTATCAACAAGATGTGGCAGGGGAGAGGAGCCAACACTGAGGAAGGCTTTGCAAGTCCAGTGATCTCTTGGTTGCAGAAATGGAGCCACAGGTGGCTCTGCAAGGAAAATCTGAGCACTGCCACATCTTCTATATTCAAATTTATATGCCACCAATTTGTAAGAGCAACGACATTCAACTTTCTGGCACCGACCCGGTGTGTTTCATTGACTTGCGATGCCAGCACTAGGCGACGGGTCACTAGGCGACATTAAACTAGTATCCAGTTAATCATGCTGTTCTCAAAATCCATCTCCCTGGACAGCGGGTGTCACAAATGGGCCATTAAAACGGGGAAAGTGAAGTCACAAAGGAGCTCACAAGAAGTAGGTTGCGGGGCTGACCATATTCCATTCACCATTTCAGGTTAAATCCCAAAATCATTATTAGTTTTCCTTCTGCACTACCAATAAGCCAACAGAAAAAGAAATATTGAAGGTTTTTGTTTCTTTTAGTAATGGCAGCTAGAAGACAAATGTGAATTAGGAAGGGGAACATTTCATTATATTATTGCCCAATTTTCTTTTATGACAGAATTCAAAGTGTTGTACGTGGGGCTTCCAGTCTCCCATTAAAGCAATCCCCAAATGGAGACTTGCTTAGCACAAGCAAGACCACAGTCCTGGAACACATACAACATTTGTTAGAGGCTAGGATCAATAAGAAACCTACTTAACAGTAAGCTTTGACTATGAAAGAGGCTTTTCAGGAAATTTGCATATAGTGACAGGGAAAAAATATGCACACTCCACTAGTCTTTAGTAGTACAGCAAGCTAGACCATTTCTATTAAACCATACACATGAACTATGTGCACAGGGTTTACATCAAATATATACTTGACAATGCCTTGCTAAAAGAAAAGATATTTAGAAGTACTGATTGTGGCTGTTTTGCTTTTTTGTACCTCATAACACCGGCAATGTTAACACAGCCAATTTTTTAAAGCCTTCAACACAAAATGGGCCAATATACAGGTTAATTTCATTCTTTGTAACAATAGTCAGTATTCGGTGTGATGAACCAGCGACAGAGTTGTCATAAATATAAGCACTCATGGAGAATAAGAATAATCTTCCTTAGCCTGAAATATCAAGGCAAGTGAACAACTGCGAACCCTCCCCTCCCTCAAAAGTATCCATGTGCAACACTGAAATCCGAGCCTGTTTACCTGTAATACAGGTTAGGATACGGATAAGACACTTATCGTACAGACCTATATAAATTATTTAATTTATTCCAATACCTAGAAAACGTTTGCCAAGGCCGTGAGAGATGACGGAAGGAGAGAGAGAGGGAGAGAGAGAGAACAAGGGAGGGAAAAGCACAGACAATGGCAGAACAAGGACCAAAAGCAGCAGGAAAAAAGAGCAGGAGCCATGCATAAGAATCCCCTGACCGAAGGAAAACCCTGCCTCAAATAATTCACATTAGAACCAGGGCCCTTTCTGATTGTTCTGTCTCCTCCAATAGCCTCCACTTTCACTTGCCTTTCCACCAGTATATTTTAACATTCATGATTTCAGCCTGCACAGTAAAAGTCTTACACTCAATGTTACCTGGAATGTTAAACTGATAATAGTCGGGATCCTCAGATTCTTCTTTAACTGTTACCATCTCAAGCCCTGAAGAAGAACAAGTGTCAGCCATTTACATTGGCAATTAGGCTTCCAAAGCAAAAAAACCCCTCTTCTGAAGCCTCAAGAAAACCAAAACAGTTTGAGCGAAAGCTTGTTACAGTGTGAGGGATTCCAGGTTTCTTGTGCATCAAGTAACCTCTCATTCAGTTCAAACATTACAAAACTAGAAAATCATACTCTTCCCCCCCTTGCACTGTCCAAACTCGCTTCAAGGTGTGCTCAAGCAATAAATAGCAATGAGAGCACGCATCCACTTTATGCCCTATGTCCATTATTAATAGCTATGAAACTGTGAGGTAGATAAGAGTACAGCTACAAGGCTGAAGAAAGAAAGACTAAAGAAAAAGACAAGAGTTGTCCTGCTTCATCAAATAAAGGCTCATTTTGTCTGGCGTTTAGTTTCCAACCATGGCAGGCATTCTCACGTAAAGAAACAATGACAGAGTTATGAGTGCATACAAGTTCATTCAATACAACTAGGAGTTGTGGATTGAATCAACTTGTGCACATCCTTTCCATTCCCCCCTTCCCCCAACAGCAGCTTACTGGGAATCTCTGGAAGCCCACAAGCAGGTCTATAAGGGATGGTAATAATTTCCACTGGATTTGGGTACAGTGGTACCTCTGGTTGCGAACAGGATCCGTTCCGGAGCCCCGTTCGCAACATGAGCAGAACGCAACCCACGTCTGCGTGTGTCACGATTCACCGCATCTGTGCATGACGTCATTTTGAGCGTCTGCGCATGCGGCGAAACCCGGAAATAACCCTTTCCAGTACTTCCGGGTCGCCGCTGGACGCAACCTGAAAGATTTAACCTGAAGCAAACGTAACAAGAGGTATGACTGTACTTGGTGGACAAGGCCTTACCTGGAGTAAGGCCTTGTCCACCAAGTACCCCAATCCAATGGAAATTCCCCATGCAGCAATACTCCCCATTGCTACCATGCAAAACCAGACGACGTCTTTTTAAAAGCACCCAATTATCAGTGGTTCCTTTGCATGTTATACTAGAGCAGAGAGACAGTTCCTTTCTAATTAGATATGCTATATCCTTGTATTTTTATGTTGTGGACTGCCCTGAAATCTACTAAGTAAGTACATAAGTAATCAGATATGCTACAAGCAGTCATGTTTTCCCAGATCCACTAACCACATACAGTGGTACCTTGGTTCTCGAACTTAATCTGTGCCGGGAGTTCGTTTGACTCCCAAAACCATTCGCAAACCAAGGCACAGCTTCTGATTGGCTGCAGGAGCTTCCTGCACTCAAGTGGAAGCCGCGTCAGAGGTTCAGCTTCCAAAAAACATTCACAAACCAGAACACTTCCTTCCAGGTTTGCTGCTTTCGGGAGCTGATTTGTTCAGCAGCTAAGCCATTTGAGAACCAACGTTCCACTGTGCATTCAAATATTGATGGGATCATTCAAGTGGAATGGGTCTTTAAGTGGGATGCATAAGCCCAGGGGAGAAGGCACAGAGCAAGTTCACAAAGTTCTAGCTTCCATATTACCATGAAATAATAACCCCCTAAATATGTATATTAAGTGATGTATATATACCACAATCCCCTATTGCTCAAGAGACAAATATTAACAAGGAAGTAAGAGATACATACCAGAATCTTCACTGGGCTCAGTCTTCACCTGGATGGCAGGGCAGCTAGATGAATGCATGAGAAAGGGTATGTTAATGAAAACCATGAGTGCAATAACAAAAATCCTATGGATCGGTCTTTAACTGAGTTAGACCGCTGGCCCATCTAACCTGGTACTAGCCCATGAAACTGGCAGGAGCTATCCAGGGTGTCAGGTAGGGTCCTTTCCAGCCCTGCTACCCAACAGCCTTTTAAATGAAGATGCTCTCCCTATTTGAACCTTCTGCATATAAAGCAGGTGCTTTCTCATTAAACTCTTGCCCTTCTCTGTTGCCCTGGAAGCGATGTAGACATGTCAAATGATATATCCCATACCTGTGTTTATACCAGAGCTATGCAACATGGAGGTGAAATCTTAAAAAACCACAGAACATTTTACGTTAGGCTCCTAGGACTAGTAGACACACTGGGCTGTTTTCACATTTTTCCTCACAACTACAAGGGCTGGAAACTTCTATTCTGGTTTGAAATGGCAGCTGTGGTTCTTACAAATGTCAAAAGGTCCCCATCAGCCAAGACAGACAACTGGATGGATGAGAAGGTCATCACACATATTTTTGTCTGGAATCAACTCAGGTGGCCTTTTGGCACCAAATACTCTTAGGCTTTTAACAAGATTGATCCTGATGATGAGACTGATTTCTTGTATTTTAGGATTTAAAAAAATATCTTAGTGTGCTTACAAAGGATGTTGTTATCCTATGATGATGGGGAAATGAGTATTTAAAATGAAATACGAATATTCAAAACCATATTTTGTGGTTGAAAGACATGCTTTCTGAATTATTTTTTTGCACCAACAGGAGAAAAGCTGTTGAAAAAAAGCAACAACCACAGAAAAGCACAAAAAATATTCTACCTTCCACCTGGGGATGTTACTGTGTGAGAGGAATCTGTCATCCGAGGTGCTGCAAGGAATAAAATGTTATCTGTTAATGTGGTGCTTATATTTCACACCCAATTATATAATTCTAGAGTAAGGTTAAACTAGTATCACTCGGACTCCACATTTTCACTTATTTATTTCAAGCTACTTTTAGCCTACCCTTCATCCCAAAGAATCCAAGCACAAGGTACAAAACTAAAATGCATCAAATCACAGAACCAGCAGCATTTGGTTGTATAAAGGAATAGCATCTGTGATGTGTTTTCCCCTCACTGGCTGAATATACACTACCAGAAGAACAAGTGAGCAAGTAGTAATGTCACTTGATATGTACGTAAAGTTACCATCAGTAATAATAGGAACTGGTTGAAAATACTCTCCCCCTAGAAAGATTAATACTACTAGTGGCATAACACCAGTATAAGAATTCAAGGTCACAGCAGGTCCTGAATCTGGGACCCAAGGGTCTCACAAAAATTCAGCCAGGCCCTGCAAACTACAGAGAGAGAAAGAGAAAAGTCAGTCACACCAGCAAAGAAAGTCTCTAACAGTAGTAACAGGCCAGAGTGATTCAGAAAATACCTGTTGATGCCTATAAAGGCTTCTGAGTTAGGCTTGCTTGCGGGTCAGATCAATTAACAGATTGATCTCTACCTTACACTAATGTAACAAAAGCCAGATTTGACAAGCAGTGCTCCTAGGGCTTGCCGATCGAAAGGTCGGCGGTTCGAATCCCCGCGGCGGGGTGCGCTCCCGTTGCTCGGTCCCAGCGCCTGCCAACCTAGCAGTTCGAAAGCACCCCCGGGTGCAAGTAGATAAATAGGGACCGCTTCCTAGCGGGAAGGTAAACGGCGTTTCCATGTGCGGCTCTGGCTCGCCAGAGCAGCGATGTCACGCTGGCCACGTGACCTGGAAGTGTCTCCGGACAGCGCTGGCCCCTGGCCTATAGAGTGAGATGGGCGCACAACCCTAGAGTCTGTCAAGACTGGCCCGTATGGGCAGGGGTACCTTTACCTTTTAACTGGGTGTGCAAGCAAAAGGGGTCTGTGACTGCCCCCCCCCGAATATTTTTAAAATAACATTTTTAAACTGACCACTCCTGCAGGTAGGTCCCCTGCTATGATTCTGTGGTGTTAAATCGTTTGTGAGATGGAGACAGACACACAGCAAATTTGTCCTCCCCAATAACAAGAAAATGGCCATGCCGAATTGTACCCTTTGGCCCCACCCACTTTGAGATGAAATCCTTGGAAGATTGGTTATGTGTCAACATAGCCCTCAGTACAAAAAGGGTTAGTCATTCCCTGGCTTGCCAAAATGTGGAAATCGGGCCATTGTATCAAATGAAATTTCCAGTGTTTTTATTTAGATCAGACAAGTGTCTACTCACCTAGATGTTTCTTTGGCTCGAGGAAGGGCCTATTAAAAAGAAAGTGTTCTGTTATTTTAAAAGCACAGCTAAAAAGAGCTACTAGCATTTAAAAGTATTCAAAGCATTTTGTATACAGTGGTACCTCCGGTTGTGGACGGGATCTGTTCCAGAGCTCCGATCAGATCCCAAGGTTTCCACAACCAGAGGGACAGCTTCTGCGCACACATGTGCAGCGGTAGAGCGCTTCTGCGCATGCACGCGTGGCAAAAACCCGGAAATATACTTCCGGGTTTGCCACTTACATATCCCGACGTTTACGTAGGCGGAGGGATACGTAAGCGGAGGTACAACTGTATATGCAATCCTTACTGCCACCCTGAAAACAGCTCAGTGTTATTATGCCCATTTCAGACAACAGATGAACTGCCCTGAGACCTCTGGGTATAAGGCGTTATATAAATTCAAATAATAATAATAATAATAATAACAATAATGGCATAGCAAAGGAAATGTCTGAACGAGAGATTTTCAAGTTCACAACTCAGCAGCAACACTGCTCCACTAAATACCACCCACTTCCAATATAATTATAGATAAACTTAAGGATAGACAGAAAGATTTATACGCAATTATAATTTAACTGAACAAACTGCTCCAAGAAAAGGAGGTGCTAGCACACCTTTTGATGACAAATGAGATCCCAGATTTGTTTTCCAGAATCCACTTCAGTGTTGTAACATCATAGTTGGTGGGATGCTTAAATGCAAGTCCTTCTGGGAGACCATGAACCATCACAGCAGATGGGTCCCTCTGAATCTTATCGTACGGCACAGGAACTACAGTTGACTTTCCTAAAGCTTTGCCTGGATGGAGGAAAGAAATCTTTATCAATAAGATACCAAAACTATGGCAATTATGCCCTTCTTGCACAGCAACATACATTCTTCCTTTGTCTTTCTCCTCCTCCACCCATTTTTTTGCCTCAGTCTTGTAAGCTCAAAATCATTTCTCCAAGCAAAATATGTCTGTAATAGATAGTACTCCTGAAGCAGGAAAAAAGGAGGGCAGGAGTGCTTCCTTCATAATTTCCACAAAACTGGGACCTTGTAGCAACAATCTGACTTTAACAGTAACTGAATGTAGGTTGATTATTAGACAATGATGATGAATTATTAGAAAAACTTTTCAGAACCTGTCTTTAAACTGTTAAATATTAATATTTGCTAAGCATTTCAATTCTGACAACCGCAGCATGTCAGACTTACTGGTCCTACATTAGCCAAGAGAGAACTTCTGGATATAGACACTGAAAACAATGAACACCCCATGGCCTCAGTAAATGAAGCCTTTCTGAATATTTCAGTCCTCCAACACAGGTCATCATCACATTAGCTACACTAGTCCTTACTGTAACAATGTTCTTCAGTGGAAAATACTACCTACAACTACAAGACACAGTGATGGACACTAAAATGGTGACATCTTACGCAAGAAATTTGAACAAGAAAACTTAAACAAGAGCAAACTTGTGTGAAGTGCTGCTTCTCACACACACAGTGCATTTTATTTACATAGCGCTTTATAAAACTGCTATTACTATCCCGTTCCTAAAGGAATAAAGCAGCTATGGGTTTATTTACCTAAGACTAGTTTCGCGTCTATGAAATGGGTGGAAATGCCTATCCAACAAGGTAGGATTCAGCATCTTCGTGGTCTTAGTGCCTTCCTCAAGGAGAGACCCATTTGCATCCCAGCTCAGGAATAAGGACATCACAATCTATTAGGACAACTTTCCACTAAATATTTTTTTTCTTCTCCCCTGAACCCCTAGAACCAGGAGTGGAAGAGGATCCACAAACCAGCTTTAACCCTCTTTATAGCGGCTTCAAAATTTATAAGTAAAGCTTATACCATTATTCTAAATAAAACAAAAATATTTACCATAACAGATGCAGAAATAATCCTCAACGGATTTCCTGAGGGCTTCCATTTCCACAATATCCACAGTCATCCTATTATCTAGGGATGTTGACTTTATTTTCTGTAGTTCTGCAGCCTTTGCCTCTTCATTAACACCTGCAAAACAGAAAGTATGAAATCCAAAACCCAGTCACCTTTTGAATGCTAAACCGCAACGATATATGGGCCTAACCACAAGTTAAGATATTTCAATACAGCAAAAGACCATGCAGAGGACAGTCTTGTCAACTGTTGCACCAACATTGAATTCCCTCTAAGATAGTGTGCCTCGCTTTCTCTACATTCCCTTTTGGGCAGCTGCACAAATATGCATTATTCTGGAATGGTATTGGACTTTTGTGGTATACACAGATGTTTATATGATGCAAATGATGCCCCAAAACATTGATTTGCATTAACTGTGGCCGTCTCCATGAACTGTGCAGTCATTTTTTTATTTTGTAGTCATTTCAAATACATCAGGGGTGGCCAACTCTCAAGAGACTGCGATCTACTTTCAGAATTAAAAACTGGCATTTTGGGGGGGTCAGCTCACAGCTGTTGAGCTTTTTCTTAGGGAGGAGAAAAGCCCCATTTTTTAGGGGTTTAAAAAAAACTTGGGGGGGGGGGAGTTCCATTGGTGTGGCCCAAAGGAAAGTCAAGTAATACATTTGGCACCAGCTTGGATGCAGGAGTTGCCAGAGGTGGCATACAAGACACCATCCAACCAACTTCAGCACTCCACTCCAAATCTGTGTAGGGTTACGCTTTTCCCAAAGGAGACACTTAAAGGGTTTGAGAAAAAAACCACAATTTAAACTTACAGTACTTTACAAAATCCTTTTGAAAATCTTTTCTTGTATTAACGAAGGCTCTTCCTCTCTCAGTCCCCACCACAAACACATCTGTCTCATACACGGCAATGCAGGCAACTTCCGCCTTAGACTTGGCAAGCTCCTTGCACTGTAAAAGGGAAAAGTTGCTGCTTAGAATTGCAGTAACAAGTGGCACAGCTGTATCATAATTATTTAATTATTTAAAAAGACGAGGAAGACGGGTTTGAAAGACTGTCGAGTTACACCTTCTACCACTTGCAAGATAAAATGACAATCAGATGACCAGGCATGCATGAAGATACCTAAAGAAATGCTGCAAGCAGAAGATACATTACAGTAAATACCAGTATCATCATACCATTGACTCAAGGGCTGACATGAGAAATGTAACAACCATTCTGCTTTCAGATGAATCCTCTTCATGGCTAGATGCTGCTGCCATAGCTGCTTGAGCCATTTTTGCTATGAAAAAATGAGAAAAGAACACAGTGAATCCAAATTATATAGTAGGCATACACATAATGAATTATTTAACCCTTTGCATAGTGTGGAATACAAAGTCAAGAGCAATAACTGATAACCAAACTACTGAGCAACCAGATTTCCCAGTTGCTCACTATGGGATGGCTGTAGAAGGTGAAGATGCTCCCTTTCTCCCTACCCTGATATCTTGCATTTGCCAGAACTCCCTTCACATCTCTCTGCTAGAAAATTCTCCAGGAGAATATTCTCCACAAACTGTAAATTCTAATGTAAGAACCAGTTTTGCAACCCACATTTAAAAAATCTAGTAAATAGTAAGTCAAGCTGTGATATTGCCAGTGTAAGTAATGAATAATGATGTTTTTGATCTAGTTACATTACTGAGCATTGTGTCATTCACCATTGGCAGTTCTGAAATGTGAGATAGTAATTTGCATTTCTGATGTTATGTAACTTGTCATTACTGATTATTTGTGTTTTATTTTCTGGAAATAATAGCATTTATTTTAAACTTTATATTGATTTTATTAGTGTTGCACTGAAAATGCTATACCATGTAGATATGCTTATTAAAGAATGTACTCATGTAGCGGACCTGAGGTTTTAATATTCCTTTTACTTTAAAAGCTACATTTCATACATACACAACATAATTCAAATTCAAAATTGATGGTAAATATTTGGTTAGAGGCAGGCTTAGTGATTAACGTGAGTCATTCATGTTGAATTTTCAATTTCAAATTGGGTACAAAAAAAATCAAAGAATGTGAATTCACTGCATTGCCCCATTGAATAAAAGTATCTCTACAGTTTTTGGTTGCCATCTGAACAAGTTTACTCATGAATAAACATGTATATTAACTAATTATATCATTTTCAATGAATGAAAATGAATATTCTCCTATTTTAAATGAAAATTCTCTAATATTCTCATTAATCGAGAATATTCGCCAAAAGATTAGTCTCGAGAATTTAACATCAGTATCGCAGCCTAACCTAACATACTGTCTGCTGAGAGGATAACATGAGCAGAGGGAGGAGATCCATGTACCTTGCTCAGATTTCTTTGGAGTAAGGGCAGAATAAAAATATACAAAAATAATGGGCTCTCTCCCTTCTGCATCATTCAATCCTAGTAGCAGTCTCCTGCACTTGGGCTCTCTCCCTTCTGCATCATTCAATCCTAGTAGCAGTCTCCTGCACTTTATTTACACAAATATGATTGGACACCGCGCACTCTTAAATCTGGGCATATATGAGCACCTCCAAATGCCCAAAGAGGAGCTCACAACTCCCTCCCGCCTCCATCTTAAGGACTTATTTTATGCAAACTTTTTTTATAAAAAGAATTAAGTTTTTCAAATCCTGACCTATTTCATGGCTCAACTGCCACTATCAAATGCAGTCTTCTATAGCAATAAGGATGTAAAGATAATAATGATCAGCAAAGATCATAATGAGAGTTCATTTTTTTAAAAAGGATTTGCAGAACTCATGGCTACACTGAAAGGCAATAGCTCACTGGTAGAGCAAATCTTTTACATGCAGTAGAGCCCAGGTTAAATAACAGGCATCTCTGGGTAGGGCTGGGAAAGAATTCCATTTGAAACCCAGGCAAAGCACGGCCAGTCAGCATGGACAACAATGAGACCAATGGTCTGACTTGGCACAAGGCCGCTTCTTACATTCCTAGATAACATACAAAAGGTTCAAAGACTAGAAGGAATGTAGGGTGTCTGATGTTGCAATCCTAACCCCCCTTACTTGGGAGTAAACCCCAGTGAAATCAATGACATGGCCTTCAATGAGAAGACATGGCAAGGATTGCTCTGCAAATCACTATTTATTTACTATTTATCTTCTAATTAAGTGGCTACAAGCAAACATGACATAATACTACTGTAAGACCATATAACACAATCAAAAATATCAAACCCTAAGGGGAACCTAAGCAATGTTTTGCCATGTTTACAAAATAGGGGAAAAGTCAGGCCCAAGCAGATCTGCCAGCTGGTTCCGCCACAGAAAAGGTCTTGCTACATAACCCACCCAATCTTATCTCTCCTAAAGATGGGCCTCTTCCTTTTGATTATGATAAGGGCCCACTCAAAGAGCCACTTGTGTCATTTTTCTAAGTCAATGTATTTATCGGGACTTAAAAACTTGCAAAGTTTTTTCAGTATTTTGCCAGCAAAACTGGACAGGATTATGACCAAAATGACCAAACTTCGGAGTGTTCTATATACTGCACTCTATTATGCTGCGTGATAAAAAAGATACCTGTTGTTCAGCCCAGGTTTCTACCATGGTTCTCAATAATGAAAGATCCTGCTGACCTTTCTGATAAACCAAACTGTGGCTGATAAAGGATATACCCTTGATGCCAGCATTTGGAGTCAACGGTTCATTTGCTCCAGCGATGTGGGGTGGAAAAAATTACTGCTTTATTCTTCTGTAGAAAAGGTTCTGTTCATAAGTTCATTGGTAACAATACGTGGGTACCAACTGCAAATACAGTATCTCTCACATCTTATTTTCAAAAGCTAATGAAAGTCCAGTTTGTATTTTCATACCTATTCTCTGCATTACAAGAATTCTGCACAGCTAAAATGGAACCTGAAACAGAAAAATGCACAACTGAAAAGTGATCATATTTTCTGAGCAAAGAAAGTTCAAACAATTGTTTCTAAAAATCTGGGACTTTTCCAGACAGACAAGGGAATGTGGAGGAGACAAAGAAAATTTTTTATGTGAAGCACCAAAACTTTTTCTGGCCAGTACAATACAAACCTAAACATAACTTACTAAGTCTCACAGCACTTTGTGGGACTCCTATGTAATCATGCATTGGATTGAGATGCAAATGAAATGGGGTGGGAAGCTTTGCGGATTTGGGGAATCTATGCTACCTAACAGTAAAATATGAAATTTTGGAAGGCAACAAGGATATCCGCAGGCAACTAGGCTGTTTACTTTGGCAGTAAGATACTACAGTGGTACCTCGGGTTAAGTACTTAATTTGTTCTGGAGGTCCGTTCTTAACCTGAAACTGTTCTTAACCTGAAGCACCACTTTAGCTAATGGGGCCTCCTGCTGCCGCCGTGCCATTGGAGCACGATTTCTGTTTTCATCCTGAAGCAAATTTCTTAACCTGAAGCACTATTTCTGGGTTAGCAGAGTCTGTAACCTGAAGCATATGTAACCTGAAGTGTATGTAACCCGAGGTACCACTGTAGTTCAAATGGCTCAGATGCCGGGAAGTTGGACTTGTGAGTTGCAATCACTATCCATAGCATACTTTGCAAATGAACAGTAGGTGAAAATGCACTCTCCCAGCCTCTCAAAATAGTGTTTTGAATGCTGCATGAAAAATCATGTCACTTTAAGAGAGGTGCTAGGGGACACTGGGGATGATACCTGGATTCCTTGCATTTACTTAGGTCTGTGAAATCTGGGCCACTTTCTTTATGAAGCCAACACATCAAGCCTGCAAATGTAATAATGAACAACCCTTTTCATTTTGCTCTAAACACCTTTTTGTGAACCCACCCCAAAACCCCTCTATAGGTCATAAACATTCTTAATAAGCAATTCTGAAAGTCTAGATTAGAAGCAAAGAGTAGAAATTAGAGGATTTTTCAAAAAGTAGGTGATTCAGTATTTACTTCATAGATTGCAGAAGGCAGGGCTTAGATGGAAGACCTAGGCTGAAATTTCCACAGAGGCCACTAAGGTCTCTTGGGAACATCACATTTATGAAGTAATTAATGTACACTTTTTGAAAGAAATGCAGGATACAGGTGTGATAAATAAATCACCAATATAGCAAAATTAGCACTAGGAGTAGAATACTTTCTAAGATGGAGGACACTGGCCTGGACATACTTGCATGCTATTCTGAAGGAAACAACACTTGATCAAGACTTCTGTACAACTACAATAATTAAATTTGCAGGAAGTAACAGACTTTAAAAGGTGGCAATACATCTGCAAGCCACACACACACACATATCCCAAGTGTCAATCTAAAAATTCTAAGTAACATCAGGGATTAGATCCAAAGTCTCCAATAGCAAGTACTGCAGCTACTTGCTGCAACAAATTGACTATCTGGAGAAGAAAAGGAGTTACAGGGGGAAATCTCTCTCCATCTGTAGTTAGAACAGTGGATTATTTAGGTAACATACAAGAAAATATCAAGAAGTTGTGGGTTACAGTCCAGCTCCTCTAAAGGCGATAATCAAATAATTTCTTTTAAAACAGATTTATGTTTAAGGATAGGTTTCAGGAACAAAATGTATGAGAGTGGGGATTAGTGTTCCCCAACATCACAAGAAGTGTTTACTCAAAACATGCTTCCTTTATCTTTATATGGAGTGGGGGCGGGGCGGGTTGCAAGCTGTGAGAAGATTCAAGGCCTTTTCTTAAATGAGAAATGGGGAAGAGGGGAACACAGAAAGGAGAAAACAGAACAAAGGACTTCTAATAAGGTCAAAGCAGAAAGGATATTGTATTTAAAGCAAGTCCTTTGGCCCACTGAATACATGTGATGATGAAGAACATCCAACCATACTCAAATAATCCAGTACTCCCTTTTCATTTGCCAATTTGGAACTGTGGTCTGAAAAAGTGGAGGTACAGGGGGTGGGGGAAGAGAAGTTACTTCTTCTTGAAGAAACAATATGAAAAGATAAAAACCCCACACAAAGAGTGGGAATAAAATGTCTAAAGGAGCAACACAAAAAGCTGGGGAACAATCAGAAGTTACTGTGGAAGCGGAGGTGTATATTTAGACAACTTCTTCCCCACTCTCAACACACAGGCTACAAAGATTATTTTGGTGAGTAGGGGTAGACAGCTTTATCCTAAATAAAGCAGTAACAGGAGGATATATATGGAGATCCCCATTAGGAAATTCTGCAGTGGGAAGTGACAAGTGAAAAAAAATATCATCCCCATATTTATCATTCTGCCAAGCATATAGACTCTGGGCAGGGAGAGAAGATAACTAAAAGGTTCCACTTTGCACAGCAGGAAGAAAAGAAGCGTACTTACATCCCCATTAGAAATATTGGAGGCGGGGAGAGAAGAGATAACAGACTAAGACTACAATCCTATTACACACTTGGGAGTAAGACCCACTGAACAGAGTGGAGACTTATTTCTGAAGAAACATGTGTAAGATCAGGCTGCAATCTTAAGCATACCTGACTATCACATAAACATTTGGCACATTCATTTTACCAACTTTTGGCTAATGTACACAAGGCCACTGAAAAGTTAAAGGAACACTTTACCATCTAAAGACAACTGGACTCGTAGGAACTATGGGAAGGGAATTTTTGTTTATCATCTCTTTGAACAATATGTAGGCAAATTTCCTACCACTGATGTGGTGTGAGGAGAAAAGCTTCAGCTAAGTAAGAAATACAGTGCACTGCAGGAGACAGGTGTTTTATTTGGGGGGGGGGAGTAGATAACAAATAATGGAGAAAGTATTATAAAGAAAATATATCTGCACTATTTTAATTATTAAATAGGTATCCTACTTTTTGACAGGAATTCTCCAAAAGGTGCTCACAGCATTCCTTTTTTATTTTTATGCCAGGCTCTGTGCCAAAATTTAAAACAATCCCACCAAAAACTTTGAAAACATTGTGTGTGTGTGTCTATCTCTATCTCTATCTATCTATCTATATATAATACATTAACTTGTGCGGGAAGATTCTTTTGGGAGGAGAGAAAGAACAAAAATAGCCTTCCTTCCAGAAATAGAACTTTATTTTAAAAGGCAATTAACAAAGAAAAAAGGGGAGGCTTCCTTCAGATTTGGGAGGGTAGTTGGGGAAAAAAGTTGTTGTTCTGGCCACTATGATTTGGTGCTGAGGGTGGGGGTAGGGTAGAAAACAGATACACATATGGAAACAAATATGCTGGGAGCACCACAATGTAACAACCAGAGTGGAATACAGATTACAACAAAAACAATACAGTACAGGGGCTCCACACCCACCCACTGTAATTCACCAAGGAAGTCTACACACAAATAAATACTATGATATTTGGTAGGGGAAAGAGAAATAAATTCAGCAAACAATAACAATGAAACTTAATTCTTCCCCACCCACCCTTTATTCTTCCTGGTAGATTCACTATGGAAGCTGTTCCCTTGTACCAAGGTAATAAAGATGTGCATATAGAGAAGAAAGCTCAATTTGATTATTGCATTTTTAAATTATTATCAACACATTGGATGAAACCCCTGCGCCTAGAAATAGGGCAAGAAAGGCCTTCCCCACATATGGAATGGGAGGAGAGTTTGACGATAAAACTATTTTCTCCCTCTTCCTACTGCCCCTCCATTCCCTCTATGGGGAAAGGGCTCCTTAGCCCATTTGTGAGGCAGGTAGAGAGTTTGAGGAGAAAATGCTATTATTTTACTATCATTTTAGGAATAATTATTTAGTTATCATTCTTGTGCATCACCCACCTCATAGTGGAAGGACAAGCAAATTTTCAGGGAGGCATCACAACAACTACTCAGGCCTCAGCAAAAAAAGGAAAAGAAAAAAGACTGAGAAAGCCTTGCCACCATCATGTAGACTTGGCAGCAGGGTGTGTGTGAAGAGGAAAACAGTACAGTGGTACTTTGGTTCCCGACCGGCTTAGTTCTCGAACAAATCGGCTCCCAAATGCCACAAACCTGGAAGGAAGTGTTCCGGTTTGCAAACGCTTTTCGGAAGCCAAATGTCCGATGCGGCTTCCGATTGAGTGCAGGAAGCTCCTGCAGCCAATCGAAAGCCACGCCTTGGTTTTCGAATGGTTTCAGGGAGTTGAATGGACTCCCGGAACGGATTAAGTTCAAGAACCAAGGTACCACTGTAATTTATTTTCCACACTGCCTGGTATGTTCTGGTACACATGTATACATGTATTTCCTCCTCTTTCTTTTTATGACAGGCTGCAGTTCTGAATGCTGTCCTGGGTTATTTATATGAAAGGCAGTAAACAAATATCTTAGATAAAATTGTCAAACCTCTTAAAAGTTGGACTGCATCAGAAGGATGAATAGATGCTAATTTATGAATAGATGTTAATTTGTTTTGTGAACCGCCCTGAGACCTCTGGATATAGGGAGGTGTATAAACTCAATTAATAATAATAATAATAATAACACACCCAAGAGAAGGCAAGGCTGGCCTGCAATTGCCCGACCAGCACCACGGATAGCTCCCAGTGAGCAATCTGCTCTGGGGAAAGGCTGAGAGCAGACTGGGCCTTTTTAAGCTCCTGTTCTGTCTACCCCTCTCAGGCTCCACCCCCTTGTGACTAACTCTACTCTCTTAAAGGGCCAACCCTCTGGGCCAGACAAGGAGCACTTCTCGATTCCCTAGCCTCAAGCATGCTGCACTGTCTGCCAGCTGGAATGATGAGGTTTATGAGTGGTTCAGGCTCTGGCCCTACATACCCATGTTCCTCACCCTCAGTTGTCCTCCTCAGCAATAAAGCTGCTAGCACATTTGCAAAGCTTAAGCAGGGTCAGGTATGGTTTCAAATTGGACAGGGGACTGACATTCCTGCACTGAAGGGAAGTTGGACTAGAGGACCTTCAGGGTCCATTCCAATTCTACAATTCTGAGTCTGTGATTACTAGCAGGAGGCTCACAGCCCTGCACCTGGTCTGACTCCTTAGCTTCAAAGTCTGCAGCCTCCGACTCACAAGTCCCCAGAGTCAAGACTTGTGGGTCAGAGGCTGCAGACTTTCAAGCTAAGAAGCCAGACCCCAGTCACCACACTGCCCACCCCATCCCACACGAGGACTGCCTTAGCCTAATTTCCAGAGTGGAAACGAACCTCTGGTATTGTTACTGTGGAAAACTGGCTAAGGAAGGCCTTCCCAGATAACTGGGAGGGAAAAGAAATTTTATAATTATTTCTCCACACTCCCCCACCCCCACAAAAAACCTATCCACTGAGGTCTTCCTCAGTTGGCTTTCCAAACATACATGCAAATACAGACTAAGAATGTTATTTTCCCATGGATAATTTGGGGGGGGGAATGAGTGCAAGGAAAAAGAAATTATTTCTACTTGGACTATCTCAAATTCTCTGTGAGATGGGAGAGTAGGCAAGAGAACTTTCCTAGTCAACTTTCCAAAGTGAAAGTCTTATTATTTATTACTATTATTAACTAAAACATTACTCCTTACACTACTAGGAAGTGGTGGTTTGAGTCTTTATTAGTGTTTTAACAAAAGGAGAGGCTCATGTCACCTTCCTATCAACAATAACTACAAAAACAGAGGCTATATTTTCCCCACCCTACGGAAAAATAGGTAACAAAAGTATTTACTCTCTCTATGAAGAATGGAGGAAGTGTGAGGATAAATTATTATTGTTAATAACAATAAAGGCTCAGCGTTGTAGCCAATGTTAGTTTGGCTCAGAGTAGACACACTGAAATTAATGGACATGACTAACTTAGGCCTAATTTCAATGGGTCTACTCTGAGTAAGACTAACACTGGCTATAACCCTCAGTTTCCCCTTAAGAAACAGGGTAAGTCCCTCAACTCTAGAGAATTGGGGGGGGGAGGCTGACTAATATGAAGTGAATGTTGTTGTTGTTGATGATGATGATAATAATAATAATAATAATAATAATAATAATATTGTAATAATAGGCTGCTTCAGGGTGGCACTTGGAGAGGCTATTTTCTGTGGCACCCCCTAAGTTGCAGCATTCCCTCATATGCTGGGACCCACCCTATTCACGTGATTGTAATTTGTTTTCAACTGTTTTGATATTTTATTTCAAATTGTTGTGGGACCTTAGGTCGAAGGGTGGATAACAACAACAACAAAGGTTCAAACTTAATATTATTAATGGCTCAGTCCACCCCACCCCCTCAATGGAAAAGTGGGGGAAGTATAAGAAGAATTTTTTATTAAAGTGCCTAACAATAACAACACGTCCCCCAACCACCTTTCCTTCCCACTCTGGAAAAACTAGAAGTCTTTCCTCTCCCCCACAATGGGTTGGGGAGAAAGAAGAAAACGTGTGAGGAATTTTTTTTTATTAATAAACACCACCACCAATAATAATACAGCCTCAATCTTTCCCCGTTGTTCCCCTCCTCCAAAATAAATTAGTTCAGGAAGAGCTTCTTCTCACCCACAACAGAAACCAGGAGACCAGGGAAGAAGTACTGTAGTAGTGAATGGAGAAATTATTAAGTTAGTAATAACAGCAACAACAACAACAGAGCCTCTGTCTTTCTTCCTCCTGCCCCACTGGAAACATTTGGTCCTCCTGTTTCCCATAATAAATAATGGGAGGAGAAAGAGTTAAGAAATTCTTAAGTACGTTCCTAATAACATCAACAACCTACTTCTTTTGCACTGGGGGGGGGGATGGCTCAGGGAGTTCTTGTTGCTGTTGCCTCCCATGGGAAAAGAAGGGAGAAGAAAGGTGTAAAGATAATTTGTTTAATGAAGTTTCTTACGAAAGCAACAACAGTCATAAAACCTCAACCTTCTTCCCTCTCCCACATCCGAAAAAATAGGGCCAGGGGATCCTTCTCAACGTCCCCCAATGGAAAATAGGAGTAAAATGGGAAAGTGTAAGGAGAAAATGTTAATTAGATTCCCAATAACAAGGGCTCAGTGTGGTTCCCTCTTCCTCTGCCCAACACCCTGGAGGAAAAAAATGGCCCCCACTCTCCAAAATAGAAAAGGACATTTTAGGATCAAGTTCCTAAATATTGTAGCAATAATAGTGTCCCAACCCTGCCCCCCCCAAAATGGAAAATGGGAGGAAAAGGGTGGTGATATTTTTAAAAATTAAGTTTGCAACAATTATGAAGCCCCAACCTCCCTTCCTTTCCAGCGCCACAAAAGGAAAATGGGAGGAAAGGGAGGAGGAAAAGTGCGAAAGCATCTTTAAATGACGTTCCTAACAGTAATAATAATGCCCCAACCCTCTTTCGCCCCCCCACCCCAGACACACAAACACGATGGAAAATTGGGGGAGAAGAGAGAAAGAGGGGAACGTGCCAGAACATTATTATTATTTATGAAACTTGTATGCCGCCCTGCACCCCAAGAGGGCGGCTCACAACAGTATAAAAACACCCAAGGAAACATGTTCAATCAAGTTCACAACAACAACAACAATACTCCTACCCTTTCGCACGCAATAAACAAATAAGTAAAAATGGAGAAAAGTGTGGGGAGGTAGGGGAAATAAATATTAAAATATAAACCCCAAGAACAAACAATAGCGCCCTTCCCCCTCGGGAAAAGAAAACCAAAAATAGAAATTAGCCTGGGAAGAGCGATTTCTTTCCTCCTCCACATGGCGGGGGGGGGTGCGGTAGGTTAATAGGCATTTTATAGATAAGAGATAGAGAGAGATAGAGAGAGATAGGCCGAGGCTTCCCCTCCCCCACCTTCCTCCTCTCGCCCCTCCCCCCTCCTGCTCCTTCCCCTCCCCCACTCACTCGTCGCCGCTGAGGAGAATCGGGAGAGAGAGAGAAGAAAGAGAAGCGTCGGGTGGCGAAATTAAATAAATATTTTTGTAAAAAAAAAAAAACCGTCCCTGCACTTCTGCCGCCTGCGGAAAAGCTCGGGATTACCGCCCTCCCTCTTTGTGGAGAAGTCCCCCCCCCGCCGCGTTTCCCGCCCCCCCCTCACCCTCCCTCCCTCAAGTCTCGGGGCGGCGCGCGGGCCCAGCGCTCAACGGCTCACCCTGAACCCAGAACCGGAGGAGGAGGAGGAGGGGGAGGAGAGCGAAGACCTCGAATCTCTCTCTCTTTTTTTCCCTTTTCCCCCCTCACCCGTTCTCGGGGAAGGGAGGCGCTTCTGCGCATGCCCCGCCGCCGCATGGCGGCCTTGGGCCATGTAGTTCTCCCGAGGCGCCTCCGAGCGGCCTGGATTCGGCGGGAAGACTACGCCTCCCAGGAAGCACCGCGCCGAGCAGCGAGGGGCTGCGTTGGCCTCTTATTTTTTTAAGGGCCGGAGAGAGTCGATCAACGAGGACCTGGGAAAAGGGGGGGAGGGAGAAACAACATGGCTGTGCAGGGCCCAGGCGGCGTTGCTTTCCAGCAGCTCCTTGCACTTGGGAAGGAATTTTTTTAAAAAATAAAATAAAACTAATAGTAATGGTAATTGCAAAAAAAATATAGTGGGATTGTAAGTCACTGCATTTTCCTTTTAGATGCACAGCACAAAACAAAAACATAACCTGAATTGCTGTGTGTGTGTGTGTGTGTGTGTGTGTGTGTAATGCACTGGCACAAAAAATAAATCCCGCCCCCTTTTCCCGTGCACAATGAGGGAATCTTGCTGCAGAGGCAGGAGGCTTGGCGAGATCAGGCCGTTTCTTCTTCGTCCTCCATTGAGGGTGCGCCCTGGCAAGGCGAGATGCGCGGCTTTGTTTTGCCCGCTTTAAACCTCGTCCGGGGATTGTTTCTTAGCAGTCCTCACCCCGCCGCAACTCTATCTGCCTTTAAAATGCCCTGGCATTAATTTATACAAAAAGAATAAAACAAAAAAATGCATTTTTAAGATGTTGCCTGAACATTTCCCGGCCAAAGTGTTGAGGTCTAGAAACATTTTAAATGCATATAAAATATTATGTTGCTTATTCTATTCTTTTTTTAAAAAAAATCGCAATATGTGCATGACATAATAATTTTTGGGATTAGTATTGTAACTTTTCATGGTTTCCCTCTGATAATCTGAACATAGGATTGTACCCAGGGAAGTACTACTCAGAGGCAACCCATTCAAATAAAATGGACACAAGTTGATTTCAAGGAGTCAAGACTGACTAATACTGGATACAACCTATAGTTTTAATAAATGCATAATACTCATTGATACGGTTAAGTGTTTTGTCTTACACTCTGCTGCATAATCAACAATAATGTGAAAATTTTATATAGAGAATGTTAAGAGAGGGAAATCCAAAAATTACTGTTACTATTCTGTAACAACAAAGAGAAAACATTTTAAGGATAGTGAGGGCAATATTTACATACACATATACAGTACTGTATATATGGTTTATTATCCCCAAACCTCCACCAAATCTGAGAGGACAGATCCAAATGCCCCTATGTTTTAGTTAAATCACTGTCCTATTTTGCTTAGTGATGAGAAATGGAAATACCGTCTTTGCAAGATTTCCTTGCCTGTATCGCACAAGGTTTTCTATTCAGAAGGAAGGCTTAGAGTGTACAGTACAGTAACGCTTACTCCCTGGTAAACAAGATTAGGGTTTCACCTTGACAGTGCAATCCTATCTATACATATATCTACTCAAAAGTAAGTCCCCAGTGGGGCTTATTCACAGGATGAGTGGGCAGAGAAGCTGGAGAATTTTCAATTAAAAATGAAGCGGAAATTGGTGCAGTTTGCATGTTATGTCAGGAACATAAATCAGTCAAGCAAATGCAATTGATATTCACATCATTGTTGTCCACAGATATAATGCTTAATTAAACTGCTTTTTTCACATGGCATTGATGGTTCCTTTACATTGAAATTAATGTCAGCAATGTAAGTTGCATAAATAGTTATGCAAGTCACATTAAATAGCAAACAGGGAGATGGATAACTAGTATTTGGCAGAAACTGACCTGCAGCAGAATGTAAACAGTACCGATTGCAATGAATACACTTCACAATGGAAATTACTCCCTTCTTACATCCTGTGAATACATCCCACTGGGCTCAGCAGTGCTTACCTATAAGTAAGCGTGTGTCATTGTACCATTGTTGACATCCGTCTGTCTCGCGGGAGGCATACAAGGCACCATCCAACCATCTTAGGAACTGCACTCCAGAATTGTGCTACTCCTTAGCCTTTTCTTCTCCTGAAGATGTCCTTGCAAGGCAGCGGAGGTTTAGGATCAGAGTTTTCCTTTTCCTAGATGGGTTGCCTTCTCAGGTTGATGAGCCCCATCTGCCCCTCACTTCTTTCTACAGCCCATACAGAAACTGCCTTCTGGACCATTGAACCCACTATTGGTCTTGTCCATTCAATCTGCCGCATGCAGGGGAAGTCCTTAACGCATTGAGGGTTTGAGACCCATCACCAGCTAGACTCACCTGGTTTAGCCAGCCAGTCAAATCCGTTTCCTGCTGTTGCAGTGCTGACATCTAGGAGCCACTGGTGAGAACTGAGTGCAGGGTGGGCAGCAAAGGTGGATAAACTAACCCAGAAGGAGCAGGACGTGTCCCCATTCTCAGAGGTACTATCCCTCCTCTAATACCACATATACCCTTACTGTATTGTAAATGTTGAAGTGGATAGAGAAGTTTTTTTCTCCCTCATAAGCCTGGAACTCGTGGGCATCTAAAGAAGCTGAAAGATTCGGGGCAGATGAAATAAAGTACTTCTTTTTTAATGTATTGTACTTTTAAAGTTTATGTTGTTGTTGTTTGGCCGTGTCCGACTCTTCGTGACCCCATGGACCAGAGCACGCCAGGCACTCCTGTCTTCCACTGCCTCCCGCAGTTTGGTCAAACTCATGCTGGTAGCTTCGAGAACACTGTCCAACCATCTCGTCCTCTTTAAAGTTTATACATTTCACTAATTTTACAATCATGTTGACATTTCAAACCTTGACTTCCCCCTCTTTCTGCGGTTCCTTAAATTTGTTTTTAATACCTTCTGCATATCCAAGTTAACTTAATTTGCTCACTTATTCATCTTCTTTAAATATATACTTATGAAACTGCAGGTTATTACAATAACCCTGCCAATGTTATGTTTATAATTTATCTGTAAATATTCAATAAACCATATATATATATATATATATATATATATATATATATATATATATATATCTCTTATTCTCCCGGTAAGTTTCGCCATTTCTGCATATTCCATAAGGTTTTTTTGTATCCATTCTTCCTTTGCTGGGACTTCTGCTTCTTTCCATTGCTTCACACAGTTGTCAAACTATGGATCTCACTTCAGCAAGAAGCAGGGGTGAGCCCCATTTTGGACTGGGCAAATTTTATGGAAGATAAGGCTTCTCAGTGGCGATTAGCCACAATAGTTATGGCTCTGCCTCCACAATCAGAGGCAGCAATGCTTCTGAATACCAGTTGCTTGAAGCCACGACATGGTGGGAGGTGGGGAGAGTGCTTTTGTGTTTGGGTGCTGCTTGAAGGTTTGCCACAGGGATCTGGTTGGCCACTGTGAGAACAGGATGATGGAGTAGATGGGTCTCCTTTGGCCTGATCCAGCAGGCTCTTCTTGGGTTCCTAACCCCTGTAGCATGGGCATATAATGCATTAGGCTGGAATAACCTAGTCGGTAGAGCGTGAGTCTCTTCATCTCAGGGACATGGGTTCAAGCCCCATGTTGGGTAAAAGATTGCTGCATTGCAGGGGGTTGGGCTGGATGACCTTTGGGGTCCCATCCAATTCTATGAGTACAAAGGCACCATCTGGGGCACTTTATATCATTCTCCCCAGTGTGCCAGGGTGAAGCTCTCAATGCATCTGAGCAAACGCCTCTTCCTGGCTATTGAAAAGGTCTTGAGGCCAGGATTTGGGAGCAGAGTAGAAAAGAAACATCCAACATTTATATGGTGGTGAGAAAAAGCTCAGTAGGAACTATGAGCCTCTGCACATGGGCATGTACAGAGTGCGCCTTCTTTGCAGAACCTCTGTAATTAGAGGGTCTCACAATACAGTAGAACCCATCAGGACTAGCTATTTCATTAGAGAAGGTTAAAAAAAGGTATGGTATTATTTTTCATTTGTTTCACTTGCTTATTTTTCCCCACATGATTCCTAATAATGATTGGTGATTAATAAATCTGGGTTACATATTGATATTTTTTGGCTTCATTTCATTTACATTTCTAAGGATTTGGGTTGTGAGTGACAATAACTTTATTAGCTCATCAAGGAGTCAGTGAACTCAGATATTTTTCCATATTAGGTACCGGTACATTATGTGGTCATCCAGACGTGAGAGGGAGGTAGCAATAGACTTGGGGCATGGGTAGGCAAACTAAGGCCTGGGGGCTGGATCTGGCCCAGTCGCCTTCTAAATCTGGCCTGCGGATGGTCCGGGAATCAGCATGTTTTTACATGAGTAGAATGTGTACTTTTATTTAAAATGCATCTCTGTGTTATTTGTGGGGCCTGCCTGGTGTTTTTAACATGAGTAGAATGTGTCCTTTTATTTAAAATGCATCTCTGGGTTATTTGTAGGGCATAGGAATTCGTTCACCCCCCCCCCCAAATATAGTCCGCCCCCCCCCCACAAGGTCTGAGGGACGGTGGACCGGCCCCCTGCTGAAAAAGCTTGCTGACCCCTGGAGCCTGCCACCATCTGCACCTGTTTGAAGCTACTGGCCTTCTGGTGCCCCATGTGGTGAGTCTCAGAAATTGCTGGTGGGCACCTAGGCTGACTCCACCCACCCAAACTGGCCATTGGCTCCTCCTGAACAGGGTGAATGGGCTTCCAGTTCCGTTTGCCATTTGCTGGAGTAACAAGCTCTTGAGCTCTGACAGGTTCCTGCAGCTTCAATAACGTCCAGCTCACCTCCTCCTTAGTCCTTTGGTTTTCCTACAGCTCCTGATCCCTTGTCCATCTCTGGCTGCTGCCCACTGCCTGGCCCTGACACCAGGGTGCCATTTTCGTGAGAACTAGGCTCCTTCCGACCTGTAAAGGAGGGATCTGTGCCCTGTGTGCTGCTCAAGATAGATATATGTTTTTAATTGCTTTTTGCTTTTAACTGTTTATAGTTTTACTGTTTAGTTTTATGTTTTTATATTGCTCTCAACCACAGTGATGTATCTTTAGAATATCTATTTATGACTGCTAGCTCAGTCGGCTGAGTGTGACTCTTAAATCTCAGGGTTTGAGCCCCAGCATTGGGCAAAAGATTCCTGCATTTTACACAGCAGTATATACATATTTTTGTAAACAGAATACAGAGCCGTAGCTAATGCTAGCCCTACTCGGAGTGAAATTAATGTGGCATGGCTAATGTATGTTAAATACTTCTGATTGGTTATTTCCAACTAAACTTTGCACACAGCAGGACCACTGAAATAATGGACCCAAGTTCATTATGCCTATTGTTTTCAATGGGTCTGTTCTGAGCAGGACTTACAAAGGATACAATTGAGTAGGACTGTGGTGTAGCAGTTAAGAGTGCTGGACTAGGACTTGGGAGACCAGGGTTCAAATCCCCACTCAGCCATGAAGCCCACTGAGTGACTTTTGAGGCCATTTGCTAGCTCTCAGCCTAACCTACAGCACAGGGTTGTCGTGCGGTTAAAACTGAGAAAGGGAGAAGTTTGGATGCCACCATGAGCTGCTTGGAGGGAGAAGCATGTAAAATGGGATGTAAACAGAATAATAAAGGTAAAGGTAAAGGGACCCCTGACCATTAGGTCCAGTCGTGACCGACTCTGGGGTTGCGGCACTCATCTCGCTTTACTGGCCAAGGGAGCCGGCGTACAGCTTCTGGGTCATGTGGCCAGCATGACTAAGCCGCTTTTGGTGAAGCAGAGCAGCACCCGGAAACGCCATTTACCTTCCCGCCGGAGCGGTACCTATTTATCTACTTGCACATTGATGTGCTTTCGAACTGCTAGGTTGGCAGGAGCTGGGACCGAGCAACGGGAGCTCACCCCGTCGCGGGGATTCGAGCCACCAACCTTCTGATCAGCAAGCCCAAGAGGCTCAGTGGTTTAACCCACAGTGCCACCTGCGCCCCAGGACCTGGGAGACCAGGGTTCAAATCCCCACTCAGCCATTAAGCCCAGAGTGACTTTTGAGGCCATTTGCTATCTCTCAGCCTAAGCTACCTCACAGGGTTGTCGTGCGGTTAAAACTGAGAAAGGGAGAAGTTTGGATGCCACCATGAGCTGCTTGGAGGGAGAAGCATGTAAAATGGGATGTAGAAGAAGAAGAGTTTAGATTTGATATCCCGCCTTTCACTCCCTTTAAGGAGTCTCAAAGCGGCTAACATTCTCCTTTCCCTTCCTCCCCCACAACAAACACTCTGTGAGGTGAGTGAGGCTGAGAGACTTCAGAGAAGTGTGACTGGCCCAAGGTCACCCAGCAGCTGCATGTGGAGGAGCAGAGATGCAAACCCGGTTCCCCAGATTACGAGACTACTGCTCTTACACCACACTGGCTCTCACTGGTAAACAGACTAATAGACGCAAATAAATAAATAGGGCTGTATCCCACCAAGTTCTGCTGAAAAGTAGATTGATCCCTCACCCCACTGCAGTGGTGATTCTTAAGCTCTTGGCAAGATTGCAGATTCTGCTTGCCCGCTTTCTCCAACACCTCAGCACCGGCGCTTTCCAAGGAACGGTTTTAATCAAAGCTGTCATTCTTTAATTAAGCTCCATTGAGATGCCATCTGCTCGGGATACTCTTCCCCCCCTTCCTTTCTTAATAAACCCGTTTCATGTTTTGCCACTTCTAACAAGGATTGTGATTGAATTTGGAGCGTGCAAGCATGTGCAACGTGAACAAATAAGCCGGCAAACTCCTTCAAAAGTTGTAAAAGGATGCATGGAGGGGGGTTGGAAGAACTGCAGCTCCCGTCTCTTAATTGCAATGAAGCAAAAAGTCCCTTCTGCATATAATTATGTTATATACAGAAGCTTTGCGTGGAATGCAGGAGACAAGTGAAAAGATGGATGATTGTGGGAAACATCAAGAATTAGCAGCAGAGGGAAAACAGTAATAAAGCAATCATAGGATTCTCTTGCAATTTTGGCAGAGAGAGAGAGAGAGAGAGAGAGAGAGAGAGATATTCCTTATGAAAGCCTTCCATAGAATGCAAGCCTGACAACATATGAGCAACACTTATGATCATCTGGGGCACTAGTGATGCAAGACCTGGTCCAGGAGGAAGGCCTAACATCCGCTGCGATACCACCAAAGGCGCCAAGTTCTGCACAGCATTGCGGGGGCTTGTTGCATGTGCGTGACGTCACACATGCAACACGTGTGACGTCATACGTGTTGGGAGGAGGCCACAAGGCCCAGGGAGCTGCCACCACCACGGGCAGGCCCAACGAGGCCCTCTGCCACCATGCCTCGGCCCAGTGTAACTGAAGGAGCGTCTCCACCCCCATTGTTCAGCTCTGAGGGCCTTCTGGCGGTTTCCTCTCTGTGAGATGTGAGGTTACAGGGAACCAAGCAGAGGGCCTTCTTGGTAGTGGCGCCTTGACATCAGATGTCAAGGAAATAAACAACTATCTGACTTTTTAGAAGACACCTGAAGGCAACCCTGTATTGGGAAATTTCCAATGTCTAATATTTTACAATGTTTTATGTGCTGTAAGCCGCCCTGACCTGGCCTGGCACCAGGCATGGAGTCCTCTGAAGACAAACAAGACACCTCACAGGTTGAGGACCTTGAGGAGGAGCAGGCAGAGCCCACAAATCCAATGCTGAGGAGACCCCCAAGCTGCTACCTGATGAAACACCCTGAAATTGTCAGAGGAGGAGAAGTCCTCAAGAGACCAAGCCTAAAAGTTTGGGGTCCAGACCAAAGAATGGCGACACAGTATTGTTGACTACGACGTACACAAGAGTCTTTGTAAGGAATCTCTTCACGACCAGCAGCTGTGCTTAGGAGGTGGTTTAGGAGGCCGCAGTAGATAAGACCTCTCTCTTGAGCCTTCTAGTTGTTTAGTCTCCGACTCCTTGGATGTGCTTCTAGTTCACTGTCTCGGATTGACCTTGGACTGTTCCCTGACCTTGTTTCTGGTTCACCTTTTGGACCTAAGCTGATTATCTGGGCTTGACCTCGGCTTGTTGGGGCTATGCTCTCTTGGGTGTTTGGTCAACGGCTTGACCCTCCTTGGACAAACCCCCTGGAATTTGTGACATTCAGCTGCTTCCATCAGCTGCACCTCCATGGGCCAAAAACTAGGCCAAGTGACGCTTAACAGGCCCTACAGCCCCTCCTGAGTGTTAAGACCAGCAGGTGGGGACCCTCAAAAGCTTGAAGGTGGTAGTAGCCCAGGAGAGGACATTTTCTGCAGCAGTCCTTGAGCTGTAGAATTCTCTCCTCACTCCTGGCACCTTCATTGTACAGCTTTCATATGCTGAAGACACACTTTCTTTGCCTTGGCCCAGGGGTAGTCAACCTTTTCACAGGGGCGTACAAACAGGGGTGGAGGGGGGCAGGCACCCCGGGCACCACTGGGGGGGTGACAAGATGGCCCACTGGCCCCCCCAGTTGTAGAGCAGCCAAGGGCGCACACACAGTTAGTATGGGCACCGCTCATGTGGCATCTGTACAGGCTGCCACGCATGCGCAATCCGTACGGGATGTTGTGTGTGCACCATCGGGCGGTTTGTCCCGCCCCAGGTGCCAGAGAGGGTTCCTCCATCACTGACTTTTTATACCTACTGTCCACTAATGCATCTTTCTTGATGGTAAAATTTCCTTACCGCCCTAGTGCAAGAGAGTGAGGGACGCGGGTGGCGCTGTGGGTTAAACCACAGAGCCTAGGACTTGCCAATCAGAAGGTCGGTGGTTCGAATCCCAGCGACGGGGTGAGCTCCCGTTGCTCAGTCCCTGCTCCTGCCAACCTAGCAGTTCGAAAGCACCTCAAAGTGCAAGTAAATAAATAGGTACCGCTCCAGCGGGAAGGTAAACGGCGTTTCCGTGCGCTGCTCTGGTTCGCCAGAAGCGGCTTAGTCATGCTGCCCACATGACCCAGAAGCTGTACGCCGGCTCCCTCGGCCAGTAAAGTGAGATGAGCGCCGCAACCCCAGAGTCGGCCACGACTGGATCTAATGGTCAGGGGTCCCTTTACCTTATTAGTGCAAGAGAAATTTGTTTTAAATCATTTTTAATACAGTATTTTATATTACCCACCCCAGGACCCTCTGGTGAAAGGCTGTGTAATAAATATAATAGTAAGAAGTTGAGACCCAAATTGGCTTAGTGGGACTGGCCTGCTACCAGGTAGGGCTTCCACGAACTGGCACCACATTCTACTGTTTTCAATGGGACTTCCTTCTCTGTAAGCATGCAGACGTGGTCAACAATAACTCTAAAACCTTTTTTTTTTTTAAGAGCAAGGCAACACTTCCTTTTTTTTATTCAAAAAGGCCCTGGCGGCAGGAATATAGTGTAAAAATCATTGGAAAAACTAAAAGGCATCGATACATATTGGAATATACACTTTGTACAAAAAAATACACATCGTCAGAGATTTCTTTTTGTGTGTGTGTGTTTGTGTGTTATATAATCTGAGGTTCCAATTCAGTGAATGAGGTCTTAATAATTCATCGGTCCTGGGATCTGAACGTTGAGACCTCCATAGTCCAACATGTACATCGGCCATTGCTGTGGAAAAAAGCAAGAGATGGGAAAACTCATGAAAATACTAATACTAATAATAATAATATTTTAAAAAATTAAAACACAAAAGGAAATTGCAACACTGCAAATATCGGGCTGCATCAGGGCCAAATGGGATGGTTACATTCACACATAGTTGAACATTAACTCGGAAGAGCCAGTGAGCCTTGAACCTGCACGGTTCCCCTTTCCTCCTGGTGTGACTGTCAGGAGGAGTTTGGAAGTTTTCACTTGCATTTCATGTTATTTTGTGATGTCCCAACCTGGACAAACTGCAATGAGTCTTTAACTATGGCTAGTGGTTAGTAGCTAACTAAGGTTCATGGCAGCAGGTCAACCTTCAAACCATAGGTTATGAAGCTGGCTTGTTTTTGCTAATCATATTTAAGATTAACCATAGTTTACAGTTTTGATTTACACATGAAACTGTGGTTAATCGAAGCTTCCAATCTCCTTGCAACCACGCTAGGAAAGGAGAGCAGGGAGGAGCTTGATCTCACAGCACTAAATCAGGGTTGAGAACCTTCATTAGCCTCAAAACCATTCACCCTTGGCATGCCAGCTGGAGGCACAACCGAAAATTGGACATGACTTCCCACACTCTACAGACACAGCACACACATATACAGGATTAAAGTGTCCTACTATTGGTAGAAGAGAAGGAATTTCATTTTTTCTAAGCTACTGCCTGCTACTCATTGATTTTTAAGCAATTACATTTTTTAAAAGCATTTTTAAAAAAGCACTATCCTTGGTTAATTACAGTGTGCTTTTATTAAACACAAAGCCTTTTAATCAAATCGGCTAATGTACCACAATGAGTACATGGACTCAGCTACATTAGTAAACATAAAACGTTATAAATGTGTTACAACACTGTAACACCAGATGGTGCTGTAGAGCTGAAATCGGAACTCTATGAATTTTTCCATTGTGAACTTTAAAATGGTTTTTCTTCCAGAGCATTTTCAGAATGTTTTTTTACAGCTGTGTAGATGCAGCCCTCGAAACAGTGAACAAAGAACCCCCAAGGGATTCAAGGATCTCATAGGAAGCTAGCACTCTATAATGGGGCCTGTCTAGACCAAGGGTAGTCAATGTGGGCCACCTCAAATTTGTTGGAGTACAACTGCCATCAGCCCCAGCCTGCTACACCAGTGGCCAAAGATGTGGGAGATGCTGTCCAGTAATATCTGGAAGGTACCGTGTTGGTTTCCCTGGGTCTCGGTGACATTTTTCTAGCCCCAAATATAAGCCATCTCAGGTCGGTTCACAAGCTAGAACATGTGGAGCAACCAAATTGATTAAGGGTCTGGAAACCAAGTTGAGGAGTTGGAGATGTTTAGCCTGGAGAAGAGAAGATTGAGAGGTGGTATGAAGGCCATCTTCAAATATCTAAAGGGCCGTCCCGTGGAAGGTGGAGCAAGCTTGTTTTCTGCTGCTCTGGAGGGGAGAAGATCCAGCCTAAACATCAGGAAGAACTTTCTGACCCTAAGAACTGTTCAACAGTGGAACCGACTCCCTCAGGAGGTGGTGGACTCTCCTTCCTTGGAAGATTTTAAGCAGAGGTTGGATGGCCATCTGTCATGGATGCTCTAGCTGAGATTCCTGCAGGGGGTTGGACTAGATGATGATGAAGAAGAGTTTGGATTTGATATCCCGCTTTATCACTACCCAAAGGAGTCTCAAAGCTGCAAACAATCTCCTTTCCCTTCCTTCCCTTCCTCCCTCACAACAAACACTCTGTGAGGTGAGTGGGGCTGAGAGACTTCAGAGAAGTGTGACTAGCCCAAGGTCACCCAGCAGCTGCATGTGGAGGAGCGGGGAATCAAACCCAATTCACCAGATTACGAGTCTACCGCTCTTAACCACTACACCACACTGGCTCTCAGACCCTTGGGGCCTCTTCCAACTCTACAATTCTGTGATTGTAAGTCAGCAATGCCCATTATTTTCAGTGGGTCTACTCTGAGCAGCACCAGCATTTGATAAAGCCCTTAATCTGCATCCTCTTTAGGGTAACGCTGGGTCTTGAAAGCAGTGGACGTGCTGTGTGTTCAGTCATGGGAGGCCCGATCCACAGTCTGAGGTGGTGCAGTCCAGACACAGGCTGACCCTCCCCTTCAGCAAAAACAAGCCCCTTGGTGTATATTTACCACAAGTGAGATCTGGTTGGTTGATGACGTGGACTCCAGATTTGAAGAGGAGGAGGAAGATGATGATGAAGAGGAAGACACAGAATTCCCTTCCGAAATCCTCTTCCGCTTCCGTTTGGGAATGGTGCCATCGTTTTCTAGGGACATCCAAGGGGGACGTGGGTTCAAATGGGAACTGCAGCACCCTTCCTGCTTCCCGCCCCCACTTTTTGTCGCAACACAATAAACACACAGCAACCCTCTCCCACTTCAAATCACATCCTCCCCCTGCTAGAAGTTTTAAGAGACTCGCAGGATTCTTCCGATCTTCTTACGAGCAAAGAGAGACTGTTTCGGGGTTGGGGTTGTTTGTTTTTAATCTCCCACCCTCCTCGCTTTTCAACTTACCTGGCTGTTTGGCCTCAGATCCTAGGTCTGCAAAGGGCCTGCAGTGTAAAAAAGAGAATAAAAAGGAATGGATAAATTTAAAAATGCGGTATTTGCATAGTGAAAGATTGATGGCGATTCTTAAGGAAATGAAACAGACAAAGAAGAGTTTGGAAGCCCTTGTGAAAAGTCTACAATCTTGGAATCAAAACAAAGGAGGTGCCTTTATCTATGCAATCAGAGGTATGTTCCACTGACTTATTCCCAGGGAAGTTGTGTATAACCGGATGCGCAAGCTTCGTATCCTGACAAGGACCACACGTCCGCAGGGCTCATCAGTCCGGGGTCAATAAGGTCACTCCTCCCCCCCTCCTGGTTTGCTGTTCTCTCTCCCATCTCTTTCCTGCCCAGTGGACTACTGTCAGAAGCATAGAAGTGCAGAGTTGGAATTCACCCCCCAGGGTCATCTAGTCTAACCCCCTGAAATGTAGGAATCACAGCAAAATAATCCCAGACAGATCCTCTACCATTCCTCACAAAGACCCTTGATCATGTTGGTCACCTTCATCTACATACATTCCAGCTTAAATTGTGGTGCCCAGAACTGTACACAGGACCTCAGGTGTGTTCTGAGAAAGGCAGAATAGAGCATTACTATTACTTCCCTTGATCTGGACATTATACTTCCGTTGATGCAGCCTAGAAGAGCATTAGTGGCCAGCTGTCCCATAAGGGAACTGAACCTGCGACCTTGGTATTATCAACACCACGCCCTAACCAACTGAGCTATCTAGCGATACTATACTTTTTTTTTTGCTAGCCATTGTTTTTGAACCATATTTAGTCTGTTTCTTAGTGTGAACTGCTTTGACCCCAGATGCCATGGAGGAAAATGCAGTGGATAAATGAATTGTATGTTCTGATAAATTCACTTGCTGCAATTCTGCTGCAATTAAACCAACAAAGCAGTTCTGGTTTCAGGCCAGCAGAGGCCGCTGCAACATTACATATCCAACAGAAGTGCTCAGAGGCACAAGGTGGGAACTGGGGCGCCCTTACTGGAGCTGGTTGGTAACCGCCATCCGGATACGATCTCTGGCTTTGAGGATCTTCTCCAGCCGGTGGATGTCGTAGGTGTTGGGGTTTCGGAAGGGAATGTCGTCCGGCAGGCCAGTTACTTCGATGGCGTCCGGAGTGTCCCTGATCAACTTGTATGGCACCAGGACGGGTCGGTTCAGGCCCAGAGCTTCTCCTGAAACAACAGCAGAGGATATAGCGGGATGCAAAAGGCCCAAGACGGAGAACCCTGCCACGTCTCACAGCCGAAACGAAACCGGCCTGGTCCCCATCCTGTTTGCAGTTTCCAAAACCTCCCTGGAAAAAGCTGGTCCTAAACCGTAACTGCGAACTCTGAGTAAAAGTTAGTCGGCTACTGCCCGTTCTCTCTCATGAACTGAGCAGAAGGAGGCAGCAAGCAGACTTGGAAGTAGCAGAGAGATTTGCATGGTGTACAGTGGTACCTCGGGTTACAGACGCTTCAGGTTACAGACGCCGCTAACCCAGAAATAGTACCTCGGGTTAAGAACTTTGCTTCAAGATGAGAACAGAAACCACGCAGCGGAGGCACGGCAGCAGCAGGAGGCCCCATCAGCTAAAGTGGTGCTTCAGGTTAAGAACAGTTTCAGATTAAGTATGGACCTCCGGAACGAATTAAGTACTTAACTCGAGGTACCACTGTACTATTTCTGGGTTAGCGGAGTCTGTAACCTGAAGTGTCTGTAACCTGAGGTACCACTGTACACCATGCATATCTCTTTGCTACTTCCATGTCTGCCTCCTGCCTCCTTCTGCCCAGTTCATGAGAGAGAACGAATTAAGTTCTTAATCTGAAGTACCACTGTATTATTTGTCTCAAGCGACAATGGAGTGTGCCACCCAGGGGTGAAGTCAACCCCCTGTAGAATCCCAGTGTCTGCTGTAGTGGCAGAGACCACTAACTCATAACTGCTGCCTCCTGTGTTGTTTTTGCTGCGTTAGAAGCATTGGACTGACCTCCCTGGGGCGCAAGGTGACCTGGGCTGCACAGACAACAGGACCACCCCACCCCCCTCTCGACCTCACTGATGTGATCCAAAGGAAAGAAGAGCCATATGTTCGGCACCAGCTTGGCTGCAGGAGTTGCCGGAAGGAGGCGTACAAGGTTGTCTTAAAGACTTAGCCTTTTCTCCTCCCAAAGGCAGCGGGCAGTATGGAGTTTTCCTCAGGGTTTACTCCTGAAGCTTTCTCACAAATAACTCCAGCACTTGCTGGAGTTTAGGAGGCCAGATTACACAAGGCCTCTTTCTCGAGCCTTCCTGTTGCTGGAGACACCACAGGCCCCTGCCTCTTTGCCTTACTGAGTTGCACTCTGCCCTCGTTCCCCGTGATTCCAAAATTATCCGCCTCTCCCCACAGGAACCAACCCAGACCCTGCGGTCGTCCACTGAGGCCCTCCTCCATGGGGCAAGAGAAGGATGGCCTTTTCAGTGGTGGCCCCCTGCTTACAGAAGCTTTCCCGGGGAAGTTCTCCTGGAGCCATCATTACATATCACCGGGCACCAGGCAAAAACCTTTTCTTTTCTGACTGCCAGTGTCACCACAGCAGATCTAGTGTCGCTCGCAGAGCAAGGCAACCCACCGTATTTTTCGTTGAAGAGCTCCTTCACTTGCTCTCGGAGAATCACCTTCTCGCCTAAGCGGTTGGCGTCGTCCTCGTCTGCGGAGACAGGAAACAGGGAGCTGTCATCTTGGGAGCTCTTCCTCCCACCCATCCGGTTGCTGACATAACCCACTGAATGGGACAGGTAGTTTGCCTCTGCCTGGTTTATTTTAGCTCGTTACGTTAATTCCCCGCCTTTCCTCCAAGGAACTCAAGGTGGCGTACGCATGTCTTCCCATTTTATCCCCAAAACAACCATGTGAGGTGGGCTAGGCTGAGGGTGACCTTCATGGCTGAGTGGGGATTCGAACTCTGGTCTCCCACGTCCTAGTCCGACACTCTAACCACTACAGTGCACTGGCTAATTGTCTAGCTTGTGTGTAGGAGCTGCATCAAGACTTTGATGTGAGGAGTGGGAAGCGTTTTGCCCTTTGCTCCGAACTGGAATTGGGCAGTGCTGGATGTTTTGTTCAAGGCCAAAATTCGGCCCCCTCCCCTGCTTTTGCCTCCCATTCTGGCTCAATTCACTACATCATAGTTGCAAAGCTCTGGGCTCGAATGAAGGGTAGCATATAAATGTAACAAACAAACAAATTAAAAATTTGCAAGCCAGTTTGAAGGTGTGAGTCATCTGATTTCAGGCCATTTAGTGCTTGAGGGGTAGGGCAAATACAGATCTGTTCCTGGGTGGGGGGGGGGGAGGTTCCGCCACCCCCCACTTTATGATAACCATATCTGGTGCCTGTCAGACGTTTTGGACTACAACTCCCATCAGCCCCAGCCAGCACAGCTTTGCCGGGAGTCATGGGAGTTGTAGTCCAAAGCACCCAGAAGGGCACCAGATTGGGAGGAAGATGATATATAGCCTGTTGCCACCCGGGTCTGCAGCTCTTCATGCTATCAGGGTGGAAGGATGTCCTGAAGGATTTAGAAGGATCCGGAGGAAAGGGGCTTGGCATCCCCTTCACTCTTTGAGCTTCATGCCACTTATGCTCAGTTTGGCAGACGTGGGTGTGTTGATGGTAGCAGACAAAGAAAGGAAACTCTGGACTGAAACACACGGTTGGGTATTTTGCTCAGTCTGAAACAGCACCAAGCACAGCTGCCTCACACTGAGCAGCTCTTAATTGCTGTTGGACTACAATTCCCAGCTACAAATTCCCCAGCTATGGTGCGTCCCCAGCTGCGCACCACCAATGGGGGAAACGGCAGGGCCAACGGTGTGCTTCAGAAGGTGCCATTGCACACCAGGGACTGACTGCTCCCGTTCCATCATTGAGACTCATAGCGGTGTGCAAGGTCACAAAAATCCCATCATCCTGGAAGCACCCTAGGGTGCCAATGCAGCCTTTGTCACCGGTTGTGTTCATCTTGAGGACACAAGAACTGCCAGCGGGCAGTATGTGAGTATGATCGCCCGCTCCTGCTTCAACACAACTTAAGTCCAAAGTACCTAAAGGACCATCTGATTCCTTATGCTCTGCCTCGATCACTGAGATCCTTTGATGGCCACTCTCTGAGGTTCCTCACACCCCTGGGGTTTGGTCAGTCTTTACTAGAGGCCTCCAAGCCTTTAATGCAGCAGTCTGTGCCCTGTGGAACTCCCTGCCACTAGAGGCTCAGTGGGAATTATCCCTGCCTTCCTTCAGGTGTCTCCTATAAACTGTTACTCAGCGCTTTGCAAGGTGACTTTCCATTTTTTGCCAGCCGGAATTTACTGCTCTTTTTATTTATCTCACAGTAATTCTGTATGCTGTATTTTTTTATGGAAGTGCTATCTATAAATAGTTTTAAAAAGTAAACAAACCTCCTCCTTATTCTGCCCCAAAGACCTAATCCAATGCCATTGATGACAATTGCACTTAATGAGAGATATAAAACGCAGAGAAGTTGTACTGCACCCTTTATGAAATTCATGGCTACTGTAGAACTCCTATGTCAGCTCCTTCAACCTAGGAGTAAGGTCCTCTCTAGCTAACCTAAGAACATAAGGAGAACTCAGCAGGATCAGACCAGATCCCCCGATGGAATAGCTATGAACAGGTCATGAGAGCCACAGATTTATCTTGCGGTGGCTGCTTCCCAGCAACTGCTCTTCAAGGGCATGCTGCCACTAATCCTGATTGCTATTTGTCATTGATAGTCTTATCCTTCTGCCTAATCTCCTTTTGAAAGCTGTCCAAGGATGAGGTCCTCGCTGCATATGGTGGCAGTGAGTTCCACAGTTCAGCTGTGAAATGAAGCACTTCCTTTTTTCTGTCCTGAATCTCCCAACTCTCACCTCACCTGACCATAGAGAGGGCCTTCTCTGTGGCAGCCCCTAAGTTGTGAAACTTCCCTCCCCACATGGTATTTTCGCAATACAGCTTTTAGAGAATGCTGAAGACACACCTGGCGTTTTATACTTGAGGTGTACATTTTTAGGACCCATCTTATTTGTGAATTTTAAGTTGTTTGAAAAAGTCTCCAAAATTGTGTTTTAATTGTTCTAAGCTGTTGTGGGATCTTTGGCTGAAGTCCAGGTAAAATAAATAATAATAATAATAATAATAATAATAATAATAATAATAATAATAATAATATTGTCTATTTTTCCACTGTACAAAGTGGGTACAACTCCTAAGATTGCTTATTCTCAATTTAAGTGGGGCTAAGAGTCAACCTATAGATCTGCAATCTGATCTCCTGTGCCTGGTTAAATTTTAATATTCAAAGCAGCCTCTGGGAGGGAAGCAATGAAGCTGAACCACGGCTACATTCACACCATACATTTAAAGCACGATGATATGCCACTTTAAACAGCCATAGATCCACCCTCCCAAAAAGAATCCTGGGATCTTAAGGGTGCTGAGAGTTGTTTGGAAACGACCTCTCTTCCCCTCACAGAGCTACAGTTCCCAGCGTGGTTTTAACAGTCAATCCCTCTTCCCATGCAACTCTGGGAACTGTAGCTCTGCAAGTGGAACAGGGGTCTCCTAACTGCTCACAGCCACCCTCAACAAACTACCATTCCCAGAATGCTTTGGTGGAAGTCACGGCTGTTTAACGTGGAACCATGTTGCTTTAAACATAGGGCATAACTGTGGCCCAGGTCGGGGGCAAAGCTCAGGTCAGGGTGCAGCCTTCCTGGCCAAGCTGCCATCTCACTTCATCCCATCGCCACCTGTTATCTACAGAATCATAGAACTGGAAGGGACCGCAAGTGTCATCTAGTCCAACCCCCTGCAATGCAGAAATGCCCCCCCAATAGTTCCCTGAAATTGTGATGGTTGGCAGCCTCTTTGGCTAGTTGTGGGGCACCCCCCACAGGCTCAGCCGCTCCACAGCACACCTAAAATGCCAGCTACAGTCCCTGGACATACAGTGGTACCTCGGGTTAAGAACTTAATTCGTTCTGGAGGTCTGTTCTTAACCTGAAACTGTTCTTAACCTGAAGCACCACTTTAGCTAATGGGGCCTCCTGCTGCCGCCGCACGATTTCTGTTCTCATCCTGAAGCAAAGTTCTTAACCCGAGGTACTATTTCTGGGTTAGTGGTGTCTGTAACCTGAAGTGTCTGTAACCTGAAGCGTCTGTAACCCAAGGTACCACTGTATTTAAAACCCACCAGGGCCCTTCCACAGCCGCTCGGTTTAATCGCATGTTCCCTTAGCCAAGCGTTTCTTGTCTGCTACCATCCATGACGCACCCACGGAGCAACGTACCGTGCAAAGCAGCGTAAGCTTTTTCCAGTGTGGAAATCCGTCTAGGCGCTAAGGAAAGAGAGAAGGGGGAGCGAGAATGAGCGGAGGTCAGTTTTCGCACGAGAACCGAGCCCAAAAGGCTGCGGCTGATCCACACACGAAGCTCGCCCCCGTCTCCCGAAAGCTCTGTGCCAAAGTTAAGCTACACATCTAGAGGCAAGCTGCCTTGGGGCATTGCACCAAAGGCATCATCGCTCATGGCAGTGGCATCCGTTCTACTGCTCCCCTGTGGTCAAGTGGTTTTCCCCGGGGACCAGGGCCATAGCATATGAGTTGCACGCAGAAGATTGTGGGGTCAGTATCCAGTATCTCCAGCTAAGGCAGGGAGAGGCTCACTCCCCACACAGCATCTCTTAGCAAGATGAGGAAAGGGGGAACCTCTCGCTTGAAACCCTGGAGTCGTGGTAGGCAATATTGACCAAAATGGCCCAGTGGTCTGAATTGGAATCAGGTAGCTCACATCCTCTGCTCCTTTTAATATGTTGGGTGGCGCTGTGGTCTAAACCACTGAGCCTCTTGGGCTTGCCGATCAGAAGGTCGGTGGTTTGAATCCCCGCGATGGGGTGAGCTCCTATTGCTCTGTCCCAGCTCCTGCCAACCTAGCAGTTTGAAAGCACGCTAGTGCAAGTAGATAAATAGGTACCGCTGTGGCAGGAAGGGAAACGCCGTTTCCGTGTGCTCTGGTTTCCGTCACGGTGTCCCATTGCACCAGAAGCAGTTTAGTCATGCTGGCCACATGACCCGGAAAGCTGTCTGTGGACAAACGCCGGCTCCCTTGGCCTGAGAGCGAGATGAGCACCGCAACCCCATAGTCGCCTTTGACTGGACTTCACCGTCCAAGGGTCCTTTACCTTTTATCTACTTAAAAACCCACTAATTCTATTGTGTGTGTGCATGCCCTTTAAGTTGTGCAATGTGTTTTATTTACGTATGTTCCGGCGTACAAGACAACTTTTTATCCCTGGAAAAATTACCCCCAAAGTCGGGGGTCATCTTATATGCTGGGTATACATGTTGGGAAGAAGGAGAGGGAGCCGGTGAGCAGAGGTGCCCCTTCTGCCATTGCTCCTCCTCCCTCCCCACAGAAGGGGACACGGAAAGTCCTTCCAAGTGCGGCGTTCAGCTGCCCGCCCACCAAACGCCTCGCCTCGGGCTGCTGCTGCTGCGATGGCAGAGGCAGCGGAGGGGTGTGCGCTCTGCCCCTGGCGACGCTCAAACTCTCTAAAATTGAACAGCAAAAGTTGGGGGTCGTCTTATACGCCCAGTCGCCTAATACACCAGAATCTACGGTATTAAATTTGAATACCACCCTTCATCCAAAGATCACAGGGCAGTTCGTAACATAAAACAATGGCATGTGCTGCTTTGTTCTGGCCGTAGGAAAAGTTAGCCTTGTGGGGTGGCAGTAAGTGTGCCAGACTAGGACCCGGGACGCCTGATCTCAGGGTGCCAACTTGGAACAAAATATGGGGAGGGGGCAGGTAAACCCCTCTCAGTTAATCGATCACAAGACGCGGCACACACGCACCATTTGAATGGCAGTGCCCATCAACTTTGTGGGGCTTGGCCCCCTGAAATATTTTATTGGTGTGTGTGTGTGAAGGGACCTCAGCCCCTAGGAGATGGCTCCTATGCCTGGTCTCAAATCCCCACTCAGTGATGAGGCTCACTGGGTGTCCTTGGGCTACTCACTGCCTCTCAGCCTATGCCTACCCCACAGGGTTGTTGTGTGAGGATAAAACGGGGAGCGGAAGAACTTTGTACGCCATCATGAGCTCCTTGGAAGGAAGGTGGATTAGAAATGTAATACATGAATAACAAGAAATTGCAAGGGTAATATGGGATATGCAAACAATCAATCTTGTTTGGATATCTTTTTGAGCATATGGAATCTGTATGAATATGTAAATATTTAAATTCAGATTGATGGATTATTCTTATTATCTGACGTTTCTTTGCTATTAAACTTTTTTTTTTTAAAAAAAGATAAATACATTTTTAAAAATCATTGCTTTCTTGCTTTAAGCTGAAAGTTTAAAAGGTACTCTGCTTTCAGGTGGGCAAAGCGTTCCCTCCCTCCTCCTCCCTGCCGCTGGGCAATTCAGGAGGCTTGGAAGAAACTCTTCTTGATAAATTGGCAAACGGGTCACTAATAATAATAATAATGATAAGTCGCCTTCTACCCAGCAATTTCCTTTCCCCCTCCTTTTTTGGAATAAGCATAATACATGCAACATATTGACCCTAATTACCCTTTTTTTTCTTTTTCAAACATATTTGTTCTCCATCTCTCTTGCTTTCGAAAACCCCATTTTCCCAAACATGTCATTTTTCAGACCGAAAAATTTTGGGTTACACCATATCCCCTTTACCAAAAGTCATAGAGAGCTTTCCTCCTTAATACGATTTCTGCTTCTGATGGGCTGAGTTCTCAAAATGTGAGCTCTCCATCGGAATAAGCAATCTGCCACCCCAACCCCACTCACTCTTGTTCCCTCACTTGCAAAATGGACTTAACATTGAACTCAGAGGTTTCTGAAGTATGAGAAAAGAGGTTGTAAAGCACATTCGCCATTTAAAATGTTATGGAAGGCCCCTTATATACCACACTGTTGCTCCATCCAGCTTACTTTTGTCTGGACCAGGGACAGGGAATTTGTGAACCTCCGGTGGTTGTTGGACGACAGTTCCCACCACCTCTAACCATTAGTCATGCTGGCTAGGGCTGGTGCGAGTTGAAATCCAATAACATCTGGAAGGCATGGAGTTAGGGAAGGGTAATTTACACTGAGAGGGACGCGGGTGGCGCTGTGGGTAAAAGCCTCAGCGCCTAGGGCTTGCCGATCGAAAGGTTGGTGGTTCGAATCCCCGCGGCGGGGTGCGCTCCCGCTGCTCGGTCCCAGCGCCTGCCAACCTAGCAGTTCGAAAGCACCTCCGGGTGCAAGTAGATAAATAGGGACCGCTTACTAGCGGGAAGGTAAACGGCGTTTCCGTGTGCGGCTCTGGCTCACCAGATGCAGCTTCTCACGCTGGCCACGTGACCCGGAAGTGTCTCCGGACAGCGCTGGCCCCTGGCCTCTTAAGTGAGATGGGCGCACAACCCCAGAGTCTGTCAAGACTGGCCCGTACGGGCAGGGGTACCTTTACCTTTACCTTTACCTAATTTACACTGACTAGCTCTCCAGGCCTTTTCGGTTGTCTTTCCTAGCTCCAGACAGAGATGCCATAGGCTGAACCTGAGATGGTCTGCATAAAAAGCACACACGTTTTGTGTGTTTGTGTGTGTTCAATTCGTAAATGCTCAGCTGTTTATCAATGAGACGCTTTCTGTTGCTCAAGCTTCTGCTGCTTTGCTTGGTCTGTTTATGGGTCATTGCAGTGACTTCTATTGCAATGCAATGTTTCTCATTTTATGCAGTGCCTTTGGCTCTTAAGAGAACTTTTCATAATAAGCCGCTAATGAAAGCCGTTTTGAACAAATTGGAAACTGAGCATCCAAACAAGGCCAACTAGGCTGTTCGAAAACCAAGGTACAACTGCAGTTCATATTAGTTATACAGAACTAGCATTCTGAACTACAGTCATACCCTGGTTTTCGAACAGCCTAGTTCTCGAATGTTTTGGCTCCCGAACGCCGCAAAACCGGAAGTGATCGTTCATGTTTGCGAACGACCTTTGGAACCTGAATGTCCGACACAAGTTCTGTGGCTTCTGATTGGCTGCAGGAGCTTCCTGCAGCCAAGCAGACGCCGCGCTTTGGTTTCCAAATGCTTTGGAAGTCAAACGGACTTCCGGAACAGATTCTGTTTGACCTCCAAGGTACGACTGTATTATAAACAGACCAAATATAAAATGGCTGGACTCCCGTCAAACAAAATGAAATATGGCCAGACACATTTTGGCCCTGTGGTCATCTTCAGTTTGGCATGTATATATAGAATATGAATTTACAGGGTAACATACAATTTAAAACAAGCAATGGAATACATGGACACACACACACGAGAGAGAGAGAGAGAGAGAGAGAGAGAGAGAGAGAGAGAGAGAGATGTGAAAAGCAACTACATCTGCAAAGACACACAGAGCTAATGCACATACAGAATGGAGAATACCATGGAGCAAAAATTTAACAGACAAAAGGCCACCTCCCCCAAATGGATGGCCCCACAAAATTGTTAAAGTTGTCTTGCTTTCCAGAATGGAAAGGTATACTTAAGTCTTTGGTTGCACTGGGCACTTACCAGGCTTGGGAATGAGTCCTTGGAAAGGCCTGGAAAACAAAATATGTATTAATAAATAAGTAAGCAATTATTACAATTTTCATAATTGATTTAAGTATTTCCTTTCCTTAACTCCCCCCACCCCCAGCCCCATTTCAGTCTTTGTTCTTTGTGGGTTATGGTGTGATTTATTTCTCCTGTTTATAATAAGCAATCCCACCCCAAACTTACTTTAATATTTAGTTATAGTGCCATGTACGTTTGGCAATAAAGAACTTTTTAAAATTTTTACAAAAGGGGGGGATAAGGATTTCCCACCATGTCTCATACCGTATTTACACGAATCTAATGTGCACCTCAGTTTTCAAAACCTTGAGACCGAGAAAAGTATTTGCTGGCGAATGCAAACGCGCCATCAAATCCAATGTGCACGCTAAATCGCAACGTTCTTTGGCCCAGAAAGGTGCGCATTACTTTCGAGTAGCAGGTGGGAGAACCTTTCTGCACCTTCTTCACCCGCTAGGCCAGATACCTTTGGAAGGGAAATGCACAATAGTGGTGGGCAAGACCAACACATCCACATTCTCACACGCATACAAACCCACATGGATAGTATGCCTGTAAGACTAGGAAGAAACCCTGAGCGTCTTGTTTTAGCAGAGAGTCATAAATGTAGGCCACAAGGTGGAAGGCCCACTCCAGCACAAACACACTCGCCCTCACAAAAGCACAACCTGGGAAGGATCCCTGAGGAGGGAAATACCTTGTTACCGTGAACTTGATCTTGTCTGCCACGGCTAATATCCTCTCCAGGTTCTGGGAGCCGAAGGTGCAGGGCTTCCGGAAGGGGATCCCCGGGGGCAGCCCGTCGATGATCACAGAGCCCGGGTTGCTCTTGATGCGCTTGTATGGAACCTGGACAGGGTACTTGATGCCCAACGCCTCACCTGGAAGGCAAGGCAGGAAGGTGACAGGTGGGCAGGATGGTACAGTGGTTATAGCACTGGGGTTGGAGGCAGGTATGCCCAGGTTCTGCTCCGGCCTGGCCTTGATAAACGTGGAGTGGAAGTCCGGGTCGGTGATAACAGACAATGCTGTTGGGGCCATGCTGCCTTGCCAGGATCAGCCCCCATATGGAAATGTAAAAGGAAAGAGGGTACTTTCTATCATAACACCGGTCTTGGAAGACCTACATTGGCTCCCAGTACGTTTCCGAGCACAATTCAAAGTGTTGGTGCTGACCTTTAAAGCCCTAAATGGCCCCGGTCCAGTATACCTGAAGGAGCGTCTCCACCCCCATCGTTCTGCCCGGACGCTGAGGTCCAGCGCCGAGGGCCTTCTGGTGGTTCCCTCATTGCGAGAAGCAAAGCTACAGGGAACCAGGCAGAGGGCCTTCTCGGTAGTGGCACCAGCCCTGTGGAATGACCTCCCACCATATGTCAAAGAGAACAACAACTACCAGACTTTTAGAAGACATCTGAAGGCAGCCCTGTTTAGGGAAGCTTTTAATGTTTGATGTATTACAGTATTTTAATGTTTTTTTGGAAGCCACCCAGAGTGGCTGGGGAAGCCCAGCCAGATGGGCGGGGTATAAATAATAAATTATTATTATTATTATTATTATTATTATTATTATTATTATTGGGCATGTGGGATGGTAAAAGCTTTCTGGGATATGATATATAATGAGTTTAAGATAACTTTTGTTAAAAAAAAACCAGAGGCCTTTTTGTTAGGTGTTATAGGCGAGGAAGTACCAAAAGAAAAGAAAAGACTCTTTATATATGCAACGACAGTGGCAACAAGAATGCTTCTTGCCCAGAGATGGAAAGAAGGAGAAGTACCGACTAGCAGACTAAGCTGATGGAATATGGTGAGACTGACGAGAAAGATCAGAAACCAGGAAGACCAAGTCTTTTTAAAAGACTGGAATAACTTTTTAACGTATCTGAAAGACCACTGCAGACAGCTGAAATCATTGGCAGGAATACAATGACACTTGTAAAGTAAAACGAACTTTGGTTACTATGATTACATAATAGATGGATTATGGTAAAAGATGCAGAAAATAGAAAAAAAAATGTTAGAAATGGAACACATGGAGGGAGGGAAGGAGGTCTGAAGGTTCGAAAGAACCTCTGTTTATTTTCCTTTTTTGGAACGGTTATGTATAACTTTACGCAAAACTAATTTTTAAAAAATTATTATCAGCCCCCATATGATCAGGAGATAGATCAGAGAACATCACAGAGGGGAAGACTGTGGACATGAATCACCATGCCCTGAAACAAACCTCAGAAGACACCACTGGACCAGCGACTTCTGCTGGAGGAGACCTCCAGGGCCTAGAACTATCTCTACCACCACAGCCTTTGGAGGCTGCTCTGCTCTCCTCTCACCCTGCTGAGGACCACCTACAAACATTGCAGCTCTCTCCAGGGACTCTTGCTTTGAGCAAGATAGAATGTTTAGGGTCTGATGAGCTGCACTCAAGGGTGCTAAAGGAGCTTGCAGGTGCAATTTCAGAGCCTCTGTCTATAACCCTAGACAATTCTTGGAGAATAGGTGAGGTTCCTGCAGACTGGAGGTGGGCAAACGTCGTCCCCACCTTCAAAAAACTGTAGGGAGAAGATCCACGTAACTATCTACCTACCCCAAGGCCCCTTCCAACTCTGCAATTCTATGATTCTATGAACCCCAAGTGTCAAGATTAGCATCCAGCCAGATTACTCACCATACTTCTTATTGAACAGATCTTGAACCTGTTCCCTTAGCGTGTTTGCAATATCTATCCTCGAAAGCCGAGTGTCGTAGTTTTCTGTGCGAGAGAGAGAGAGAGGAAACTATCATAGAGTTCTGCCCGTTGAGGTTTTTTTTTGGGGGGGGGGAGTCACAAATCGCAACAATGCTTAACTATAGTACACTTTTACAACAGGGAAAACCTTGAGATAGGCTCAGCTCTGAAATAGCCGGTCCATTTTTTATAAAACCAAAAGGGAAGGGCATGGGAGCATCCTAGAACAATGTCAGATACCTGCTCCTTTTTCATACAATTCTGTTTTCATTATTAGGGGGAAAGCTAACAACAAGGGACATTTCAGCTGCAATCTCAGTCATACTAATGTGAAGTAATTTGCCACTCAAATCAGTGGGGCTTACTTCTGAGTAGACAGTAGAAGGATAGGGACGTTTGTCTGAGGCCCAATAAACACTGGGATGTCAACAGTAAAATAAATTAACACCACATAATTTGGGAAATCAGATGGATTGTGGTCGTGGTAGCAGTGGCAGATCTCCATTTCTCACCTTGAAATCCTGGTCTTTTCACCGGTTCTTCTACAAGACGTTCACTTGAGTCTCTCTCACTGGCTGCCAACAGAAGAGGCACCAAGGTTCTTATTTATTTGTCTTAATTTCAACGTCTTCTCTGAGGACTGTCCGCATCACACATCCTCTTCCACATTTAAAGCAGCATCTAGTTATTCCCCTCTTCAGCATCCAACCCCACGATGCCCCACAGAGTGGGCTGTTTCTGACCCAATTCTACCCACTGAAATCAATTGGACTTAAGTTGGGCAACACCCTACATTTAACACGGTGTTATACCGCTTTAAACAGTCATGGCTTCTCTCAAAGAATTATTTAGCTTGCCAAGGGTGCTGGGAGTTATTAGGGAGCCCGTCAAGAGAGTTATGATTCCCAGAATTCCCTGCGAAGGGAGATTGGCTATTAAAGCACTCCATGAACTGTAGCTCTGTAAGGGCCGCACCCTTAACAAACCTCAGCTTCCAGGATACTTTGGGCGGAAGCCACGACTGCTTGAAGTGGCGTCATAGTGCTTTAGATGTTTAGATGGGGCCTTATCATGCCCATTCGTTGCAGAGGTTCTACAACTAACACTGGATTCGACCCCACGAGTTCTATTTTGAACTCTTAGGGCTAACAGTATGTCCCAAGCTAAACTGGCCTGTTCCAAAAATGGATTACCTCTTTCGTTAGGTGATCCTAAGGCTCAGGACTGTATCAATGCTTATTCACACAAGCATCCTTGCCCCTAAAAGCTTACAGTCTATATGTAAATAAGGCGAGACAATGCAAGAGAGCAGACCCTCCATGTGTCCCTATTTTCCAGGGACTGTCCTGGATTTACAGAAGCTGTCCTGGGTTTTGATCCCAGAATGTCCTGCTTTTCCTTAGGACGTCCCTATTTTCATTAGAGAAGTGTTAGAGGGCATGGAGTTATGCGACCCCCAAGCTAAGGAGATAAGTAAATTTAAAAGACATCTAAGGCAGCCCTGTACAGGGACATTTTAAAAAAATGTTTAGTGTTTAATTATGCTTGTATATATGTTGGAAGCCGCCCAGAGTAGCTGAGGCAACCCAGTAAGATCTCATAGACCGTTGATGGTCCACATGACGCAGTTTGGGAATCCCTGGGTTCATTAATCAAATCACTGGAAATAAATGTGTTTTACCTATTGTTCCTGGGCTATCAGAAACTGTCTCCTTCACTGCTTCGGTAAGAAGTTCTGGCCTGAAAGAGAAATTTGCAATAATAATAACAGTAATAATGGGGAAACACAGGAAGCTGCCTTCTCTTGGTGGGACACGGTTGGGCCAAAGCGAGAGGAAGGCTTTGAACTTACTTCTTGATAACAAACCGGATACTGCTGCTTGCCTGGAGGATCTTTTTCAGTTTCGCAATCCCGAAGCAGTTTGGTCGCCTGAGCAAGATCCCGTCTGGCAAGCCCACGACAAAGAGATCTTCCGGGTACATCAGGAACTTGGAATACGGGACTTTGACAGGCTCGGAAATTCCTATGGCTTTAGCTGCAAGCGCAAGGAACACAACTTTCAGAATGGATCTTTGGCCTGAGCCCCCGTATATTAAAGGTCGTCGGCAAAACACCACTGAGCATGTTAAATGCTTGCTGCTGCCAACATGGTATTACCTCAGAAAGGATACTGCTGAATAGGAAATGGTTTAGAAAAAGGTTGCCTCTCTCCATAAAAAACGACCCGGACACTGTTAATCCTCTGAGGCCCTTTGTATGCCTTTTCCAAGAGCTCTGGAGGGTTGCAACAGAAGAAGGGGCCTTTTTTGCAGTGGCCCCCCGTTTGTGGAATGCTCTCCCCAGGGAGCATCGCCTGGTGTCTTCATTATACATCTTGAGGCGCCAGGTGAAAACACTCCTCTTCAACCAGGCCTCTGGCGGATTAATATTCTACAGCCTTTTAAATGTGTTTGTGTTATTCTTTTGTTTTAACTATCTAATATGTGCTTTTATGGAGAGACTATTTTTTATCTTGTGATCTTCGCATCACAAGATGGGGAGGAAAAAATAGCTGTCCTGCATAGGAAGTTCTAGAGAAGCCGTGAGGAACCCAGAGCCCTCCAGATGTGCGAAGCTTAATGGCAGATCCAGATTCCAAAAAGCACACTTAAAAGAAAGAAGCCAAGTATCTCACCGTATCTAGCGTTGAACAAAATTTCTACTTGTTTCCTCAAGTGACTTAAAACGTCACCGACGCCATCTGGAGAAAAAAAAAGCAGCAAACTCAGGGATTAACGGCAATAAGACTCACATGGGGGGGGGGGAGGAGGTGTTATCTTGGCATCCTCAAAGAAAAAATTCCAGGCTAGCTCATAAACAAAGGACTAACATGCAGAACAATGCAAGGAATAAAGCAACAGCAAAAATCACAAGCAAGCAGAGGAAAGTACTGTCAACAGCACTGATAAAATTAGACACGTCTGGGAAAATGCGAAAGAATAATGCTGGAGGCCACAAGCAGGAGAGGGAGAGGAGTCGGGCAGGTCAGTGTTGCACAGATGCACCGACCTGCCCATCCCTCATTAAAAGGTCTTCCCTATTAGACTCCAGGTCTGGAGAGACTATTCCTCTAGTGAGGAACCAACACCACAAAGGGCCTCCACACCTACCACCTGCCTCATCTGAGATGGTGGGGGTGGGGTATGGTGAAGGGCCGATGAAGGCCATCTTCAGGTACCTGCAGGCCTGCACTGGAGGAGGTGCTCCGTCAGGTATCCAGGCAACGGGCCAAACTCACCTTTGCCCTCCATCTGCTTCTCATTATGTTGTAAATCATTGCTGGGCCCTTTATCTGAAACCAGAGAGGAGACAGGGCATTTAGCAGGAAACTAAACATCCTAGCTGAGGACTGTAACCTGAAAAATGCATTATGTTAAGGGAAATTGCCGGCAAAAAAAAAGTGTAGATTAGTCCAGCCTTCACGCAAATGCGTTTATTAGGAGAAATTTGCAAGCGGGCGAATCTTCACGAGGCTTTTTTTAAAAAATACATTCTTGCAAACTGCTGAAGTGTGGAGAACTGAATTTAAGATGGCGAAAATGAGAAACCAAGAGAAGTGAAGATGGCAGATCCTTCCATCCTGAGAAATTTCCTGGCCAACCTCTCCTCTCTGCCACTGACCCCCACTTGCCTCACCCTCAGTCCATCGCTTTGGTGATGCCAATGATGTGGCAGAGCCACCCCTGCCTCAGCCCCTGGCCCCCTCTCAACTCTCCCCACATTCACACCATATATTTGAAGCGCTATGACAACACTTAAAACCGTCATGGCTTCCCCCAGAGAATTCTGGGAGCCATCGTTTGTTGAGGGTGCTGTTAGGTGACCCTCTTGTTCCCCTCACAAAGCTACAATTCCCTTCGGGGTGGTTTAACAACCAATCCCTTTTTCCAAGGGAACTCCCTGCTCTGTGAGGGGAACAGGGGCATCCTAAACAACTCTCGGCCACCCTCAATGTTTTCAGCCTACATCTCCCAGAATTCTCTGGGCCGTAACCCAGCGGGCTGAAAACTGTTCCCAAATCGACACTGCCCATCTAGAAATAATCTTAATCCTGCCGGCATTGTCGAGAGCTTTTATCTAGTCTACCTGGAACGGTGATTTGAATGATGTCCACTTCGTCCGGTTCTATCTTGATGCGTTTTATGCCTCCCAGTTCTCCTGAAGTACCTGTCAAGGAAGATGGGAGACAGGAATGAAAAGCAGAGGGGCGACAACAAATCAGCACTGACTGGTAGAAGTTATCCAGGGTTCGAGGCTGGAGTCTTTTCTGGCATGGTCCTGGAGATGCCCCAGGGGACTGAACCTGGGACCTTCTACACTCAAAGCAGCTGCTCTCTGAGGGACAGCCTTCCTTATGTTAACTTAGGTTATTGGTCCCTCTACCTCAGCATCATCTACATTAGCTGCCAGTCGGAACAGGAAGCACTGGGTTAGATGGACAATGGCCTGGCATTAATTCATTAGATAAAATATCCTTTATTAGGCATAGCAAACCACACATTATCAAACAGACACCGTATACAAATTGTGCAAAATACGAGCTCAACATAACAAGGTTTGTCCCAGTCAGATCTTTAACTCCAGAGAGAATCAGTTTGCATAAATAATACAATACAACACTCCCACATCACCGATCAATTAAGAACCACTAAATCTCTTTATAATGGCCCAGTCTTTCTACATGGACAGCACTCAAAAATTCAACCACTATTAAAGTAATTTGATCATTCCTGTCCGAGAGCAGGTCCTGAAGCGTTGGTAGCATAGAATTAAGCCTATTGAGTTGTAAGGCCTCTAATAATTGTCTTCTGGCAAAAATGCCAAAATCACAAGAAAAGAAAATATGCTCAAAAGTATCAGGTTCTTGTTTACTGCATTTGCAGAGACGCTCTGATTCTGGGAGAGCGAAATATCTGGCAGTACATTTATCACGTGCAAGAGTTCTGGATTCAGGGTCGCTAATTGTCATGATCCCAGAATCCAGCAGTGGCCAGAATAGGGGACTCATGCGAATTAGACTCTACATTTGATTTAATGCAGAAGCAGGGAGCCTGACATAGCTGAACTGAAATTCTTTTCATCCCTAACCACTGAGCATGCTGGCTGGGGCAGTGGGCAGTTGAAGTCCAACAACATTCCTGTGTTGCAGGGGGTTGGACTAGATGACCCCCAAGGTCCCTTCCAATTCTACAACAACCAAAGAGCTGCGGGTTCTGCCCTCCCCTGCGGGCCCCCAAATCTACATAGAATCATAGAGTTGGAAGGGACCACAAGGGTTGTTTGTCCAACTCTCTGCAATGAAGGAATCTTTCCCCCCAATGTGGGGCTCGAACCTATGACCCTGAAATTCAGAGTCTTACGCTTTTACCGACCGAGCTGCTGCTTGACTACTTCAAGCAGTGTGTTGAAAGGACACAATGCGGTAATTCTGGGGTCCTAAGCCAGGGCTTAGGAATCTCCGGCCCATGGGGCTAATAAGGCCTGTTCATGCTCTGCATTTGGTCCGTGAGGCCATTTCAGCCAAGCTACACCCACTTGATTTGCACCTAGCGTCATACAGTCAAAAGGGGGGTTTGCAGGCATTTCCCGAGCAGCTGAGCAGAGCATTGTGTACAGGGCTTTTGCAAGTCGACAATCCTCCTGCTTTCACACGTGTCAGGTGTTGGTGTGGTTGCTCAAGAGCAAACCGGCAAGACTCCGACCTGTCTTTTCCAGCTTTATTATTAGTGCAAACTATTTACAGTGAAAAGTGTCGCAAGTTCATGTCTGGCTCAGTCGCTAGCAGAATCTGGGAGTGACCAGTCCTTGTACCTCCCCCAGCATAATAGCCGTGTGACCCCCATCCTTCTCCTCCCTCTCTGCGCCGAAACCTACTGCGCAGAGTGGGCGCTGGCAAAGGGGTACTTCCCTCCCCTCCACTTCGCTCAGGCTCTGTGTTGAGGCTCTCCCTAGCATCTCCTGGTCCCTGGAGGCGGGGCTTTCCTCCTCGCCAGAGGAGGAACTGCTTCGCAAGAACTTCGGAGGTTCCCTATTACACAACTGCCCTTCCACCTCTCGCCTCTGAGCTGATGGCAGTTCCCTGACAACACAGCTTCGCAAGATCTGAGAATCATACTCCCTTTTCCCATTTCTAATTAAGAGAGCAGTGGCTGTTTGCAGCTTACCTGGTTCACATTCTCCAGAAATGGGGCACTTTTCAGATCTGGCAAAGGAAAGCAATCATAGTTAAATTTCATTTATATCAAGTGCCTGATTTTTTTTTGGGGGGGATACAATGTGCTGTACAACCAAACAGGTATGAACAGCCCACAAAGAAGAGGCAATTCCATAGATTCATTATTTTTTAAAAATGTACAGTGTTTGACCTTGTTTTGCCCTTAGGAGCAAACACAGCATCATTCTGCATAATGGAGGGTCTGTATTAGAGTTGCTATATTTCAAAAAGTGAAAATCCGGACACAAAAGTTTCTTTGTGGTTTTCTTTTTTTTGGCCAAAGTTGTTACATACATCCGGATTTTGCTGGACATTTCAGCGATTTCCACCCGGACACTGCTTTCGAATGCTGTATTCTGGCTATGTACAAAAATTCCGGACATATGGCATAGTCTGTATGGAAGCAGGTGGTCTTTTGGTTATTTGGGATATAATATAAATATAAACAGAAGCAGGCAAATACCCCCAAAAAAACATTAAAACATTTTTAAAAAAATTTTAAAACACAGTTAAAAAGCAGTTGAAAAGAATGTTAACAGTAGTCTCTGCTTGGCAGCTGCAGTGCTTCTGTAGTCTGTCAGGCCCCACCCTAGACCTGGTGGAGAGAGGCAGGAGCAGGGCCCTCAGACTCTCAGCAGATTCGCCTTTCTTGCTGGGCTGTTGGATTCAACTCACAGGCTGCGATCGTATGCCCTCTTACATGGAGGAAAGCCCCAGTGTGCTTAATGTTACTCACTGCTGAGCAGACATGCAGAGGACTGCTCTGTTACCACTGCTCATTTCACTTTCATAATTCACCAAAAGTCCACCATCATAGGCAAATCAGATTACATTCTTAAATGGCACCCGGTGTTGCTCATGGCTGGACCGAGTCCCAACCCATCAGATTCCAGCGCTCCATTGATTCATAAGCTTATTATCTGTTTTGCTGCCTTCCCTGCCTCTGGCATGACTTGTTGATTTAATCGCACTTGCTGCATCCCAGATCCTTAAGAACTAATCTGAGATTGGCAGAACGTAAGAATGGCACAGCGAGAACAGGCCAAAGGCTCATCTAGTCCAGTAACCTGTTCTTACAGGCCAGACAGAGGCCACAATGCCCCCAAGTTCTAGGCAGGGAGAGAAAACATCGAAAAATCTCCTCTGAAGAATTAAATGTGGAGTAGGTAAAGATATGGCGGTCTCTCAGGAATCATTTTGGGGACCCCAAAATAGGTTTTGGGGTGGTGTTGGGAAGGACACCCTTATCACGGCAGAAACTTCCTTTCTTTTCTCTGTTTTAGTTTTTAAAAAATGGTTTCAAAGTCACTGACTCTGGCAGCAACCATGTTTTCCTCCTGTCTAGTAGTGGCATTCCAGGGAGAAAACATGCTGGCCGGAGCAAATTAGAGACACTAAGACACCAGGCTTTCCCAACCTGGCACCTTCTAGATGTTGCAAGACTACAACTCCCATCATCCCTGACCACTGGTTATGCTGGCTGGGGCTGATGGGAGTTGCAATTCAACAACATCTGGAGGGCGCAAGGTTGGTGATGACTATAATATAGCAGCTGGGCCAGGAACTGGGAACCTTGGGTTTTTGAGGAAGTGCTTCCTGCCATCAAGGAGGGGGTTTAACTAGAGGACCTTGCAGGACCCCCCAACTCTATGATTTGATATGGGGTGATACAGGCTTACCTATGACTGGACTGTGAAGTTCCTGCTAAATCAAGAAACGCCATTCTGTGCGGGTCAGGAGAGATTTCCCCAGAAGGGCTGGATGGCTCTATCTTGGTTGAATCTTTGGTAAATTTACTTCCTGGTTGCAAGGAAGGAAGAACAAACAGATATTTTCCAGGCGCAGAGTTTTGAACCAATAATTACCCATGGCCAGCCACAATCTCTCCCTGTCTCTTCCCAGTAAGTCTGCCATTCATACAGATTAGTTTAATAGCTAGTAGTCTGCCATTCATACAGATTAGTTCGAATTGCTATGACTTTATTGAATTGTATTAATCACTTTGGTGAACCTGTTGTTGTTTGCTTTATTTATATGTTATTGTGTGTGATAGCACAGTGATTATAATGGGTTTTTTTTTGTTTTTTGAAGCTTTTGTGATCATTGTGAGCCGCCTTGAGCTCAGCGTTTGTTGTTGGAAAAGCAAAATAGAAGTATCAAATCAAAAATCAAAAGCTATGTGGGAAAGAGATTTGGGCATCAAATGCCCCAATATGGAGGGAAAGGTCCAAATTCTTCCCAGCGGATTTGGGAAGGTAAACTGCACAAATGCTAAGCATATTCTGGTCACCTCCCAAAACTACCAGAAGCTGGGAATTGGCTTGGAAATGGGACATTGTGAGAATGCGGTTAGTCAGCTTAAGGCAGGTTTGGGGAAACGGTGGCCCTCCAGGTGTTGCTGAGATACAATTCCCATCAGCCCCAGAAAGCATGGCCAATGGTCAGGGATGGTGGCAGTCATAGTTCAGAAACAACTGGAGGGCCACTGTCCCCAGTCAGCAAGGCCAATAGTTATGGAGGATGGGAGCTGTAGTTCAACAGCGTCTGGAGGGCGAGAGGTTCCTGGTCTCCGCCAGGGTCTCAGGTAGATGCTTTTCCCATCCTTACCGAGAGATGCTAGGGACTGAGTCTGGGACTGTCTGGAGACAAAGCATGTGCTCTACTCACTGAGCTACCATCCCTTCCCCAAAATGAAAGACTATGCCCAAGGTACCTGTAAAGATCCTTTCATCAAACATCCTGTAAAAGAAAAGGCAACAATTTAGGAGGAGGAGGAGGAGGGAAGGGAGGGGGTAAAAATAATTCAAGATTTCATTTAGGATCTTCAACTAGTGGGTTGTGCTCTGGCCTTAGGGGGGTCACCACAACGGCCATTTTATTGGCTCGATACAAATTACATACTGCTCTTGACTGTTTTTAGTACACTGCTTTGGGATTTTCATGACAAAGTAAAATGTTTAAATGATCAATACAGATGGTTAAAAGCAGTTTTTAAAACACCCACACACACCCCAACCAACCATGCAGAACTAATTAAAAACAAGAATAAGCTAAATCTGATTATTGTCACGTTCATTTGTTATAGCAGGGGTGAAGAACCAATATTGGTAGTGGAATTTTAAAGGAAAGCACATTAAAGTTTGGATTATCTGCACCCTTCCTTGCCGGCAGCCAGTGTGGCAGAGTGGTTAGAGTGTCAGACAAGGACCTGGGAGACGCCAGGGTTCAAATCCCTGTTTAGCCACAAATGGTGTGACTTTGGGGCAGTCGCCGCCTCTCTGCCTAAACCTACCTCACAGGGTTGCTGAGAGGATTAAATGAGGAGGGGTGGAAAGGTGGGGTGTGAATAAAATAAACAAAAGTATGCAGACAATTTGGGGAAACAATGGTCTGTATCCAACTAAGTTTTCCTCAGAACAGATCCACGGGAATGAATGGGTTTAAGTTAGTAATGTTCATTAACCTCAGTGGGTGTACTTCAGAGCTGTTCCATCCATAATGGAGGGGGAGGCAGCCGCCTCAGGCGGTAGAAAAGGAAGAGGCGGCCCACCCCTGCAAGTGCCCAGACTTCCCGCCTCCCCATTGCCGCAGAAGCACCCCACTGTTGGGTGGTTTATGATTTTAAATATTTCACCTCCTGAATATGTTTTTCACTCTGTTGTATATTTAATATTCTTGCACTCCACCTGGAAACGTTTCCATGACGAATGGTATATATTTTAAAATAAAGGAGAAACAGCAATTTTGGGGAAAGATTTTGGGAAACAGCAATTTTGCAGTCCCCCTGCTCACGAGCCTCTCAAAACAATCACGTACCTTTTGATGACGAAATGGATGTTGTGCCTCTCTTCCAATATCCGCTTGAGTTTGGGGACTCCGTACGTGCAGGGCCGTTTGAATGGGATTTTGTCAGGGATGCCGATGATTTCTACCGCTTCCGGGTCGCAAGCAATTTTCCGGTACGGGACAGGGACCATGTGATCGAGCCCCAAAGCTTCAGCTGAAAGTGACAGAACATTTAACCTTTAAAGGGTAAGAACAGACAGGACACTCTTAACAGCAGACACCGTTAAACTGAGTCTGCTACTGGCATGAACCCAGTTTTGCAACCCAGTTTTCCCTGCAGGGAAAGTTTTTTGAAAGTTAAATGCTGCTTTGCCCTTTCAGGAAGCCCTGGCCATGTTTCAAATATGTCGCATTGGCATAATAACAGAGAAAGTTGGAATATAATGTCCTGTGCTCCAGAAACTAAGGTGCCCAACAGGATGCCATGAGTTGAATAAATACTCTGAAGTGCTTTACAAATTATTGTCATCATCCATTAATTTATGGCCATCCTTTTCAGTTCAATGGTAGCCAATATGGTAAAGCGGCAAATCACATCCTCAGTGAAAATACTGGAAGTGGAAGATTGCTCAGCGGGCTCCTAGAATCATAGAATCATAGAGTTGGAAGAGACCACAAGGGCCATCGAGTCCAACCCCCTGCCAAGCAGGAAACACCATCAGAGCACTCCTGACATATGGTTGTCAAGCCTCTGCTTAAAGACCTCCAAAGAAGGAGACTCCACCACACTCCTTGGCAGCAAATTCCACTGTCAAGCAGCTCTTACTGTCAGGAAGTTCTTCCTAATGTTTAGGTGGAATCTTCTTTCTTGTAGTTTGGATCCATTGCTCCGTGTCCGCTTCTCTGGAGCAGCAGAAAACAACCTTTCTCCCTCCTCTATGTGACATCCTGTTATATATTTGAACATGGCTATCATATCACCCCTTAACCTCCTCTTCTCCAGGCTAAACATGCCCAGCTCCCTTAGCCGTTCCTCATAAGGCATTGTTTCCAGGCCTTTGACCATTTTGGTTGCCCTCCTCCTGAAGGCAACACAATGCCCATGGGTAGCTTCTTGGGGACCACAGTACTAACTGTATACATCCAAACTCATAAAGGCAGCAATTGATATAGTATCAGTTCAAAGATGGGCAGGGTCCTAGCAGGACACTGACATAAGGCAGCCTTCCCAAATTTGGTGCCCTCTGTCAGTGTTTCTCAAACTTGGTTCCCCAACTGTTGTTGGGACTACATCGCCCATCATCGCTGCCTGCTGGTCCTGCTAGCTAGGGATGATGGGAGTTGTAGTCCCAAAACAGCTGGAGACCCAAGTTTGAGAAGCACCACTCCAACTTCCACCAGTCTCAGCCAGCTTACCCAATGGCAAGGGATGATGGGAGTTGTAGTTCAAAGGGCACCTAGAAGGCACCAGGCTGAAAAAAGTATGTATTTAATTTATTCCATAAAATTTATATACCAGTTGGTGGTTTTGGGTTTTTTTTTTAAAAAAAAAAAACACTTCAAATATAGGAGACGGCTTTCTGTGGCTGTTGCCCTAATGGTTTTGACTCCGTGAAGGCCTTCTACTGAGGAGGCCTGGAGACCCCATTCAGGCCAACTGCACATTTACTGACTTGATACAAACGAGTTTAAAAAAACACCCAGAAACATTTGCATTAATTAGAAGCTGTGGGCCTGGAAAATGCCATGCCAAGAAAGCAATTAAGTGAAGGGACACATAGCATATGGTGCCTGATGCTGCATCAGAGAATAAGAAAAAGAAAAGGGGGGAAAACACCAGAAAGTCAGGAAAAAAAAGTCCAGAAAATCTCTCCATAATGATATGCACGCCATAAGCACCGTAGATGAAAAACAGGCACTTCACATCCACTCACCATATCTGCTGTTGAACAGAATTTGCACACATTCCCTCAGGGTGTTGATATCCTCGGTTTCTTTTATAAAACCGTCCCATTTATCTAGCAAAAACAAAACAAGAATTTTCCATATGGCATCTCCGGCACAGAGACTCCCCATCCCTCTCACTCTGCCCTCGGGAACAAGGCTTGTGGTTCCTCTCTACTCTGAGAGCAAGCCTGAGCTTGAGGGGAAGTGGGAGGCTCCAACTGCGCCAGCTGCACCGGGTTCAAATCCTGGGCGCTGGACGGTTCCCTTGGGCAAACCCTGCAGCTGGCAAATGGAAACGGTGACTGTAAACCACCCAACGTAACAACGAGAGGAGCAACCGGCTGCTGGATCAGGGCAAAGGCCTATCTAGCCCAGCAGCCTGATCCCCAACCAGACGCCTCTTCTGGGAAGCGCATAACCAGAGCATGGACACAACGACGCTCTCCCCAGCAACTGGCTTCCAACCTCCATTCATTTATTTACTTAAGACCATTTCTATTATGGCCTTATCTGTAAAGAAATTTCCCTCAGCAGCGTGCAGAAAACCAAACGAACAACCGATGTTACAAAAATACACAACAAAACCAGTCATTTTTATTTATTGTATATTATTGCTTAACATCCCGCCTTCCCTCCAATAAGCTCAAGGTGGCATACGTCATTTTTCTCCTCACAACAACCCTGTGAGGTAGGTTAGGCGGAGAGATCGTGACTGGCCCAAAATCACCCAGTGAATCCCATGGTTGAGTGGGTCAGAAATTCTGTGCCAGTAAGCCACAGGCTGTATAAGTACACATCTAATAATTGCTTTTATTCCTTAATGATGGATACCACATACAACTTGAAGCTGAACATCATAGAATCACAGAACTGTAGAGTTAAAAGGGGCCCTGAGGGTCATCTACAATGTAGGAATCCCCTGTAATGTAGGGATCTTTTGTCCAAGGTAAGGCTCAAACCCATAACCCTGAGATTAAGAGTCTTAAAGGTAAAGGGACCCCTGACCATTAGGTCCAGTCGTGGCCGACTCTGGGGTTGCGGCGCTCATCTCGCTTTATTGGCTGAGGGAACCGGCGTACCGTTTCTGGGTCATGTGGCCAGCATGACTAAGCTGCTTCTGGCGAACCAGAGCAGCGCACGGAAATGCCGTTTACCTTCCCGCCGGAGCGGTTCCTATTTATCTACTTGCACTTTGACGTGCTTTTGAACTGCTAGGTTGGCAGGAGCAGGGACCGAGCAACGGAAGCTCACCCTGTCGCGGGGATTTGAACTGCCAACCTTCTGATCAGCAAGTCCTAGGCTCTGTGGTTTAACCCACAGTGCCAACCATGTCCCTGATTAAGAGTCTTATGCTCTACCAACTGAGCTAGGTCAGGAAGGCCCAGTCATATGTTTTAGGACTTGGGAACTGCTCTCTGCTGGCTGATGGAAGATGTGGCGGCAATTCACCACAATGGGCTCATACAGGGAGCAATTACTGCAGCTCCCTTCTGATGCACAGGAATATTCTGAAGTCAGATGGCTGGTGTTCACACATCCCCACCCATAAACAAACTGTGACTAACTCTGTAAGTACTAAAAATATTCTAATAAAACTTTCATGTTAATAGCGACATCCAAAATTCACGTGGCGATAAACCGATGGGTCAAGTAAATGTGGACTCACGGGCTGCTGTGTCAAAAAGGTCGGAAACCATTAGTTAAGACAACACTCAGAGCAGAGGGACCGCCATGTTCTGACTCAGGATAATAGTTGGGAGGGAATTTGCAGAGGAAGGACCACGTGAGCCCCAGGCTCGCTCATGCGCCGCTAAACTATGGTTTGGCGCTGCATGCAAAGCGGCCGATGCTCTCAATTCGTTCCTACGAAAGACCCCTGCCAAACATCCAAAATGAATATTTCATATCGGAAGGATTATCCAAGCGCCTAGGTAATTATTGACACATCTACTTCAAACATTGAGTTCATGACCAGACTTAGAAGAGCGGAAGAAACAAACGATGTATGCGGGTCTAAAAATGGGAGAGTTTGTTATGCTTGGTAAAAAATAAAAATAAAAAAGCTAGCGCCATCAGCCGTTGCTTTTTAGTCCTCTTCACATCAACACTGACGCAGAGATGCAGGTGCGAAATATGACATGGACACCCTATCATTTGCATATCTGGCTGCGGTGCATGAACTGTGGCGCCGTTGCGCTGCCCTTTCAGTTGCGGTAGTGCTGCCGCTCAGCGGGACTGGGGCAGGGCGCAATGCAGGGAAAGAACCAGGGTGCCAGTGGCATTACAAGCATGTGTGGGTCTGCAGTTGCTGCTGCTCTGCCCCGTCTCGAGCCTGGCAAGCGGCGGCACTGCCAAGGCTGCGAGTGTGATGGTCCCACTTCATGACGGGAACATGTTGGGATGGTGGGGTTGGGTGAGATATAAAGGAGGAGTGGGTTGGCAAGGGGGGGGATTTGACAGTGAGCGGAGTGGTCCAGCTTAGCAAGCAACGTGAGCAGAGGTGGCAGCCCCTCCTAAGAAACAAAATTCCAAGAACAATAAACTTAATAATACCCCGGGCCTGAAATCTGCCATTATGATTGTTCTGGAATAGGTTTTTTGTTGTTGTTGTTTAGTCATTTAGTCGTGTCCGCCTCTTCGTGACCCCATGGACCAGAGCACGCCAGGCACTCCTGTCTTCCACTGCCTCCTGCAGTTTGGTCAGACTCAGCTTCGAGAACACTGTCCACCCATCTCGTCCTCTGTCATCCCCTTCTCCTTGTGCCCTCCATCTTTCCCAACATCAGGGGCCTGCCCATACGCCGTACCTTTTTCGCTCTCTGGTTCCTAAGCAAGGGGGGCCCCCGTGATTTAAAACCCACACGCCGACACTTCTAAACCCCTTCTCCATTTCGCAAGCGTACCTGATTTGTCGTGTACTATGGAGAACAGAATGCGTTTGGAGGAGTGTACGTTCTGGATGAGCGGACCGCCGGGGAGAGCAGATTTCTGTCCTGGACATAGGAAAGAACGAAAGCAAAAATGAATGAATGAATAAGAAAAATGAGATTTTGTTTGGAAGCGGGGGAGGGAAATCCAAAATGGCAAGGACAAATGGAAAGGCGTTGAGTGCAAACAAGGCTGGACTCCATCCCTCCTGACCTGATATGCAAGTTTCAGCTAAGGCTATTCCAGCTCAGAGTCAGGCCTGTGTGCCAGCATGCAGCGTCCTCTGGCAGCTGCCAAGGAATCTGTGCCCCCCCTTCTTTAACAAGTATTGGGTGGCTCGACTTGGAAGGCAGTATTTCACATCCAATTTGAACGGAGCCGTGGGATCCTTGCCTATTAGCAACCACCGTCATATGGGGAGATATCAGCGTTTGCACAAGGGGTCGTGTGACACCCCCCCCCCAAAGCATGGGAATCTGCCTTCCTGCTGCTAGAAGGAGAAACTGGAGCTTATTCCAGACCACCTCCCCATTTCAGCTTCCCGTTTGGAAAGGGCCGCAGCTCAGCGGCAGAAGGCCCCGGGTTCAGGCCCTGACGGCAACCCCAGGCAGGGGACTCCCTGTCTGAAACCCTGGAGAGCTGCTGCCAGTCAGTGTAGCCAATGTTGAGCTAGATGGACCCACAGTCTGGCTCAGCATATGGCAGCTTCCTATGTTGCAATACTTGGCTGCAACCCCCGAAGTGAGCTTTCCCGGGTTCTCTGAATGAAGCTCAACCTAGAATCATAGATCTGTAGAGTTGGAAGGGATCACAAGGGCCATCTAGTCCAACCCCCTGCAATGCAGGAACCTATCGCTCAATGTGAGGCTCACACCTCATAAGATTAAGAGTCCCATGCTCTACCAACTCAGCTGTGGCTCCTGTGCCTTTTGCAGGCATCGTGGGGGACACAGCTGCAGTTGCAATGCTACAAAAGCCACCGGGACAGGATTCCTGGTTCCCCAACCCAGTTTAAGTCCTTATCCAAGGCATTTCAGGGCCTCTCCATAGGCTTTTAGCCAGCCACGCCTTGGACAGCAAACATTAAGGCCATTACCACAGCAGTCACCGAACTCCTGTGGCGAGGGCACCTTCGCTTCTCCTGACAGCCGGGGCCTCAGCATCTCGCTGGCTGTGCTCATCCCGTGCCGTCCGGAAGGACCCTCCTGCTTTATCTCCATGGCAATCTGTGCGGGGAGCGACACCCCGTACAGGAAGCTGTTCGTCGTGACCGCAGGAAGAGCCTCTGGGTTGGCCGGCTTGGCGTGCACGTGGTTCAGCCCTGGCTCTCGATTCCCCTTTGACATTTGGACGGGGCCGCTCGCCTCGACAGGAGGGCTGGGGTCCCAGGCAGAGTCCTCAGGAGGTCTGAGAAAAGGAGAGGAAACTGCAGCTAAATTGAAATTGAAATACTTTATTGTCACTTGTACGACTTGTATACAGTGAGATTACACGAGCACCCCCCACTCAGCTCTCTTAGTCTTAATTCCCCTCGTTTACTGACGCACACCCACCAAATCCCAAAGTCAGTTGCCCTGTTGTTATCTTTTCATTCAGCAGCCTAACAGCCCACGGATAGAAGCTGTTCTTTACCCTGTTGGTGCGACTAATCATGCTTCTACAGTGGTACCTCAGGTTAAGTACTTAATTCGTTCCGGAGGTCCGTTCTTAACCTGAAACTGTTAAGCACCACTTTAGCTAATGGGGCCTCCTGCTGCTGCCGCGCCGCCGGAGCACGATTTTTGTTCTCATCCTGAAGCAAAGTTCTTAACCCGAGGTACTATTTCTGGGTTAGCGGAATCTGTAACCTGAAGCGTCTGTAACCTGAGGTGTCTGTAACCCGAAAAACCACTGTAAATAATAATAAATGCCATTGCAAAAAAAAAAAAAGGCATCTAGACATTCCGTGGTGCCAGCCATAACCTAGGTTTAAGGTGGCTTTTGGTGATTAGCTTATATTTCTGAGTTTCTAACACTGACTACCTACATGCAATTCCTGCTCACTTATGCCTACCAGGCTTAAAGGCAAGGTTGCAACAAACCACAGTTTAGTGTGGCGTCCAACCGCCCATGGCAGGACAGCCCATTTTATCCTTATGGAAAGTGTCTGCAGACCGGCTCTTGAGGCCTGAAAGTATTAGCTGAGCACGAGGGGGGACCCCCTTACCTTTTGAGCCTGAAGCACATGCTGTGGCTGTGCTCCAAGATGGCCATCAGCGATTTCGCATCGTACTCAGCCGGCCTCCTGAAGGTGAGCCCGTCGGGCAGCCCAGCAACCATCAGAGAGCCAGGCTCTTTCAAGAACTTCTCGTAGGGGAGTTGCACCACACTGCTCTTCCCTAAGGCCTCGCCTGGGGCAAAAGGGAAGAATCACAAACACAGATCAAAACAGAGTTCAGATTTTAGCTGGGCCACAAGGTGCTCCTGAGCCTCATCTCTTTGCCACACCATTACCAAGAAATGGAAACTGTTTGGTTGGAGAATTGCATTGCAGAATATGGAAAAGTTTTGGCCTTGTTGGATTACAGTGCCTTTCAGCTCCTCTGGAGTAAGCTGACCACCAGCTTGCCTTGACCTTTCCTGCCTCGTAGCCCTCGCCTTTGGCCCCCCTGGTGACCCATCGGCTCACCCTGCCAAGCCCCACCTCCCCCAGCTCCTCCTCCCCCTACCCTGACACGCTAGTAGAGAAGATACACATAGACAACATGACCTAGACACCCTACAGCAGAAGGCAGCAGCGACTGAGCCCAAACCGAACTGGACCCCAAGCTCTTCCTTACTGTAAAGCACGTCAAAGACTTCTTCCACCATCTTCCTGAGAAGGTAAACATCCGATCCCTGATCCGGGGAGATCCGGGGAATGGTCCGGCCAAAGTCCTTGGGCTTCTTCTGGCCATCCAGATCCTGCTCTTTCCTCTGTTGGACTCCTGCCAACAGGAAGAGGGAGAGGTGGAAGTTCAGGAGGCGGGCGCTAGGACCCACCGCTGCATCTCAGACCAAATGCGGTCCCCACCTAAGGCCCTGCCCCTTCTTCTGAAGCCCCGCCCCTCAAGGATTTTGCTCCATAACCTGGAGAACATCAGAGATTGAACTGTTGGCATCCAAGGCAGATGCTCTGCCGCTGAGCCACAGTCTATCAAGGAGCTGTCAAGCGTTGCCCAGGTCAACCACAGGGCAGGGAAGCACAGGAGGCATGGAATGCAATTAGCTTTTTATTAACAGAAAACGACAACACAGTAGAGTCCTTCAGTTGGTCTGAGATGTTGCTGAAACTGACCATTAGCCCCACACTTTCCCCTCTAGTCTCTCTCTCTGAGTCTCTCGCAAGCAAATACAGTGGTACCTCGGGTTAAGTACTTAATTCATTCCGCAGGTCCATACTTAACCTGAAACTGTTCTCAACCTGAAGCACCACTTTAGCTAATGGGGCCTCCTGCTGCGGCTGCGCCGCCGGAGCACGATTTCTGTTCTCATCCTGAAGCAAAGTTCTTAACCTGAAGCACTATTTCTGGGTCAGCGGAGTCTGTAACCTGAGGCGTATGTAATCTGAAGCGTATGTAACCCGAGGTACCACTGTAAAGGCTGTGTCAAGGGAGAGGGCTCCTCCTCTGGCCTGGCCTGCCCATTGTTCAGCAAGATCTGGGATCTAAACTGCCGTCTTCTGTCTTGTCCCTGGGGGGCTCTTGGGCGGGGGCCTCCCACCACCATAGCTGTCAACGTTTCCTGTTTTTTAAGGGAAATTTCCTTATTCCGAATAGGATTCCTCGCAAGACAAGGGAAAAGTTGACAGCTATGCCCACCACTCTTCCTTATCCAGCGAGCCCCTGACCCAGTCCCTCCCCTAAGGAAAGGGCAGAGAAAGATGGACGAAAAGCAAAAGGGAAGATCAGGCAGAGATTTTTAAAGGAAATATTTTCTTAAATTTTATTTCTTAAACCCATGGTTTAAGAATCAAACTGCCCCTCAAATTCCAGCCTCTTTGCTCCACTTCTGGCCGTGTGAAACACATACCAGGAGCGAAGCAAAAGGCCACAGTCTTTGCTAATGCTGAAAGCTCAGAAATGGATTAGACTCCGGGCGAAATTCGCAGCTGGTGCAGACTCGGCACATAATCCAAGCCAGCGTTGACCTTGACAGCCTAGCAAGGCTAATATTTGCCGGAGAATGAACTGTTCTTGAGCAGTCCCACTGAGGGGATTAAGCATAAACTCTCTGCCAGCATGGAGCACGCAGGCCCCCGCCTGGTTTTCCTAGCACATCAGAAACCTCGGGATTATAACTAAGCAAACATGTGTTTTTTGTTTACAAGGCTTTAAGCCACTTTGTCCCGCAGAAAAAGCCCAACTCGGAAGCGCTTGCCTGCCTGCCTGCCTGCCCTCTGAGCACCCCGCAAATAAAACCCACGCAGAGCTCAGTCACTAAAGCGTGAGGCTCTTAATCTCAGGGTTGTGGGTTTGAGTCTCACTTTGGGCAAAAGATTCCTGCATTGCATATGTTGGACTAGATGACCCTCAGGGTCCCTTCTAACTTCTACAATGCCAGGATTCTGTAATTCTATCACAACTGAGTGGTGGCTCAGTCATACACAGCGGAGGCTGGCCCATTGGGGTAAATCATAGCATTGCCCCACAAAGGGGGATTGGAAGCGCATATGTGTGTGTGTGTGTGTGTGTGTGTGTGTGTGTATATATATATATATATATATATTTGCTTTCGTAGATTTTCACGGGTACAGGAATGCAGGTTTTGG
>JAXCMG010000018.1:10821991-10839414 GCA_034642415.1 Podarcis siculus
GGACACCAAAACCTGCATTCCTGTACCCGTGAAAATCTACGAAAGCATATATATATATATATATATATATAGTGTGTTTGTAGATATGTGTGTGTGTGTGTAAATAATTAAAGTACAATTCACAAAAATCTCAAAGCCATCATCTTTCTTGTCTTCATTCTTGTAACTTGTAACTAGCCTTTATTGGCATAAGTTAAAACAGTAGAATCATAAAATCATACAAAGTCACCCAAATACATTGGTAATCCAAACACATACCATATATAAAAGACTAGATAACCACCATTGAATAAATCTGGCAACTTTGGATTTAGCTTTAAAGATCTCAGTTAAGTACCCAGAAACAATCTTGGTAGTTTCGGGAGTATCATCCCTCAACAAATATTGGATTACAGACACTTTGCAAATCGATATTTTAAACTTTAAGGGAGTCAACTAGGAGATCTGTGCGACGGGTGTCAAGAAGAGGGCAATCCAGAATTACGTGATGTATTGTATCTGGTGTTTTCTTATTACAGGAACAGAATCTGTTCTGGAATGGGATTTTCTGAAACCTTCCAAACAATACAGATGGGGGGGGGAATGAAGAAGAGCTAGCATAAAAGCTCTTTCATTCTCCAGGATATTCCCAACCCTACCTGGAGATGCTGAAAATTGCAACTTGCATGAAAAGCTGATGTTCTAACACTGAACGACAGCTGAAACACACCCAGTTTCCACTAACAGGCTTCTTGGGGGAGTCTGGCCAGCCACTGTGAGAACAGAGTCCTGGACTAGATGGTCCACTGGCCGGATGCAGCAGGGACCCTTTGTATGTTTATATGCCATCGTAGGAACAAACGTGTCCTGAAAGCTTCACATCTGCCTGCCCCTGTTCTACAACAACAACAACAACAATTTATTATTTATACCCCACCCATCTGGCTGGGTTTCCCCAGCCACTCTGGGCGGCTCCCAACCGAATATTAAAAACACAATACAGCATTAAACATTAAAAACTTCCCTAAACAGCTGCCTTCAGATGTCTTTTAAAAGTAAGATAGTTGCTTATTGCCTTGACATCTGACGGGAAGGTGTTCCACAGGGCGGGTGCCACCACTGAGAAGGCCCTCTGCCTGGTTCCCTGTAACCTCACTTCTCGCAGGGAAGGAACCACCAGAAGGCCCTCAGAGCTGGACCTCAGTGTCTGGGCTGAACGATGGGGGTGGAGACGCTCCTTCAGGTATACTGGGCATTTAGGACTTTAAAGGTCAGCACCAACACTTTGAATTGTGCTCAGAAATGGACTGGGAGCCAATGGAGGTCTTTCAGGACCGGTGTTATGTGGTCTCGGCGGCCACTCCCACTCACCAGTCTAGCTGCCGCATTCTAGATTAATTTCAGTTTCCGAGTCACCTTCAAAGGTAGCCCCACGTAAAGCACATTGCAGTAGTCCAAGCTGGAGATAACTAGAGCATGCACTACTCTGGTGAGACAGTCTGTGGGCAGGTAGGGTCTCAGCCTGCATACCGGATGGAGCTGGTAGACAGCTGCCCTGGACACAGAATTGACCTGCACCTCCATGGACAGCTGTGAGTCCAAAATGACTCCCAGGCTGCACACCTGGTCCTTTGGGGGCACAGTTACCCCATTCAGGACCAGGGAGTCCTCTGCACCAGCCTGCTCCCTGTCCCCCCAAAACAGTACTTCTGTCTTGTCAGGATTCAACCTCAATTCTACAAGATTGGGGCAGGCCCAAGACTGAGGAAATATGGCTCTGCAACCATCCTATCCAGTTCTACCCAAGCTTGCAGGCAGCAGGATCTGACCTCGCCCCATCCTTGCCAGACACAGGACAACCCAATACTTACTGCAGAACTTCTTGAAATCCGCTTGGACCTCCTTCCTCGTGTTCATGAAGATCCTCCCTTTTTCCGTCCCAACGACAAAGGTGTTTTCATCGTGGACCGCGATGCAGGCAACCTCAGCATTGAGTTTAGAAAGTGCTGAACACTGGGAAAGAAAGAGAAGAGAGAACCAGGGTGGTTTGAATTTAATCATGATTTAGTCTACATGTTTCAGTCTTGTCCTTCTGACACAAGGGCGGCTTAGCAATGGGAGTGTAATAAAACAGCATGTGAGAATATTTTAAGAGATTGCCATACCAGTACCAGGAAATCTTCTTCTGGACTGCTGCAAAAGCATTCTACGCAGGAGATTTACTGGTTGCAGGTATGACCTAACACCAATTCTGGCCTGAGTGCAGCTGCCAATTAGTTTCTGGAAGTAGCAGTTGGTGCAGAATGCTGCAGCACGATTGTTGACGGGAGCGAGGTCCTGTCAGCATGTAACTCTGCTGCACAGAGACCCACACTGTTTCCCAATTTGCTAACAAGTCAAGTTCAAAGTGTTACTATTAGTATATAAAATGCTGAGCAACTTGGAACCCGTTTGCCTGCAAGATCACCTTACCCAATACAGACTCACTTGACTGCTTCGATCTGCAGAGCCGGCACTGTTACAAATGCCCCATAATACCCATTCTGCATTTGCAAGAACTCAATCTTTTAGTGTGGCACCACCTACACTATGGAACTCCCTGCCTCTTGAAGGCAGGTGCCTTCACTGTACTCTTTTCAGTGCCCACTAAAAACATTTTCTCCTGGGTAAGCCTGCCCAGATATGTATACTGTTGATGGACCATTGATGCATGCTTCAACCTGTTTTTAGTCTATTGCTGGCTTTAATTTTTTTAATGTTTTCAACCATTGTTAATTGTTTTCATCAATAATTTCATTGTTTTATCTTATTTGTAAACCACTTTGAGTTTGTTTGGGGGTTTGTTTTTACAACCAAATGGCGTATAAATTTTAAGCATGTACACACACATAATTTTTTTATGTGCATTACGAAGCACAACGGAAGAGGTCTCTGCCCCACGTGACTTACAAACCTACGGATTCGTCACAGAATTCTCACGCAGCTACAGTTTCAGGGGTGAGAACAGTGTATGGGGAATCCATTTCAGCTTAATCGGTTTCAAGCATGTGTAGTCTAAATGTGTCCCCCTGAACAGGGCTTTTATTTAAAGAGCTTCTCTCTTTATTTATAGCATTTTGAAAATATGTGTGTGTGAATAAACACACACACACACACACACACACACACACACAAACTGTTCCCTGTCTGATCTCTTTCGTAGTTAAAATAAGATCACTTTTGATGCAGAGATGTAGCCAGGCACACACATCTTGTATTAGGAAAAAAAATAAACTTATGTAAGATTCATCATGGGATTCATTTTTTTTTAAGCCATCAAAAAGCAGAGAGGGGGAGAAGACTTACTTCTTCTTTTTTTGCAGAAATTCATGCAAATTATTTTCTTTTGTCACAGAGATAAAAGCCATCACTGTCTTGTTGTGGAAAACCTCACACAGGAGTTTGCAACACACAAGGGACGATCAAACAGCAGATTCCAGCATAAAGGTTAATAGAAACCTCAATATGTGTTCTTAAAGATTCTGACTTCAAAACCCTTCTGGCTGCGGATGCGAGGAAGCGGTTTTACTTCAGAGCCCAAATCCCTGAAGCTGTTTGTCCGTAATATCAGCATAAGGCAACAGGAGTGCTGTGTCCACTCTCTGGCCGACTCTGGGGTTGCGGTGCTCATCTCGCTTTATTGGCCGAGGAAGCCGGCGTACAGCTTCCGGGTCATGTGGCCAGCATGACTAAGCTGCTTCTGGCGAACCAGAGCAGTGCACGGAAACGCCATTTACCTTCCCGCCGGAGCGGTACCTATTTATCTACTTGCTCTTTGACACGCTTTTGAACTGCTAGGTTGGCAGGAGCAGGGACTGAGCAACGGGAGCTCACCCCGTCACGGGGATTCGAACCGCCGACATTCTGATCGGCAAGTCCTAGGCTCTGTGGTTTAACCCATAGCACCACCCATGTCCTAAGTATATGTTAACCAAACTTAAAAATGGAAATATACAGAAAAAGTGAAATAATAAAAAAGAAATGAACATAAGGGTACACCTGTGTAACTTCCCTCCACCTCAATTCGACTTACTTTATGTATTAGAATCTTATTATCATTGTGCAATGAAATGGGCATTTTTTTGTGTCATAAAAACTTAATACGAGCCTGTTGGGTCAGGACAATGGCCCATCTAGTCCAGCAGCCTCTTCTCACTGCGGTCAACCAGATGTCTGAGGGAAACCCGAAAGCAGGATTCAAACACATGAGCCCTCTCCCCGCCTGCGGTTTCCATCAACTGGTATTCAGAAGCATCGCTGCCTCTGTCCACAGAATAATAATAATTTATTATTTATACCCTACCCATCTGGCTGAGTTTCCCCAGCCACTCTGGGCGGCTCCCAATTGAGTGTTAAAAACAATACAGCATTAAATATTAAAAACTTCCCTAAACAGGGCTGCCTTCAGATGTCTTTTAAAAATAAGATAGCTGCTTATTTCTTTCACATCTGAAGGGAGGGCATTCCACAGGGCGGGCGCCACTACCGAGAAGGCCCTCTGCCTGGTTCCCTGTAACCACAGCCAAAAAGCCTCTGGCTGCCTCCTCCGAGAATTTGTTTGGCACCAACTCTGGTGCTTTAAGAGAAGAACAATCACCAGTCTAACTATCGGCTAGTATGAAGAAGTATTTTTTTTCTGTCCAGCATGTTACAACATACAGTGGTGCCTCGCTAGACGAAAAGAATCCGTTCCGCGATTCTCTTCGTCTAGCGGTTTTTTCGTCTTGCGAAGCAAGCCCATTGACAGCTTAGCGGATTAGCGCTACAGCTGTCAAGCGGCTTATCAGCGGAACAGCTGATAAGCGGCTTATCAGCGGAACAGCTGATAAGCGGCTTAGCGCTTAGGAAAAGGGGGGGGAAAGCGGAAAAAACCCCGCAGGGGGACGCAAGATTTTTTCGTCTTGCGAAGCAACCCCATTGGGAAATTCGTTTAGCGAAGCGCCTCCAAAACGGAAAACCCTTTCGTCTAGCGGGTTTTCCGTCTTGCGAGGCGTTCGTCTTGCGGGGCACCACTGTATTGCTGAGTTCTAGAATGTCGTCACACTGTGGCAGACCCCCCCCCCAAACTCGGCCCTCCAGATGTTTTGGGACTACAACTCCCATCATCCCTGACCACTGGTCCTGTTCGCTAGGGATGATGGGAGTTGTAGTCCCAAAACGTTTGGGGATGCCTGCTCTGTGGAGTGAGTGACCATCGCAAAAGCAGCAGAGCAGCAGTGCCTCAGGAAACAAGATACCAGAGGGGACTTCCATAAGTCTTGCCTCGAGCACACACACCCCTTCCCACCACATTAAAGTTTGCATATCATGCGTGGTTTGGCCCTCACCAAGATCTCTGCTAGCCCCTTTACAAGGAATCCACACTTTAATGTTTTTTAACATCGTACGGTTTGGTGCAGAGAGGAGGCAGAGGAAGAAGCTTACCATAGAATCTAAGGCAGATACTAAGCTGGTGATGACTTCATCTTTTTGAGAGAAGACTAAGTGCCACTGGTCAGACCTGGAGTTGTTTGGAAGCCCCTCAGACAGCTTCCCCAGCAGTGCCATAGCCACCTGGAAACCAACAAGAAAGAGATCTCCGTTATTATTATTTATTTAAATTTATATGGCCGCCCCTCAAAAAAAATAGTAAAATACTCCATCCCATACAGTGGTACCTTGGGTTAAGTACTTAATTCGTTCCGGAGGTCCGTTCTTAACCTGAAACTGTTCTTAACCTGAAGCACCACTTTAGCTAATGGGGCCTCCCACTGCTGCCGTGCCGCCGGAGCACGATTTCTGTTCTCATCCTGAAGCAAAGTTCTTAACCTGAGGTAATATTTCTAGATTAGCGGAGACTGTAACCTGAAGCGTATGTAACCTGAAGCGTATGTAACCCGAGGTACCACTGTATTTTAAAAATACAGAAATTACAGCAAGAAAATCTATTTGAAGAAGAAAAACAAGATAAAACTCTTCTTCCAATGGAAACAGAATAAAGACGCATGGCAATTCAGCTCAAAACTACACTAGAGCATCAGGTTTCTTTGAAAGGAACAAGCCTAGAACTTGTTTCAAAACACAGGCTTGTTCAAATGTCTGGTCAAATAAAATTGTCTTTGTGTGGTACTGAAAGGATCATAAGGAACGTTCCAGGTGAGCCTCTCTGGGGCAGCTATTCCATAACAATGGAAACACCAGCAATAAGACCCTCTCCGTCACTTGGTGGGAGCACTCAGAGCAGGCCATCAAAATATGGCCATCTAAGACACAACTGTTTAGTTCCTAAGCTGTTTAAGGCTCTATAGGTGAAAACCAGCATTTTACACTGAGCCCGGAAACCAACTGGGAGCTGGTTACAAGCGCTGCAGTTATTGGAGTGAAAGGTCAAGTCCCTATTAACGGGCTTGCGGTTGTGTTTTGAACCAAACTGCAGTTTCCAGGTCGTTTTTAAACGCAGCCCCGTTTACAACATTCCCCAGTTGCAGAATGCCCTGCCGAGAAGCTTCCTAAAGACATGGGTGTAGAAGAGACGGTACCTTCTCACGTTTGATGGGGAACCCTCCTGTTCACAGAATGCTCCTAGATAAGGGCTGCCAAACCTATCCATTCTGAAGGAAACCAGCTCTGAGTGCTCACTGGAAGGACAGAGCCTGAAGCTGAGGCTCCAATACTTTGGCCACCTCACGAGGAGGTTCCACTCCCTGGAAAAGACCCTGATGCTGGGAAAGACTGAGGGCACAAGGAGAAGGGGCGACAGAGGACAAGATGGTTGGACAGTGTTCTCGAAGCTACCAGCATGAGTTTGACCAAACTGTGGGAGGCAGTGGAAGACAGGAGTGCCTGGCGTGCTCTGGTCCAGGGGGTCACGAAGAGTCGGACACGACTAAGCAGCAACAACAACAACAACAAAGGGCTGCCAGGCCAGGAGCAGCGTTAGAAATCCCCCATGTGCCACAGGCGTTTTGCAACTGGCACAGGTCCAACTGCGACCCCATGGAGATCTCTGGGTGCCACTCTGGCGACGAGCATCTCCGTCTAGCTAGTCCCTCCAGCATTTTTCAGCAGGCAACCAGGAGAGTTTATTTAATGCCTTTACAGTAGTACCTCAGGTTAAGTACTTAATTCGTTCCGGAGGTCCGTACTTAACCTGAAACTGTTCTTAACCTGAAGCACCATTTTAGCTAATGGGGCCTCCTGCTGCTGCTGCTGCGCCGCCGGAACACGATTTCTGTTCTTATCCTGAAGCACTATTTCTGCATTAGCGGAGTCTGTAACCTGAAGCGTATGTAACCCGAGGTACCACTGTATCTTCCACCTTTTTCTCCAAGGAGTACACAATTCACCCCCCACCGCCTCAGTTAATCCCTACAATGACCCTGTGAGGGAGGTTCAGAGGCTGACTGGCCCAAGATCACCCAGTGAGCTTCAGGACTGAGTGGGGATTTGAACCCTGCTCCCCCAGGTCCTAGTCTGACACTCTAAGCACTATACCACATGGCTTCCTAGATCACTTCTACTATGGGGCAGCTCTATAAATTAAGTAGGTAACTGAATAAATACAGATGTACCTTGGAAGTCAAACGGAATCCGTTCCGGAAGTCCATTCGACTTCCAAAACGTTCGACTTCCAAGGTGCTCCTGCAGCCAATCGGAAGCCACGCTGGATGTTTGGCTTCCGAAAATCATTCAAAAACCAGAGCAATCACTTCTGGTTTTCAATCATTCAGGAGTCGAAACGTTTGATTCTACAGGCGTTCAGTTTCTGAGGTTCCACTGTATGGGGAAAGCAAAATGTCACTTACAGAAGGATCTGAAATATTTTCCTTGAAGCTTGAATTTGTTTTATTCTGGGTTGTTTTATTGGATGTTTTAATGTGTTTTAAACCATGTGGATATTTCCCCCTCCTTTAAATATAAATCAGTGTATTATTTGTTTATCAATATAGATTTTTATTAAATATTAATTTCATTGTAAAAAAAATGTGCCAGTCGTCCGTTGTGGTGACTGTAACCTAGGTTTAAGGAGCAGTTGGGCGATTAGCTTATATATCTGAGTTTCTAACATTGGTCAGGAGCATCCCAGATCCTGCAGTTTCAGGGCTCAAACCTGAAACTTAGTGATGGTCCCGCTGATGTCATGGGGGTAGGCCCTGCTGATTCTTCCTTTGCGCTCTCTCCCACCACTTATTCCTGGAGACGGAGGTTAATTGGGAGAAGGGTTGGAGGGAGCTGAGGAAGGCAGGATCACCAACCTAATCCACCTGGAGAGTCTATGCAATAATTTGCAGACGCTTGCTAGCTGTGCGCTTAGTCTTCATAATAAAAAAATAAATACATTTAGCGCCACTCTTGCTCACCTGGTGATTCCTGCCCCCCCTCCTCCTGCCACCTGGAGAGGGCCAAGGAAACCTGGAAACTTGGGGGTCTGGCAACCCTTATCCTACACATTGGGATTTTGACAACTGTTATGCGCTTGGATCCTATTATTCCGCACCCCTCACCGTCTTCCTGCTTCACGTCCCAAACACCTGCCTCCTGCTGTAAACGATTTTTGCGCAGTAACATTAGGTGGGTTTTTTGTTTTTTTGTTTTTAAAACGAAACCCTGCCTCACTTCTTCATCTTCTTTCTACAAACAGGCTTCTGTAGTTTCCTTGGCCTGGCTCTCAGGGAGGCAGTGGGAAAAGAAGATGACTGTGTCTCAGTTACACCGCTGCAGTCTGTGGGTGGAGGGCTGCTAGGACAAAACCCTCCGTCTCGAGGAGAGGGAGGGATTCCTCCAACACAGAAAAAAGCAGAAGGAGGGAACGGAGGGGAGGAATGACTAGAATAGAATAGGGGTGGATGGGTCAGTCTATTTCCGGACCGTATCAGTTTTCTGTGTGTTCATTCATAAGTCTATTCCATCTGTTTCCCTATCCACTTGTGATTTCTTTTTCTGAAAAAGATGCATCTTAAAAATACCTACAGAGCCGTCTTTCCCGTAGGGCTTAGTGGTGCGTTGCGCCAGGGCGCCGGCCTCTCAGGGGCGCCCCAGCAAGTGGGGGAGCTACACAGCTTTGCCGGCGGCCTCCCCTTTCCCTGCACACACGCCAGTTGCGCCCCGCCAACCATAAGGCTGTCAGGCGTGCAGTTTCACTCCCAAGCCTCTGCGGGGATCGCTCTCCCGCAGTGGCATGGGGGAGAGTTGCACCCCCCCCCCTTGGCTGGCAGTGCGCAGCTACGGCTACCCCAACACTATCCATGGTAATTTGGGGGTGCTGGGTGGATATCTGCACCCTGGCACTGCATCTGCTAAAGACGGCCCTGAGTACGTATTTCTGAACGCATTTTATCATTAAGAAATATTTTTGGCGTGCCAAAAACTGAATCTCAACCGTTTTTAAAACCTCAGGAGAGCTGCATCCCAATCTAAAATTTTTTTGTATACCACTACTCATATTGGGGTTTTTAAAAAAAAACAAAAACAAAATCAGAGCGGTTTACAGCAGCCATGCATACAATAAAAACCATGCAAAAATTCAAATTTAAAAATTAGTGCAAATCAGGTTGGTTTTGCTTTATAAAAGATGAAGGATTCCACAAATGATATCGACGTGATGTCACAGTAGAAAACCTCATCCCCCTGCCCCCACCTCCTTGGGCTACTAAGCTCCATCAACAGCTGTGAAATTTATTCATTTATTTATTTGTTATGTTTATACCCCAGACACAGTTCTGCCCCCATCCCCATTTTATCCCCTCAACAGCCCTGTGAGGTAGGCTAGGGTGAGAGAAAGTGACTAGCCCAAGGTCACCCAGTGAGCTTCATGGCTGAGCGGAGATTTGAACTCTGGTCCTCCAAGGTCCTAGTCCGACACTCTGACCACTGCACCACACTGGCTCTCGTTTTGCAACAACTCTTTCTCCCCGCCATGGATGCATGCTCCCCGTCACAGTGCTACAATTCCCAGAGCGGTCTAACAACCAACCGCTCTTCACAGAGGGACCTCTAGGAACTGTAGCTCTGTGAGGGGAACAGGGGTTGCCTAACGACTCTTGGCCACCTCATGAGAAGAGAAGACTCCCTGGAAAAGACCCTGATGTTGGGAAAGATGGAGGGCACAGGGAGAAGGGGACGACAAAGGACGAGATGGTTGGACAGTCTTCTCGAAGCTACCAACATGAGTTTGACCAAACTGCAGGAGGCAGTGGAAGACAGGAGTGCCTGGCGTGCTCTGGTCCATGGGGTCACGAAGAGTCGGACACGACTAAACGACTAAACAACAACAACGACTCTTAGCACCCATAACAAACTACAGCTCCCAGAATGCTTTGGGGGAAGCCATGAGGGGTTAAAGTGGTATCGTATGCGAATGTAGTCCTGGTGGGAGCAAACTCCACTGCTAAAAGGGAGTGGCGATGAAGATGGCCATCATTCACAGATGCGGGGGTGGACAGGGGAACAGAGACAGAAAACCTCTAATGGATGAGAGGAGGAGGAATTGTTGAGTCTGGGAGCGCCTGTCTGGAGAATAAGAATGAAGCCAGCTCGGTTTAACTCAATTTGCTAAGCAGACAAAAAGATTCCTCCAGGCTCTGTGGGGGTCTGGGATCAAACTCCTTCTCCCCACCGTGCAAGGATGGATGCAAAACACGACTGGCAGAGGAGAGAAATGAGGAAGGAGATGGGGGGGGCGTTTTAAATGGGTTGGCCAATGCCTTAAAAATATATATCATAATTAAATATTTTCTTCTAATGAGCAATCGCTAAGAGCAAGCCTGGATGCAGATATTGACCCTGAGCAAAACTGCCGCACTCACAAGGAACATACAAAGGCCCATCTAGGCATAAAATCCAAACCCTCCAAGTGTCCCAGGGACAGTCCCAGATTTACAGAAGCCATCCTGGTGTCTGATTTAAACCTGGAATGTCCTGCTTTTCCTTAGGGCATCCCTATTATCATCAGATAAATGTTGAAGGGTATGGAGTTATGTGACCCCCCAAGCCAAGGAGATAAGTAACTATACAACCTTTAAAAGACATCTGAAGGCAGCCTTGCATAGGGACTTTAAAAATGTTTAATGTTTTATTATGTTTTTATATATGTTGGAAGCCGTCCAGAGTGGCTGGGACAGCCCAGTCAGATGTGCGGGGTATAAACAATAAAATTATTGTTATTATTATGGAATAGTCTAATAGAGTTGCCGTATTTTGAAGAGCAAAGAGGACACATATGCCAATTTCTGCTTTTAACTATGGATCACTATGATGACTCTATCCATGAAAGAAGTGTACATGTCCTGGAAAAAGAGGACCTGTGGCAACCTTAGCATTGGACATCCCTATTTTCATCAGAGAAATGTTGGAGGGTGTGAGAATCGTAGAGGTGGAACAAGAAAGAGCTAAGTTTATTATAGGAAATACAAGGCCTGATAGAAAAATAACATTGTCCTATCCAATCTGAAGATGCAAAGAACCACGGCGGGAAATTTATAATTTATCTTAAAAACCATTGTATCCAGTTAAAATTGTTAGTAGGATTGGAATAACACTTGTAGTTTAATGGTGAATTTTGGGCACAATGGAGAGGTAAAATATTTGGATTATTATAAAAGACGCAGGAGGAAATGATTAATAGTAGGACCCACAAAGGGGAGGAGGGAAGTTCGGGAGATTCTCTGGAATCTTGTTTCTATGTTGCATGTTGGATATGATGGTAAAATTTTAATCTGAAAAACCAGATGAATAATTTTATATATAAAAAAGAAGATGCAAAGAACCATGCTTGCTTTTTCATCTTTGTGTGTGTGAGAGAGAGACTCAGCAGCCTGACTCAGCACTAAGACTTCATCCTTAGTGAAGAAAAAGAAGAGTTTGGATTTGATATCCCGCTTTATCACTACCCAAAGGAGTCTCAAAGCGGCTAACATTCTCCTTTCCCTTCCTCCCCCACAACAAGCAGTCTGTGAGGTGAATGGGGCTGAGAGACTTCAGAGAAGTGTGACTGGCCCAAGGTCACCCAGCAGCTGCATGTGGAGGAGCGGGGAAGCGAACCCAGTTCCCCAGATTAGGAGACTACCGCTCCTAACCACTACACCACACTGCCCAAGACGAGGACTAGCATTTTATGCTAAAGGAGGAAGACTTGCTTCTGAGGCTATCAGTGTTAGTAGCCACTGAGCAGGAAAAGGAATGCAGGTTCAGCTTTTGGCATCTCCAGATAGGCTTGGGAAGGACTCCTGCCTGAAAACCTGGAAATTTGCTCTCTAGGTGGAGCTGGGAACCACTTTTCTCTGCCTGGAACCCTGCAGATTTGCTGCAAGTCAGTGCAAACAGGCCAATGGTCTCGACTCTGGAGAAGACTGTGCAAGGTGCCATCATGAAGCAAATGGATTTTTGCCGATCCAGTGAGCAAAATCCTTCACCACTGTCCTGTTCTGGTGGCCCCTTCTTTCACAGCCAAAGGCTACAGCAGAGATGCTGGAATGCAGAGAAAGCAACGTGACCTGGTTTTTGACGGTTGCAGACAGATATCCGGGGAAGCCAGCAGAAGGGGGAAAGGAAACATATGGAAGTGGAAGGAGGAGGGGGCAGGTTGAGAGTGTGTTCGGGGCATGGGGAGCACAACAAGAGGAACGTTGGCCTTCCTTGGGAGAAAGTTCAGCTTTGTTTTGCAATGTCTCCAAGTGCTTCACCAGGTCCAAGCTTTTACCATGGCCACTTTTTATTTACTTTTGAGAACGGCAGGTCTCTAGTCCTTATGATGGAGAACTTGGGCAGCAAAAGGATGCGGGGCAATGCCTGATGAATTCAGAAGCAGTGGAGAGAAGGGTGTTGATCAGCTCCAAAAGTCTGAAAAAACTGAGATTCTGTTTAGGGTTGCCAAATTTCAAAAAGTGAAAATCTGGACACAAAAGTTGTTGAGCTTTTTCTACAAGATCTCAAAAAAACAAAGAAGATTTTGAGCTATTTTAAAGGAAATTCACCAAAATCTACACTTCCAACTTGGGTTGCCATACGTCTGAATTTTCCCGGACATTTAAGCGATTCCCGCCCGGACACTGTTTCCAATGGCTGAATCCCGGCAATGTCTGGAAAATTATGGCCGTATGGCAACCCTAATTCTGTTGCCATCTTTGCACCTTCTCAATTCACATTTTTACAAAGCTTGACGATCCTGAAAGACCTATATTGGCTCCCAGTACGTTTCCGAGCACAATTCAAAGTGTTGGTGCTGACCTTTAAAGCCCTAAACGGCCTTGGTCCAGTATACCTGAAGGAGCGTCTCCACCCCCATTGTTCAGCCCAGACACTGAGGTCCAGCTCTGAGGGCCTTCTGGCGGTTCCCTCCCTGCGAGAAGTGAGGTTACAGGGAACCAGTCAGAGGGCCTTCTCAGTTGTGGCACCTGCCCTGCTACTGGATCTCTTGCTTGTGCCAAACCTGACTTGGACAGCTCTGGCTTTGCTTGTCGCCTGACCCTTTGCTGAGCACCCTGCTTGCTTGGACTCTGACCAGCCCTGATTGCTGCTTTGGTTGCTGTCCACATTGGCATTGGTGCTTTCAAGCCCTCTGGTTGCTCAGGTGCCCAGTGAGGACAGAAGAGTCAGGGAGGATGGGAATTATACATCCGGGATGTAGTGTTAGATCAGGGAAGGCTGGATCACATTACTTCTAAAGCCCTGTCCAACTCATTGTCAACATCAGTGACAGAGAGCTTTGCTCTGGCCCAACCTTTCTGCTCCATTTGGTGCTCATCTCAATAGCTTTTAGCTCACTGAAGAAATCAACTCTTCAGGTGAACAAGGCAGCAAGGCAAGAACTGAAATGGAAGGAGGAGAGCTGACCACAGCAGGGACCACCATTTTGGGGGGAATCCATTTAGCTGTCCCTCAGCCCTCTCAGAGCATAGGAAACTGCCTGGTGCTGAGTCAGGACACTGCACCCATCCAGCTCAGTAATGCCTACACTGGCTGGCAGAAGCTCTCTGGGATTTCGGACTACAGTGGTACCTCGGGTTAAGTACTTAATTTGTTCCGGAGGTCTGTTCTTAACCTGAAACTGTTCTTAACCTGAAGCACCACTTTAGCTAATGGGGCCTCCTGCTGCCACTGCGCCTCTGCTGCACAATTTCTGTTCTTATCCTGAAGCAAAGTTCTTAACCTGAGGTACTATTTCTGGGTTAGCGGAGTCTGTAACCTGAAGCGTATGTAACCCAAGGTACCACTGTACACAAATAGAGTGTTTCCAGTCGCTTTGAACCACCTCTCTCTCCTGTTGCACATTGAAACCATAACAGCCTCTTGGGCCCATTAACACAATACAGTTGCATCACTCCCGTTTTATGAGCTGAGGGAAGCTTCCATGGGAGTCCCCCTGGCATGCACGTCCTTTGAACCAAACTTCTGCAGATGCAGTTTCCCATTAAGTGCAGCTTTGCACAGCTTCTCAACTTGCCGAAGGAGGCTATAAAAGGGCTAGAAATGCAAACACACGGTGTACTTATTTTGCAGAACGCCAGGAATTATCTACGGGCCTGCGGTCGCCACCTGGTAATGTCACCGACAACATCCAAAGGGCAATCTCCAGAGAATCATCCTGAGCATTTCAAATTAAAACCAAGATTTTAGCTCCCAAGTTTCTGAAGGGAAACTTGAAAAGCGGGTGGTAGGTTTAAGTGGAAATACAGAAAACAGGAATGGGTAGAGATGGGCATGGCATGGCAACAAGGGAACAGAATAAGCTTCTTTATACTGAGTCAGGCCATTGGCTCACCCAGCTCAGTATTTCCTACACTGGCAGGCAGCAGCTCTCCAGGAGTTTGGACAGGGCTCTCTCTCAACCCAACTCAAGCTGCAGGGAATTAAATATGGGTACCCTCTTCCAGGTGCTCTATCAACTGAGCCATGGTCCCTTCTCAAAGTTGGGTTCTTTCCTTTATAAGAGCTAATTTTTCTCCCACATAACCCTCCACTCATTTCGTAACATAAGAAGAGCCTCCTGGATCAGGCAATGTCAAGGCAGGACTCGGGAACAGGTCACTAATAACTCACAAGGCATCAGTAAAGTTAACTCGCTATCCAAAGAAACCAAACAGCTCAGGCCTAGTCAGCACAGCAACTCTTCCCAGTAGGTCTTGCCTCCTCCCTCGGGTCCTTTCCTTGCAACCGGAGACTTCTTTGGCTTGTCTATCTTTGCTCCTCACTCTTCATACCTCTTCTGGTTCTGTCACACCAGAGGGAGGGAAGCTGGTCACAGCAGGAGAGGGAGACCCCCTGGCTTCTTCAGCAGTCTGCTTCATCTCTGCCTCTTCGCCCCCTTCCGCTCCAGCCTTAGCTTCTACTTCTGATTCTGGACTGCTCTCTGTCACAGCCTCTTCCCGCTCACTAAACCCTGTTCCCCCTTCAGCTTCAGACACCACCTCCTCCCAGTCTTCTCCCTCTGACCCCTCATTGTTGTCCCACCACCACTCCCTGTGCTCTGAGCCTTCTTCCCTTGGGGGTTCCCCAGCTGGTGCCTCTCTCTCTGCATCCAACCAGTCCATGACAGGCCAGTGGGCCATTAGCCTAGCATCCTGTTCTCAGAGTGGCCAAGCATTTGCCTCTGAGAAGCTCACAGCGAAGACCTGAGTGCAACATGACTCTCCGCCTCCTGTGGTTTCCAGCAACTGGAATTCAGAAGGATACTGCCTCTGACTGTGGAGGCACACATCCCAGCCACCATGATAAGCTGTACCCTCCTTGAATTTACCCAGTTCTCTGTTAAAGCCAGCCAGGTTGGTGGCCATCACTCCTGCAAAAGTAGGGGCGTCCATAGTTTAACAACGTGCTGCATGAAAAAGTCCCCAATCTTCCAACAGTCAGACCTGGTCCCTCCCTGCGAAACTGCACCTCTTCCTTTGCCAGTCCCTGGAATCAGAATGAAATTCAGAATGTGCAATGCGCTTGTCAGAGTAGGTGGAGCCTGTTGCAAGCCTCTCCTGCTCTGCCATAACAATGCAGGGTGGGTGGAGCTTAGGCAACAGGGGGTGGGGTCTAAAGTTTCATTTATTATTCTTTTTTAAAAAAAATTAAATTTACCATTTTTTTGCTGTATAAGACTCGCTTTTTCCCTCCTAAAAAGTAAGGGGAAATGTGTGTGCGTCTTATGGAGTGAATGCAGGCTGCACAGCTATCCCAGAAGCCAGAACAGCAAGAGGGATTGCTGCTTTCACTGCGCAGCGATCCCTCTTGCTGTTCTGGCTTCTGAGATTCGCAATTTTTTCCCCCTTGTTTTCCTCCTCCAAAAACTAGGTGTGTCTTGTGGTCTAGTGAGTCTTATAGAGCGAAAAATACGGTATATACCTCTGAAGATCGCAGGGCGGTTAACAAGACGAAGGGAAAATGAAGAGAAATATTGGGATTCTTAGGCAATAATTCCCCTCTTGGTTTATATTATCATCCCTGCACCAGACATGAGAATATTGACTAATAAATATTTCCGATTATCAAACAGAGGGCACATATTTATAAAAGCTCTTTCTGTTACCAAGATTCCATCGCAAACTCGGAATCCAGTTTCTTCTCCCGTCCTTAAAAAAAAACGAGTCGGGATCTTCAAACGCTCCCATTCAAACTGAATCAATGTTTATTGACTACACCAGCTTTTCACATTAAAAAGAAAGAAAAGCACTCTTTTATGCACTAGAATTTCCGAATCCTTGGAAACCGAGGCTCTTTTTACACTAACTCAAAGCAGCTCCTGGCCATCTTAACATGCGTTTCTGCAGGAAATAAATAATTGGTCCCACATGGCCTTTAAAGCAAAATAAGCCAGGGGGAAAGATCCGTCAGGTGAGGGAAACACGGAGATTCCAGCACATGTATTAAGTCACCGTGATCTTTATGAACCAAAAAAGGCTCAATCTGAAGTTTCAGCAGGAGCGGGAGGGGGGGGTTGCTCTTTGTTTTTAACACAGAGGGAAGGGGGGGGAATGGCAACTTTGACAAAAAGCTGGAAAAAAGTGACCTATATCCTCCAGCAACTCTGGGCACAATGGAAAATCTTATTACAAAAAAATAAAAATCCACCCTGTTTGAAGTTCAGCCAAGAAGCAATTAAAGATTAATCTCCACACATACACACACACTGCTCCAACCCCAGAGTCAGTAACAAAGCTCCTATTGATTACAAGCAGGCCAGGATTTGACCTTCACTTCAGGCTGGCTGAGCGACTGGGGTGGGAGGGGGGAGAAACCCACAGAGCAGCCGCCATTTTGAAATGAGCACACACAGAAAGAGAAAAAAACTCCCAGCCACCCATTGAAGGTGATTATATAAACCGACGACTGGTCAACTGCAGAGGTTATGTGTTTATTAAGGCCTCCTCTGTCTTCACGATATACATTTAAAGCAGCCTCATACCGTTTAAAACCATCATGGCTTCCCCCAAAGAATCCTGGGA
>JAXCMG010000018.1:10839814-10870318 GCA_034642415.1 Podarcis siculus
GGAGGGAGGAGGGCTTTCCTCCCCACCGCCAACATTCAGAATGCTGTTCTGAATGTTGGCGGTGGGGGGGAAAAACCCTCCTCCCACCGCAAGCCCCGGGAACAGAGGGAAAGCGCTGCGCACCTTCCCCTCTGTTCCCGTACCTGTCCTGAAGGCTTGCGGTGGGGAGAAAAGCCCTTCTCTGCACCGCCAGCCTGGCAAGCGGTTTCCCTAGGAACGCATTAATTGATTTTCAATGCATTCCTATGGGAAACCGTGCTTCGCAAGACGAAAAACTCGCAAGAAGAAAAAACTTGCGGAACGAATTAATTTCGTCTTGCGAGGCACCACTGTATTAACTTTCAAGAGGAATGAGAAAGTTTGCCCTGACATTTGGTGCCCGAAGAATACTATTCCTGGCAACCTTTGTGGTTGTCATTGCTTTTAGAATGTTTTTGCTGCTTCGTGTTTTTGTTTTGTTTTGTTTGGCTTTGTGTATCTGTTTGCCGCCCTGCACTGTTTGGGGAGGAAGGGTGGGATACAAATTTAACAAATAATAGATAAAAGAAGCAGATTGTCACAGGTCCAAGGGCCAGTTGAAAGCAAGAAAAGGGCTCGTACACCGCTGTGTAGAAGAAGCCTGCTGAAATTCCTTCTTCTACTTGACTATTAAAGGGGCACAAGCTCACAGCAACCTTGTTTGTCACCAGGCCACCCCAAGGCCCAGCAGAAAAACATCTTCTGTGGTGAGAGGCTTATGTAATAACCACACACAACTGCCAAACGAAACAGGAGTTTTGAGGTTGGGGAGGCGTGTGGGAACCACAGCTTTTCAATAAATAAAAGCAGAAGTGAAGCAAGTAAAGTTTCATAGGCCAGACTTGGATTTAAAGTTGTGGGTCAAAACCAGCGCTATGAACTGGGCCCAGAAACTGGCAGTTGGTGCAAGCAGGCTTGGATCGGTGTCATATGCCCAAACGGTTTTGCCTTGGTGAGCAACTCGACTGCCGAATTCTGCACCAGCTGAAATTCCCAAACAGTCTTCAGAGGCAGCCCTACATATAACACGTTGCAGTAATCTAACCTAGAGGTTACCAGGGCATAGACAACAGAAGTTAGGCTATTCCTATCCAGTTTAAATAATTTAAAAAATATAAAATATATAAAATAGTCTACTACATGGGTAGGCAAACTAAGACCCGGGGGCCAGATCTGGCCCAATTGCCTTCTAAATCCGGCCCGCGGACAGTCCGGGAATCAGCGTGTTTTTACATGAGTAGAATGTGTCCTTTTATTTAAAATGCATCTCTGGGTTATTTGTGGGGCATAGGAATTCGTTCATTCCCCCCCAAAAAAATAAAGTCCGGCCCCTCAAAAGATCTGAGGGACAGTGGACCGGCCCCCTGCTGAAAAAGTTTGCTGACCCCTGGTCTAAGTATGAGCTTTTGTGTGCATGCACACTTCTTCAGATACTCTGCTGCACACTTCTTCAAAAAGCACACGAAAGCTCACACCTAGAACAAACTTAGTTGGTCTCTAAGGTGCTACTAGACTAATATATATATATATATATATATATATATATATATATATATATATTTAAATTGACTGCATCAGACCAACACAGCTACCTACCTGAATCTATCGCTATCCAGAGAAGTGTGCAGCTGGGCCACCAGCTAAAGCTGATGGAAGGCACTCTGTGCCATCGAGGCCACTTGAGCTTCGAGCGACAGCAAAGGATCCAGGAGTACCCCCAAGCTATGTACCCACTCCTTCAGAGGCAGTGTAACCCCATCAGGAGCAAATGACCTCCTATCCATCTGGTCTGGGGAACTGCCTCTTAACAGTGCCATAGTCTTTCCTGGATCGAGCTTCGATTTGTTGGCTCTCATCCAGTCCATTACAGAGGTAAGACATTGGTCCAGCACTTCCACTGCCTCACCTGCAGATGTAAAGCAGAAATGGAGCTGAGTGTCATCAGCTGACAACATACTCCGAACCTCCAGATAATCCCACCAACGTTCCTTGAAGGAGCTTTTAGACGGGTGCCTCAGATATGAATTTCGCTTTGGGCTAACTAAACAAACAGGTCCTTGCTGAGGAACCTGCCCATGGAGACACCGATGGGTTTGTAGAGTAAGAGGCACTGGGGCCCAGGCCTGTCCGGAAGCCACAAGACTCCGAGAGAAGAGTCATGGGGCCTTATCCAAGACACGGAGGGCAAAGCTGTGGTTACTCAAATCCAAGGCATGTTGATGACTTCACGTCCTCATTGCAGGGAGAAAGGAGGGTGTGCGATGACTCTGGCTTTGAAAGAAGGTTCAGGGGCCTCAAATTGATTAAGCCTTTTGCTCACAAGACATGCACAGGGACACACCCTGCATTCATTGGGCCCTGGACAACGACCAACCCTACATCGCTGGAAATGCTTCCCATTTCAAAAAGCGCCCAAAATGCAGATGGAAAACATTGCCTAGGAACGCCACAAACCCTTGGACCACCCTTTTCTCTCCACACTTTTTCTAGGACAGGCTGGCAACACAACTTGTGAACACAGCCTGCCTGCCAGCCAGCCACAAAATAAGAGGAAAAGGAGGAGGGGGAAATCCAGCATTAATCACTCCTCTTTGAGGACTAGAGGGATGCAGACAATGAAAATGTATGCTAGTAAGCCAGTACATAAGATTAGGGTTAGCTTTGTTATATTGCAGAGGGGAATTACAAGAGCTTGAAGGTGTTTCCATATTTGCTGATTTAAAAGGAACACAAGAAACAACCCTATCTGCACTATATGTCTAAGGTTCTTAGTAGACTACAAGTGTAACATAGGTCAACAGCAGCAAAAACAGCTAATGCTATTCTAGGTAAAGGTAAAGGGACCCCTGATCGTTAGGTCTAGTTGTGACCGACTCTGGGGTTGCAGCACTCATCTCGCTTTATTAGCCGAGGGAGCTGGCGTACAGCTTCCGGGTCATGTGGCCAGCATGACCAAGCCACTTCTAGCAAAGCAGAGCTGCGCACGGAAATGCCATTTACCTTCCCGCCGGAGTGGGACGTGCTTTTAAACTGCTAGGTTGGCAGGAGCAGGGACCAAGCAACGGGAGCTCACCTCGTCGTGGGGATTTGAACCGCTGACCTTTTGATCGGCAAGTCCTAAGCTCTGTGGTTTAACCCACAGCGCCACCCGCGTCCCTTAATGCTATTCTACACTGCATCAAAAGAAGCATAGTGCCACAATCAGGGTAAGCAATTGTTGGCATCTCTATGTCTTGAGAGACAATGGAGTGCACCTCTGGTGGTGAAGTCAAACCGCTGTGTTAGCAGCACTGAAGTGACCTCTCCAGGGTGCAAGCCTGGGCAGCATGTCTGGAGAACCTGGGCTGTCCAGACAAGACAGCCCCCCCATTGGCCTCGCTGATGTGGTCCAAAGGAAAGCAGAGCAATACTTTTGGCACCAGTTTGGCTGCAGGAGTTGCCGGAAGGAGGCATACAAGATACCATCCAACCGTCTTAGGAACTCTACTCCAGAACTGTGCTACTCCTCAGCCTTTTCTTCTCCTGAAGATGTCCTGCAGGGCAGCGTAGGTTTAGGATCAGAGTTTTCCTTTTCCTAGATGGGTTGCCTTCCCCAGCTGGATGAGCCCCATCTGCCCCTCACTTCCCTCTACAGCACATGCAGAAACCGCCTTCTTGACCATTGAACCCACTGCTGGTCTCATCCATTCAGTCTGCTGCATGCAGGGGAAGTCCCTAACTCACTGAGGGTTTGAGACTCAATGGTTACCCTTGCCTGGTTTAGCCAACTAGTCAAAGCCATTCTTGTAGTGTGGCCACTGTCACATGCTGACAGCTTCTAAGAACTACAGGTGAGAGCTGAGTACAGGGTGGGGACCAAAGGTGGACAACCTATCCCATTCTGCCTTGGCCAGACCAAACCTGGAGCACTGTTTCCAGTTCTGGGCACCAAAATTTAAGGAGGATATTGACAAACTGGAATGTGTGCAGAGGAGGGTAACCAAGATGATCAAGGGGTTGGAAACCAAGCCTTATGAGGAACAGTTGAGGGAACTGGGTATGTTTTGCCTGGTAAAAAGGAGACTGAGAGGTGCCATGATACCCATCTTCAAATATCTAAATGGCTTGTTTTCTCCTGCGTCAGAGGGTAGGACCCCAACCAATGGATTCAAGTTACAAGAACGGAGATAAACATCAGGAAAAGCTTTCTGACAGTCAGAGCTTTTTGACCGTGGAACCTACTCCCAGGAGAGGTGGTTGATTCTCCTTCCTTGGAAGTTTTTAAGCAGAGGTTGGATGGCCCCCTCCGATGTATGATCTAGCTGAGATTCCTGCATTGCAGGGGGTTGGACTAGATGTCCCTCAGGGTCCCTCCCAACTCTGCAATTCTGATTCTATGCAGGCTTCCAGTTCTTAAACAGCCATGGCTTCCCCCAAGGAATCCTGGGAACCATAGTTTCTTCCGTGTGGTGAGAGTTGTTAGGAGACCCTCTATTTCCCTCACAGAGCTACAATTCCCAGGGTGGTTTAAGGGGAGTAGAGGAAGGGAGAGAGGAAAGCATATTTTTTTAAAAAAAATCAAGACAGCTTTTGCGGACATGAAAAAAGAGAGGCCGTTCTATTTTGATTTCTGGAAGATCTGGAGGGAATTCGTTCAAGCTTCTGTTTCAAAAGGATGCCACTCCCTGGGGTTCAGCATCCCTTTGGTGATGGGGCTGTTTGAGATCAAAGACATAAACTCTCGTGTGCTGCAGCAAAGCACTACACACTCACACACCCCACAGCCACTGTTTCGCTTACTTCTAAATTCTCTCAAAGCGTAGAGGAAGGAGAATGAGCACAGGAGGTTATTTAGATTTCATTCTCCTTAAAAAGGGGGGGGGGAGGATGAACACACCTGTAATTAAATTCACATAGGCCTGGTTCAGTTGTGTGAAATTTCGAGCTGCAGTTGAACATTCGACTCGACTCCTCTGCCAAACAAACAAAAAAGCCCACTTCAGTTTCTGGGGGGATCAGACAATAGTAAATGCTGAATGCTACAGTAAATTAGCAGTGACATGTAGGGGTGGCAGACGGAAGGCAGCCAAGAGACGAGACAAGACATATGGTCAAGGCAAGAAGAAAGTGGTTAGTGAAAAGGGAGCGTCAGAGAAAGCAGTGGCTTGGCTTCTCAACTCACAGGCCAGGGCAAGGCAAGGCACCATATGTTTAAAGCATGTTTAAAGCACACAACTTCCCCCAAAGAATCCTGGGAACTGCAGTTTAACCCCTTGCAGAGCTACAACTTCCAGCAGCCTTAACAAATTACAGTTCCCAGGATTTAAATGTGAACCTGAGAATGTTGCTAGTGAATCCTGCTTCACCTACAAAAACGCGCTTGTTGCACAAATTTCCTGGATCTGCCAAGGAAATCTTTCAGAAAAGGGCCGCTGAAACGACCGAGGAGGTGGAGCAACTCCCCGATGGAAAAAGGTTGCAGCATCCGGGAATTTTTTAGTTTAGAGAAAAGGCAAGTAGGAAGTGCCACAATAGAGGTTTGTAAAAGTATTCATGGTGTAGAGGTAGTGGATAGAGAAAGGTTTTCTTTTCCATCTCTCGTAACACTAGAATTCCTGGACATCTGAACATGGGAAGATTCAGGACAAAGATTCAGGACGCGGTACACAGTTAAACTGTGGAACTCTCTGCTACAAGAGGCAGTGATGACCTCCAAACTAGATGGCTTCAAAAAAGGTGTGCTCCAATGCTTCTGAAAACCAGTTGCTGGAAACCACAGGAGAGAAGAGAGCTCTTGTGCTTGAATCCTGCTTGTGAGTTTCCCACAGGCATTTGGCTGGCCACTGTGCTGAATTAGATGGGTCATTGGCCGGACCCAGCAGGCACTTCCGGGGGCACCGCCCCACAAAAAGAATGAAAACAAACTTCCGATGCTAGCTGGGAAATTGCACATCACAGAAGCAAAGGTTTCAGAAGGAAGGCTAAAATTAGCAAGGTGTATTAATGAACTAAGACCATCTCAATTCATCACTAGCAGCCTATTCCCTCTTCCCTTCGCTCCCCTCTTCCTAATCACAAAGATTGCTTTCTGCATTCCCTCGAGAGAGGCCGTTAAATTCCTTGCCAATCAAAATGTACCTTCCAAAGTCACTGATAATGAAAGTCTGCACTTGGAGTATTTTTTAAAAAACGGGACGCGGGCGGCGCTGTGGGTTAAACCACAGAGCCTAGGACTTGCCGATCAGAATGTCGGTGGTTCGAATCCCCGCGATGGGGTGAGCTCCTGTTGCTCGGTCCCTGCTCCTGCCCACCTATCAGTTTGAAAGCACATCAAAGTGCAAGTAGATAAATAGGTACCGCTCCAGCGGGAAGGTAAACGGTGTTTCCGTGCGCTGCTCTGGTTCGCCAGAAGCGGCTTAGTCATGCTGGCCACATGACCCAGAAGCTGTACGCTGGCTCCCTCGGCCAATAAAGCGAGATGAGCGCCGCAACCCCAGTCGGCCACGACTGGACCTAATGGTCAGGGGTCCATTTACCTTTACCTTAAGTCTTAGAAACACACAGATCTCTTAAGTAAGGCTGGGTGATATATTGATATATCATCCCAAACCGGTTTGAAGTCCATATTGTGATATCTGTTTCATAATTTCGGACCTGGAATCATGGTGTGTGTGTGTGTGTGTGCTATGCAAAAATCACAATACAGGGGGAAATGTGATGCCACCCAATGCCTCTACATCCTTATTTTAGACATCATGATATATCAGCATATTGCAATGTTTAACTGGTTATATATCACAATGTTGAAAACCAGGTATCTCCCAACCCTACTCTTTAAACTGGGATTTAAGACAAGGGGGTGACTTTTAAAATAGTTTTTGCAGGAGAATAGTTTTTTTCAAATTTTGTTATGTTATTAAGCACACCTCAGTACTTGTTACTATTGAACTTTATTTTATGGGGGGTGGGGTGGGAATTCACCTAGCCTTTTGGACAAAAGGCATCTATCAAATTTAGAAATATGAACTGGGAAAATGATCTGATATAATAAAATGAATAACGAGAGAAGCAGGAACCAAGCAAGGAATTCCTCAACCAATCAGGGCTCTTTAAACAAGAATGACCTGAGTCACAAATCTAGAGGAAGCGAAACAAAACCGGCTCCCTCGGAGTCATGTTTGTGGTCCATATAGTTAATTTAATAATTAAATGTATATCCTTCCCTTCCACCCCAAAAAGCCAGGGCAGCAAACAGCAATTTATGAAACAATTAAGACATATCCTCCAACATGTCACTGATGAAAACAGGGACATCCTATTCAATAATAATAATAATAATAATAATAATAATAATAATACAGTGGTACCTCGGGTTAAGTACTTAATTCGTTCTGGAGGTCCGTTCTTAACCTGAAACTGTTCTTAACCTGAAGCACCACTTTAGCTAATGGGGCCTCCCGCTGCCGCCATGCCGCCGGAGCACGATTTCTGTTCTCATCCTGAAGCAAAGTTCTTAACGCGAGGTAATATTTCTTGGTTAGCGGAGTCTGTAACCTGAAGCGTATGTAACCTGAAGCGTATGTAACCCAAGGTAAGTAAAGGTAAAGGGAACCCTGACCATTAGGTCCAGTCGTGACCGACTCTGGGGTTGCGGCGCTCATCTTGCTTTATTGGCTGAGGGAGCTGGCGTACAGCTTCTGGGTCATGTGGCCAGCATGACTAAGCCGCTTCTGGCGAACCAGAGCAGTGCACGGAAATGCCGTTTACCTTCCCGCCGGAGCGGTATCTATTTATCTACTTGCACTGGTGTGCTTTCGAACTGCTAGGTTGGCAGGAGCAGGGACCGAGCAACAGGAGCTCACCCCGTCGCGGGGAATCGAACCGCCGACCTTCTGATCGGCAAGTCCTAGGCTCTGTGGTTTAACTCACAGCGCCACCCGCATCCCACTGTAATAAATACATTTACCACTGTAAATGTTGTTGTTTTATACCCTGGGTTGCCCCAGCCACTCTGGGCAGCTTCAAACTTATATAAAAACATAATAAAACACTGAACATCAAAATTTCAGAGTCACAAGAATCTTTTCTCCCACCCTCTCCTTGCTTTCTGCTAAACACACACATGCACGCGTGCACACACAACTGCGGTTCAGCTACTGTTTGCGTGACCAGGGTGAAAAATAAATAAATACATCCTCAATCTCAATTCCAGGCCCCTACGGTGCCTATGGCAACTGGCATCCGTCGCCTTGGAAACTAATCTCGTGGTATTTGAACAACGTAACAAGGGCCTTTAATCTCCCAAACACTGTAAATCTTTATTCTCACCCGCTTGGCGAGATCCAGAAGAGGCAATATAAAAAGCCTGTTGTTCCCACCTGGAAAGGGAGCTCCCTTGACTAGGGTTTTGTATACACGGGGTGGTTGTGTGTGTTTTTCTCTCCCCCAACTCAAAAGGGAGGGCAGCGCGGCCTACGGAGAGAGGCCTACCGTCAAGTAAATAATTAGTCACATTTCATGAGGCAAAAAATGCATTCCCCGAGGCGTTGGGGACTCGGAAGAGCTGTACACTCAGCGCTTCCACGCTAACCTGTTCCCCACATTTAAAAACAAAAGCATGGGTTATTAATTTGCACTTATATTCCACCTTTCCTCCAAGGGGCTCCAGGTGGAGTAGTATCATCATCTTATTCTTCTTATTATTTGTAATCTGCCCATATAACTGGGTTGCCCCAGCCACTCTGGGCAACAAAATATAAAAACAAAGCAAAACATCAAACATTAAAAACTCCCTTATACAAAGCTGGCTTCAGATGTCTTCTGAATGTCATATTGCTGCTTATCTCCTTGACATCTGGTGGGAGGGCGTTCCACAAGGTGGGTGCCACTACCGAGAAGGCCCTCTGCCTGGTTCCCTGTAACTTCCGCCCTCGTTTTATCCTTGCAGCAGTCCTGCGAAACAGCATTTGAAATTCGCCAGGCGCATTTTGCACCTGGCCATCGGCCATTTGTGACCAAGTGAAGATGCCCGGGCGCCGGGATGGCGCCTGACAACTCCACTATCTGGAGGTGCATACCTGGGGATCATTGGATCTGGACTGTTTTCACACACGAGCAACACATCCTGTAGAATTCTATCCGTGCTATTTTATCTGCACAATCAGAACAAATTTCAGGAACCAAAAAGTCATATTGAAAAACACGATTTTCGAGCCGTCTGTCCCCCGAACAACAACTAGACATTACATATTGGTGACTGTAACCCTTGCTTAAGGCTTTATATATGAGAGTTTCTAACACTTCCTGTGAGATAGAAAAGGTTGAAAAAATGAGAGAGGGAGGGAAGGAGGGAGAGACCCCCAAAGTCATCCAGTAAGTTTCATGGCTTGAGTGAAGATTTGAAATGGAGGCCCCATTTGCACTATACAGTGGTACCTCGGGTTCCAGACACTTCAGGTTACAGACTCCGCTAACCCAGAAATAGTACCTAGGTTTAAGAACTTTGCTTCAGGATGAGAACAGAAACCACGCAGCAGCGGCGCGGCAGGCCCCATTAGCTAAAGTGGTACCTCAGGTTAAGAACTGTTTCAGGTTCAGAACGGACCTCCAGAACGAATTAAGTTCTTAACCCAAGGTACCACTGTACTTTGAAAGCACTATTATACAGTGGTACCTCATGTTAAGTGCTTAATTCGTTCCGGAGGTCCGTACTTAACCTGAAATTGTTCTTAACCTGAAGCACCACTTTAGCTAATGGGGCCTCCTGTTCTCATCCTGAAGCAAAGTTCTTAACCTGAAGCATTATTTCTGGCTTAGCGGAATCTGTAACCTGAAGCGTCTGTAACCTGAAGCGTATGTAACCTGAGGTACCACTGTACAACATTAACTGTTCGTGGCTTCCTCTAAGGCATCCTGGGAACTGTAGTTCGTTAAGGGTGCTGAGGATTGTTAGGAGACCCCCTTTCCACTTCACAGAACTACAATTCCCAGGGTGCTTTAACCATCAATCCCTCTTCAGAGGGAGCTGTGGGAATTGTAGCTCTTGGGAGGGGGGTAGGCGGGGCCTGCTAACAACTCTCAGCAACCTTGGAAAAGAAACCACAGCTCCCAGGATTCTTGTACGGAAGCCATGGCTGAATGAAGCGGTTTCATGGTGCTTTAAATGTACAGTGTAGTTGGAGCCTAAGGCTCGCCTTCGGCTATGAGTCAGACCACAGAACAATCCCTAACGACTCGAGGAAGCCGCCTTACACCAGCTCAGACATTTTGGCTGCCTAACTCAGTATTGTCCACTCCCAACCGTCAGAGGCTCTCCAAAGTCCCGTTTCCATCACCCGCTCCCTAATCCTTTTTAATCTGGAGATGCAAGGGATTAAACCTGGGACCTTCTGCATGAAAAACATGTGCTCTACCACTGATCTGTGGATTACTTATTACTAGCAGCCTCATACCTGCTGCCGATGCTCAGGAATTCAAAAAATCAGTGCAGTTTTGAACCCAGCGGCTAAAAACCAGTGGTTACAGTCCACCATATTGATTCAAATTGCCGTCCGACTGTATCCAAGCATGAAAATCTGTCCCTTGGACTCAGGAACCGTCATGGAAAAGTTGGTTAAAATCAGTGCAAGTTTGAAAGGTGCGGTCTCTGAGGCTCGGTGTCAGCAGACCTTGTGGTGGTTTGTGGAGGAAAGCAAGGATCTGCGAAAGAGCTTGGTTGAAGCACAATAATACTTCTGCCAGTTGTTGGCGGTAAGGGGACTTTTCCTTGACGTTGCCATGTCATTAAGTCCACACATCAGAGCAACTCCTCTGCTTCCTGAGACCTGTCCATGGTTCTGAAGGACCCAGATCTGACCACCTTTGGTGCTCTGATTCATAGAATCATAGAATCATAGAGTTGGAAGAGACCACAAGGGCCATCGAGTCCAACCCCCTACCAAGCAGGAAACACCATCAGAGCACTCCTGACATATGGTTGTCAAGCCTCTGCTTAAAGACCTCCAAAGAAGGAGACTCCACCACACTCCTTGGCAGCAAATTCCACTGTCAAACAGCTCTTACTGTCAGGAAGTTCTTCCTAATGTTTAGGTGGAATCTTCTTTCCTGCAGTTTGGATCCATTTCTCTGTGTCCACTTCTCTGGAGCAGCAGAAAACAACCTTTCTCCCTCCTCTATGTGACATCCTTTTATATATTTGAACATGGCTATCATATCACCCCTTAACCTCCTCTTCTCCAGGCTAAACATGCCCAGCTCCCTTAGCCGTTCCTCAGAAGGCATCGTTTCCAGGCCTTTGACCATTTTGGTTGCCCTCCTCTGGACACGTTCCAGTTTGTCAGTGTCCTTCTTGAACTGTGGCGCCCAGAACTGGACACAGTACTCCAGGTGAGGTCTGACCAGAGCAGAATACAGTGGCACTATTACTTCCCTTGATCTAGATGCTATACTCCTATTGATGCAGCCCAGAATTGCATTGGCTTTTTTAGCTGCCGCATCACACTGTTGGCTCATGTCAAGTTTGTGGTCAACCAAGACTCCTAGATCCTTTTCACATGTACTGCTCTCAAGCCAGGTGTCACCCATCCTGTATGTGTGCCTCTCATTTTTTTTGCCCAAGTGCAATACTTTACATTTCTCCCTGTTAAAATTCATCTTGTTTGTTTTGGCCCAGTTCTCCAATCTGTCAAGGTCGTTTTGAAGTGTGATCCTGTCCTCTGGGGTGTTAGCCACCCCTCCCAGTTTGGTGTCATCTGCAAATTTGATCAGGATGCCCTTGAGTCCATCATCCAAGTCGTTGATAAAGATGTTGAATAAGACCGGGCCCAAGACAGAACCCTGTGGCACCCCACTAGTCACTCTTCTCCAGGATGAAGAGGAACCATTGATGAGCACCCTTTGGGTTCGGTCAGTCAGCCAGTTACAAATCCACTGAGTGGTAGCATAGTCAAGACCGCATTTTACCAGCTTCTTTACAAGAATATCATGGGGCACCTTGTCAAATGCCTTGCTGAAATCAAGGTAGGCTACATCCACTGCGTTCCCTTCATCTACCAGGCTTGTAATTCTGTCAAAAAACGATTCAATGTTCTCAGTCCCTCTAACTTGCTGGTTCCTGCTCTCTCTGCTCCAGACCCCTCTATAGGTTTAGCCTCAGTCTCATCAGGATTTATCAATCGGAAGGCGAAGGAGCATATCCCAAGATTCTTTGGGGGAAACTTAAAAGTGGTATGAGTTGAATGCATGGGGCAGATGGAGCCTCAGTGGCACAGCACATCCTTTCCATGCAAAGCCTCCTAAGCTCAATCCCCGGCTGGGAAAGACTTTTGTCCGAATCCCTGACGAGCAGCTGCCAGTCAGTGTTGATAGTACTGGGCTAGATGGACCAATGTTCTGACTCCAGTGGAAGGCAGCACCCTATGCTGCTACGTGCTGGAGACTGAGGCCAGGAAATAGAGGCTGTGCCTAGCAAACAGGGACAGCTGGAGCATATGCTGTTTGCAGATGAATATTTGGTGTACGGAATACTAATTACCTGAGCATCTCAAGATCCACAGCTAAACAGTGGATTTTGCACCACAGACCCTCCAAATGTCCCGATTTTCCAGGGACAGTTCTAGATTTACAGAAGCCATCCCAGTTTCTGATTTGATTCTGGAATGTCCTGCTTTTCCTTAGGACATCCCTATTTTCATGGGAGAAATGTTGGAGGATATGGAGTTATGCGACCCCCCGAGCCAAGGAGATAAGTAACTATACAACCTTGAGAAGACATCTGAATGCAGCCCCGTATAGGGACGTTTTTAATGTTTAATGTTGGAAGCCACCCAGAGTGGCTGGGACAACCCGGTCAGATGGGTGGGGTATAATAATAATACTAATTCAGTGGTACCTCGGGTTACATACGCTTCAGGTTACAGACTCCACTAACCCAGAAATAGTACCTCAGGTTAAGAACTTTGGATGAGAACAGAAATCGTCCTCCAGCGGCATGGCGGCAATGGGAGGCCCCATTAGCTAAAGTGGTGCTTCAGGTTAAGAACAGTTTCAGGTTAAGAACAGACCTCCAGAACAAATTAAGTTCTTAACCCGAGGTACCACTGTACTAATACTAATAATGGAATAGGGTGTCCCTATTTTCATTGGAGAAATGTTGGAAGGTATGTCAGCAACTTACAGGTTTTTAAAAAGGGGATTTGATAAATTCAATGGGATAAAGGCTCTCACCTGCACCAGCCACAATGCTTGTTTATGACCTGCAGGACCAGCAGCAGTAATGGCTCTAATATGGCTGGGGAAGGTAAATCAGGAGAGGACTTTTTCTCTTGAGTCCTGCTTGTGAGCTTCCCAGAGGCATCTGGCTGGTTGCTCTGGAATATAGGATGCCAGACTAGATGGGCCTTGGCCTGATCCTGCAGCCATGCTCTTCTTGTTCCTCCTTCCCTTCCTGCATTCCTACTAAGGAAAGCTGGGGAGACGAAACCTCCTCTTCAGACAACAAGGAATTTGGTACGCCAGCAAACGCTCCCTAATCTCCTCCCCGCAACTCTTAAAAGGCTTCCCATTTTCCACGGCGCTCAAATCTTATCACGTCTTATTTGCATATTGCATAAATATTTATTTGCTTCTAATCCCGCAAACAAAACTTGCCTTCAGGGTGGTGGGGGAAGGAATGAAAATGATATTTTTTTAAAAGAAGAAGAAGAAGTAGTAGCAGCAGCGACTCTTAATCAGAAATGGCAGCCTTTGGGAAGCTGGAAACAAAAATGGCATGGCGGGCTTTACCAGAGGAAGGAGATGGTTCTTGCCACCAGAGCAGGTCTTTCAGGCAGCTGTCTAGGCACCTCCTAAGAAGAACAAGCAGGAGACTATTCCACTAGGGAGCCACCACTAAGAAGGCCCTCTCTCCCTGGTGGCCTACTCCCACTGTTGAAGGCTACTAAATTTAATGGACGGATTGACACAACTGTTCTAAAATTATTCAGGGTGTGGTCAGAGATAAAGTTTTTCTTCCCATCTCCTTTTACTAGAAACTGACGGGCAGGAGCTTCAGGGCATGCACAAAAAAGAAATTCTTCATTCAAGGAGTAATGAGTATCTGCTGAAAGATGTGGTTGTTGGAAGTGCAATAGCAGGGATCATTCAGTTTGCAGATTAAGGGCTAATTCTGTTGGTGCTAACGTCAACTAGCCAGGGGTGGGGCAGGCGGTGTTGCTTAGCAACCAGGCAGAGTGGCATGATCTTTGCTGAGGTGGCACATGCTCCGATTGGCTGTGTCATTCTGAGGGAGATTTCCTCTGTATGTTTGGCTGAATGTCTCCTCATGATGTACAAAGCCCAAAGTAAGAAAGATAAAATCTCCCTGTCCCTTTCTCTTCAAATTATATGGTGTTTCTGTTCAAGTTTTTTCAGTAAAGTCGGGATTTTTCTTTCTGGACTCTGTTAAGCAGCTTTGCTACCAGGAGTGATGGTTGCCCTTTAGAAGCAATCAGATAAATCTATGGTGAAGGAAAGGTTTATGTATGGCTACCAATTATACCTATATTAGTAGAGAGTCAGAGGGATCATGCCTCTGAATTTCAGCTGCCGGGGAACAAAAGGGCTATTGCACTCATGTCCTGCTTCCCACAGGTAGGGAAACGGGATGCAGGATTAAATGGACCACTGAGCTCATCCGCCACATCTCATCGTATGATCTTAGGTCAGCCACTAGCAGGCAGTAACAAAAAATGACGCTCCACAATTTCCCCCCAAGAGGTGTCAGGGCAAATAGGATCACCCAGATCTAAAGGCCTCTCCACGTAAATCAAGACACTGGAGCCTCGCTTGTGACAGTAACCATCAGACACCACTCTTAATTATATCTTGCCATGGCCCGAAGGATGAAGGGCAAAACACATTTGCCGGTACCTAGACTTCTCCTCCTGTGATCAAAGTGCTTGCGATCGGAAGCAGCGTAAACCCGAAAAAGTGACTCTCGTTTTCTCTCGAAAACAGCTTCTCCTTTTTCTGTCAGCAGCACACAGAGACAGAAGATGGGTTGCAAGAGGTGAGGGGGGTCTGAGAAAGTCACGCAGGAAATCAGAAGCAGTATTTGCTGCCAAGCCATTTCCCGGCCGAAGATGACTGCAAGGAAGAAATCTCCAGGAACGGTACCAAAAGGAGGATGGAGATGAGAAAGCTTTGCCTGCTGCTATTTTTTGAATCGAAGAGCAAATACTGGAAGAACAGCCTTATTTATTCCTTCTCCTGTCTTCAGTACCTGCACCTTTCAGGAGAGGAACCACATAAACGTATGTAGACACTTCCACCTGACAGCTTCGTGTCGGAAGCTCTCTTCTGTTGAGCCAGTCTAGTTCAGTATTATCTGCATAAAGTAACTGGCAGTGATTTCCCAAGGTTTCAAGCAAGGGGTGCAATTCAGATGTGGAGGTTACTGTGTTAAGTTTTCCTGGTTGCAGCGCTGGCTCCCCTGTCCATTTTCTGATGTTCCTTCCGCACTGCATTCTCTGTTTGTTGTGTTACAGAACTGTGGCTTTTTGATCGATACAGCGCCATGGCATGCTAAATTTCACACGCAGCCTGGGCATGGAGTGGCACGACAACAAGCGCCAATGGACATGCTGCCTCCTTTAATGCTTCTGCTCCCCCATGATTTACCCACGGAAATGTTGGTAAAGAACTACACTGGAATATTTCCCCAGATTTTGCTAGACAGCATTCTCCATGAAGACCACAGGCAAAAAAACTCTCGTGATTTTCCAGGGTGTTGCAAGCAGTGTTAAAAACTCAGATATATAAGCTAATTGCCAAAAGGCACCTTCAACCTAGGTTACAGTTACCACAATGGAATGTCTAGGCACCTTGAATGGAATGTCTAGGCACAATGGAATGTCTAGGCACTTTTGCAGTTGATTTTGTTAATTATTTATTATTATTATTATTATTATTATTATTATTAATTTCTATACAGCTTTATAGTCTAAAGAAAAACATCTCAAAGCACTTTACAACACATTGAAACATCAAATAAAACAGTCCAGGATAAAACAAATGAAAGCTTCAGGAAAAATCCTTCTCTAAGTGACATTTTGCTTTCCCCATATATATTCCTGCCTGAGACCCTGAGATGCTGCTGCCAGTCAGTGTTGGCAATGCTGAAAGAGATGAACCATTGATCTGATTGGCTGTAAGCCTGTTATCTCTATTCCTCTTCCACAGACAGTGGGAGGGAGGCCTTGGACGTTGCCACCAACCCTTAGCTTCTGAACAGCAGACCAAGTAAGTAAACAGATCACTTGATCACGATCTTTCCAACGATGGCAAGAAGGATAGCGTTTCTCTTTAAAGCATACCAACTATTTTTCAGGGAGCATCCATATATATTTCATGCAATTCAGTGTCCTCAGCTGCCCTGAGCAACGTACATGGACATCCAATTCTTTCCTCTGCAATTTCACTTCTATCGGCTGCCTGTGCACATAACACTAAGCCATGGTTTGCTTTAACAATGCTTGGCTGAACAAACCAGGATCATTCTCGCAGACGGGCCAAGTAACCCCGGCTTGTTCCACTAAACGTTGGCTCCATTTTCAGTCCACTCTTACCTTGCCCCTCTGTAGCAGGGTGAGCCCCTGGGGCAGGGCTCTGAAACAAGCCAGGGTTGTGGATTGGATGCAGTGGGAGAGCATGGTTAATGAAAGCCAAGATTCATAATCCAAACAAACCACAGTTAGCTGGCCTGGGTGGTTTTGGGTGTACAAACCATAGTTAAGACAAACCACAGTGTAGTGTTATGTGTGAACCTGACCATGTAGTTGAGGTAGTTGAGAAGGTGTATTTGATACGCCACAACAGAGGGGCTATCGCTGGTAAACAGGGACAACAAACAGAGGCATAAATATAGATGATTACGGTGACATATCGTCAACTGATAGCCATTCCCCAATCCCCGCAATGGCAGTCGCTGTTTTAAGATTCTGCCATTTTTTCTTTCTCTTAGGCTAAACTTCTAAAGCAGAAAGACGGGATTGGGGGGACGGGGGGGACCATATTTGGCTTTGGGCAAATTGCTTGTTTTGATTCCCCTTAGCAGCATCTTTCTTTATTCATTTTCAAAATGGTTCCTTTTGTCTCTAATTTAGCGGTTTGAGAATTGCGCTCCTGGAAGGGAGGAAAGGGGAGGGTAAGGAAAACTCCTCCGCTTTGATGTTTGTAATTCATTAACGATATTGGTGCTTCTCGAAACATCACTGTCTTGTTCCCCCTGGGAATGACACCTGCATAAATGCAACCCTCTCGGCAGAGATGCTTACGGACCACTTCACGATTAAAGCTGATTTGGGCAATACACAAACTGACTCTGAAGGCAAGCGATGTAAACATATATGGAGCTTGTCAAAAGCAGAGTGGGACGGGAGGGGGGCAGCGGGGTAGATAAGTAATAGGGATTTTCTTTTCTTTTGCATCATTAGCGCAGGAAAAGGGTTGTACAGTGGTACCTTGGTTGTCAAACTTAATCCATTCTGGGAGTCCGTCCGACTTCCGGAACTGTTTGAAAACCAAGGCGCGGCTTCTGATTGGCTGCAGGAGATTCCTGCGCTCAATCGGAAGCCAGGGAAGCCGCGCTGGACATTCGGCTTCCAAAAAATGTTCACAAACTGGAACACTTACTTCCAGACTTGCGGCGTTCGGGAGCTGTTTTGTTCGGGAGCCAAGCCATTTGACAACCAAGGTACCATTGTACTTTTAAAATTCTTTGCAGCGCTTTAGTAGCTGCAGTGGCCGTAATAAATGAAAAATCGATAGCCTCTTACATTTTATCTACCCATTACACAGAACGAGGTGTTAGTCTTAGCCCTATTTAGACATTAAGATTGCTGGTGGGGGTGGGAGGGAGGGAGAGATGCATGCTGTCCACATACTAAGGGCATGATGGCACAAGGTTCCAGCTCAGGAAAACAGCAATATATTTCCCAGAGATGCAAACCTGCAGATATTTCCCACAGATATTGCAGGAAATGCAAGCAAGGGTGGAGAGAAACACAGTTTGCCCTGTTCTCTCTTTAAAAAGGTAAAGAGACCCCTGACCATTAGGTCCAGTCGTGACCGACTCTGGGGTTGCGGCGCTCATCTTGCTTTATTGGCCGAGGGAGCTGGCGTACAGCTTCCGGGTCATGTGGCCAGAATACCTAAGCCGCTTCTGGCGAACCAGAGCAGCGCATGGAAACGCCCTTTACCTTCCCGCCAGAGTGGTACCTATTTATCTACTTGCACTTTGATGTGCTTTCGAACTGCTAGGTTGGCAAGAGCAGGGACCGAGCAACGGGAGCTCACCCCATCGCGGAGATTCAAACCGCCGACCTTCTGATCGGCCGGCAAGTCCTAGGCTCTGTGGTTTAACCCACAGCGCCACTCTCTTTACATGAGGTTAATTGCATGGATCAAGACCATCTGAATAGGGCTACTGAGTTGGCAGAATTCAGAACTCCGTCACTTTAGATCTGGAAGTGGGTGAACGAGTTTGATTTTCCTTGCATAAAAGTCCAGTCCAGATTCATGTAGGGTTTACTCCTTAGCCCTTTCTTCTCCCGAAGATGTCCCGCAAGGCAGTGGGTACGCATTCTTCCCTGGGGTTTACTCCCAAAGCCTTTCTCACGAGTGAGTATAGCCGCAAGGCAGCAGAGATTTAGGATCAGAGCCGTGTTTGAAATTAGCCAAGCACTTTTTGCACCTGGCTATCTGTGGGATGTAATCCACTGGGAGCAGTCAAATACAACATTCTTTGTTTTCCTAGAGTGGACGTGCAAGGGGATGTCGGTCTAGCCAGTCAAACTTCCTGTTACACCTGGCTGGAGCATCCTTCCTTGCATGTGACTAGTGGGTGGGCGTGACCTTTCCAGACCTGATTAAAGGCCAAGGCATGCTGCCACGCTCTCTCTTTTCCATCTTCCTTTCCTCCCGCCAACTTCCTGAACTACTGGCTCCCAGCCATGCAGTCCCCCAGGTCATCTCCCTTATGGGGTAAACCTGTTTGCATATGTTTGTAACTTTAAGCCTAAAAGCCTGCCTTCAGGGATCACACTGTGCTCTGCCTGGTCGTGAGTAAACTTTATTTTTATTGCTTATAAAACTGTGGCGCCCTTATTCTTTTAGGAGGGATTCAAGGGGTCTTACCAGGAAAATATTAGAACACAATTCAATCTGGACAAGTCTGCAACCAGTTTTCTGCTGCGTAAAGGGGAATGCACCCTGCTAAGTAAAGGGACTTGCTAGTGCAAGTTAGGAAGGATATTAATAAACAATATATCCTCTCCTGCCACCCTGAACATTCCCACACTATCGGACACTTGCGACCAAGCGAAGATGCCTGGCTACCAGGATGGTGCCTCAAATCTCCACCATCTGGAGATGCATGCCTGCGGATCATTGGATCTGGACTGTTTTCACACACTGTAGAATTCTATCCGTTCTATTTTATCTGCACCATCAGCATGAATTTCTGATGCATTCAAACAATTTTTCCGTGCAGCCTGAGCAGGAGCAGTCAACAATGTCAGAGCTAATTGTTCTAGCTTGTCTTCACGTACTCCACTCCACTGCCCTGCTCACAGTTGTGAAGAATATTCTTACCTTATGAATGTTCTGTGTCACCATTAAGAAAAAGAGGTCGGAATAGGCCAATATATATGTGGACTGTCCCTGGATCAAGTGACTTTTCTTCTTTCAAGTTCTCAAAGTTCTTGACCTAGCTGAAGGTTGTCATCTGAACTAACCAGATGCTTAACTGGTAATCAATCACAGTTAGTGCATCATTTGAAAAAAAATAAGACTTTGGAGCCATCTTGCCCCCAAATGGCAACCAGACATTCAATTTTGGTGACTTGGTTCAAAAAGCCGTTTGGTGCGTAGCTTATATTATCTGAGTTTCTAACACTGGATCGGAGTTCTCTTCCCCAATATGCAGCAGCTAAAAGCAATACTGGATCACAAAGATTCCTGCATTGCAGGGGGTTGGACTACTGGAGGATCCTTGGAGGATCCCTTCCAGCTCTGTGGTTCTAGGATTCTATGAAAGAAAGATGCAAGAAAAGAACTGATGGTGATCGTCAACAATCTTAACAACACAAAGAGCAAGAAAGGCGAGTCTGTTGTAAGAGGAGTGTTGGTGAATCATGAGATACTAGCAACTGATTGACAGGTGCATTCTCTATGAAGAATGACCCTTGCGTGCCAGAAGGAAATGCAGAGAGAAGAAGTGGTTTGGTCAACTGCTCCACACCTAACATGGTTAAAAGCTACAATAAAGCCTGAACAAAAATAACATCTAGTCACACATGTACTTGTATGATAATGTGTTCACACACAAGCAGATCTGTCGGTAAACATGCCTATATATATGTTTTATCTGAATACAAGGGGTCAACAGTGTGACTTTAAAGCAGGCATTGGCAAACAGCCTTCCAGATGTTTGGGGACTACAACTCCCATCATCCCTAGCTAACAGGACCAGTGGTCAGGGATGATGGGAGTTGTAGCCCCAAAACATCTGGAGGGCCGAGTTTGCCTAGGCCTGCTTTAAAGCTTCAGTAAATGAGCAGTAGGGAAATAAGCAGGTTATGCAAGTGAATTATATACTGAACATTCAGAATTTCCTGTTCATTTTTTAGCCATTTACTGTTTATGGCAAAAATCAATAAACGGGGGAAGAGTTATAACAACACACTACAATTAAACAAAAACCAGTCATGTTGCATCATGGTTAACTCACTTCAAAAGCTCCTGAAATTAACCAAGGTTCTGCCCTCCTGATGATTAAACATATCTTATTTCTAAACTAAAAAAAAAAAGTTTTCAAAATATTTGAATGGTCAGTTGATCAAATCATCTTTTCTACTTTTGACCAGTCAAATACCCAGTCCTGAATGAAAAACTCTGGTCCAGATATTACTGGAGAGACCCTGGGGGCACAGGACACAGAGGGATCTCACCTAATGACTCCTACAAAAACCTGGAGCCAGCGCTGCAACCCAGAACTAATATGGTGTGATGGTTGATGTGTCGGACTGGGGGGTGGATCTAAACACAGGGGGAAAAACGCTATAAATAAGTCAGAAATTAGACCATTTTAACAAAAGGAAAAAAATCCCTGTGGGAAATTGTGTTGTAAAATTTCCTGCTCTCTGGCGCCATCTGGTGTTGCAGGTTCATAGCGCATTCAAATCGCTGTTTCTCTACTAATGTAGCTGAGTCTTAGGAGCTGACAAACCAGGGTTCAAATCCTCATTCATCCACAAAGCTCGCTGGGTTACCTTGGCCCAGTCATGCGCTCGCTCTGTCTCTCTCAGCCTGGCCTACTTCACAGGGTTGTTGTGAGGACCAAATGAGAACCACGTTTCCTTGAAGGAAAGGCGAGATACAAATGTCATAATAATAAAGGAAAGGGTGGGAAGAAGACGCATTTCCTCTGCCCACCTCGCCGTCGACTGCAGCCTCCCCTGCGCTTCTCTTTTTAAATCAATACGACCTGACACTAATTCTAATGGTTTTAATAAATGTTTAATGCCTCGCTCAAAAGCCTCCCGCCTCTCGCTCCCCACCGCAAGATTTGTATTAATAGCGTTGGGGCCCAATTTCACCAGGGTTTTTAAAAACTGCTTGGCATAGGTGCTTGTCCTTAAAAACGAGAAACACTTTCCATGGCGGCTTCTCTTCATAAAACTGGTCAGAGAAGCTGTGGCAAGAGGCCAGCAAGGATGGAGAGAGGAGAGGAGGCGAGGGGGGGGGACCCACATGAGGTAAAATGAGGCTGAGGGAGAAGACAGACCACTTGAGGCTGCTATGAACCAACGTCTACGATCCAGAAGCAGGCGGGGGGACTGAAATTCTGCCCCCCCAACCAGCTTGAAAACAAGCCTTCATCTCCCTTCCACAGCCAGGGTGGACGAGACACAGGAAATCTGGGGTTGGATCGAACCCACAGAGATGAAGAATCTCATACCCTCCAACATTCCTCAGATGCAAATAGGGAGATTTCTTACTCCCCACCCAACTGACCCTCCTTGACCCTCCATTTTTTTGCACAAAGCATTCAAAAATAAAGAGTCCTTGCACTCCGCTTCTCCTTTTTTCTCGCCCAGCTGCCCAAGGGTTCTCCTTGGGGTCAGCAGCACCCATAAAGAGGCCATGAGATGCTCCTTCTAAGCCGCCATTGCTCAAGACATACGCCGGCTTGTCCTCCTCCCAAAACTGGGGGTCCCTTCCATCTCTACAATTCTCCGATTTAACAATCAATTCCTTTTCCCAGGGGGCTCTGGGAATTGTAGCTCTGTGAGCGAAACAGGGATCCTTAACAACAACCAGCACCCTTTAACAAACTACAGTTCCCAGGATGCTTTGGGAGCAGTGTCAGAAACACAGGTATACAGTGGTACCTCTGGTTACGTATTTAATTCGTTCCCGAAGCCTGTTCTTAACCTGAAACTGTTCTTAACCTGAAGCACCACTTTAGCTAATGGGGCCTCCCGCTGCTGCCGCGCCACTGGAGCACAATTTCTGTTCCCATCCTGAAGCAAAGTTCTTAACCCGAGGTACTATTTCTGGGTTAGCGGAGTCTGTAACCTGAAGCGTATGTAACCTGAAGCGTATGTAACCCAAGGTACCACTGTATAATCTAATCGCCAAATGGCCTAGGTTACGGGTTCCTGCAACAGAATGTCTAGTTGCCTTTTATTTTCTTGCAATGGCCTTGTTTATTATAATTATCATTCATAATTTCATTTGTACACCGCTTTACATTTTAAAGAACAAATCTCAAAGCACATCAAATAAAACAATCCAGAACAGGACAAATGCTAGCCTCGTGGAAAATATTTCAGCTCCTTCTCGGAGAGACATTTGCTTCCCCTAGTAAACAGCCTGGCACCCAGAAATCTCCATGTGGTCACAACTGGACCCACGCCAGCTGCAAAACGCTCCTGGATAATTTCTAGCACTTTTGGAGAAGGGTATAGGAAGATGCCTCAGACTGCATGAGACCAAGGTCAGGCATGTCCAAAGTCCGTTTCGGGGGCCTAATCCTGCCCACCGGTCGATTTAATCTGGCCCCCGTGGCAGTATACGTCCTGAGGTAAAATCCGGCCCTCACGCATGTTCACTTCATCAAATCTGGCCCTCTTTGAAAAAAGTTTGGGCACCCCTGACCTAGCTCAATACGGAGTACCTGTCCACACCTAACAGATCTCAGCACCTGTTAACCTATTACAGTTCCCAGGATGCTTTGGGAGAAGCCATGGCCATTAAAGTGGTGTAATAGTACTTTAAATCTTCTCTCAGCCTAACCAACCTTGCGAATCTGAATGGGAGGATCAAATGAGCTCGGTACGTGCCCAGCCTCGAGGTCCTTGCAGAAGGGACAGGCCAACAAGGCAAGAAATAAAAAAAAAAATCATAATATTCTACATCTGCCGTCGGAAGGCGCAAGGAAAGAGAAGGAACAGGCTAGCCCTTAACAATAGAAACTCAGCTGCTGTCTACTCAGCCCAGTATCTAGATTAAAATCACACAGAAAGCGTTCCATGTGACCCAGATATGATGGCAGGCGTCTACTTTTTCGGCCCCGGAAAATAAGTGGAATTCAAAACCTGTGCCTTATCAGGAAAGGCTTGTGGCGGCCAAAGCGGTTTCAGAATACACCTCGGACTTGGATCGGTATCACCGGCCGTCACTCTAGGCGCTAGATAACAAAAAACGGAGGTCATCCTCAGCCGCCTTCCCGCGCTAAAGCGCCAGGTAACTGGGTGCAGGCCAAAGAAGGAGAGAGGGAAATGAGATCAGACGTGGAAATGCAATTTAAGGGAGAATTTGTGTTCTCTCTCCCCTGTTTCACCCTCACTGTGAGAGCTAGCACATTGCACAGACTGGATATAGGGAATGTTTACAGTGATTCACTGCTGGATTAAAAAGGGGGCTGTGCGGGGAGAGGGAGAGAAACAGCTTAAACTGCAAGAGGTGAGAGGAATCTCACAAAGGAGACTATATTTGCAGATGCAACATAATGATCCTCCCACACTAGCAAGGAACCGAGTCTTTGGAACTCCCTGCCCATTGATATTAGGCAGTTGCCGTCAACACCTGGCAAAAACTTCCTTTGTTCAATTAAACAAGCCACCCCAGACATGCAATTTCAACACACATTCCAATATGTCGTTTTGTTTTATAATGTATATATTTAAAATGGCCAATTTTATTTCCAAGGTAGAGGGGATTATTGGTCATTTTGATATGTTTTATGTAGGTTTTTTTGATGATTAAGCAGTATATAAACCCCATTAGTCGGTAGAAAACCATCACTTTGAATTGGGCCCAGAAACTAATTGGTAGCCAGTGCAGTCGGACCACAATCGGTGCAATATGCTCAAACCGTCTTGCTGCGGTGAGCAACCTGGCCGCTGAATTCTGCTAGCAAAGATAGCTCAGTAGAACCTCCAGTTTCAGTGCCGTATACCTTTGAACTCCGTAGAGAGCCTGTGTGGTGTATTGTTTAGAGTGTCAGGCTAGGGCCTAGGAGACCAGGGTTCAAATTCCCCACTCTGCCAGGAAGCTTAGTGGGGAACATTGGGCCACTCACTGCCTCTTTCAGCCTAATCTACCTCACAGGGATGTTGTTGTGGAAACTGAATGATGAGGGGAAGAACCACATAGGTCACCTTCACCTCCTTGGAGGAAAGAATAGTGGGATATAACTACAGTATGTATGTATGTATGTATGTATGTATGTATGTATGTATGTATAAATAGGGACACAAACATTTAGTGGTTTTAACATCTACAAAGGGGGGGAGGAGGAATACATCTCCTGCAAACACTCCCTTGAAACAAGCTTCTTTAATATATTTATAATAGGGCAGTGGAGGAGAAAGATGTCCTGGCTGGAGGGTGAGGTTTTTGTTTTAACCCACAGCTTCAGAGAGAGAACAAGATTATCCAACTTAAATTGTCCATAGAACCCAAAATCTGGCATCGTGACCTGATCCCGCCAATCCATTTTCTTTATTTTTATTTTTATTTAGTGTGCAGACAACCGAATCTGGCTACAGATTCATACGGCTTGAAGGGGCTCCAAAGGCCATTTAGCCCAACCCATTGCTATGAAGAAATCCCAGCCAGAAAATGCTTGACAGGTAGCCCATACCACCTCAATTTAAAAACCTCGAAGGCCACCACCTTCTGAGGGCATCCATTCCACTGCCAAACAGCTCTTGGTGTCAGAAAGCTCTTCCTAATGTTCAGCTGGAATCTCCTTTCTCATCATCTGAATCCATCGATTTGGGCCATGCCCTCCAGGGCAGGAGAAAACAAGCTTGCTCCATCTTCCATGCGATAGCCCTTGAGATATTTGAAGATGGCTAGCCTATCTCCTCTCCGTCCCCTCTTTTCCAGGTTAAACAGCCCCAACTCCTTCAACCATTCCTCATCAGGCTTGGCTTCCAGACCCTTGATCAACATCCTTCTTAAATTGTGGTGCACAGAATTGGACACAGTATTCCAGGTGTGGTCTGCCCAACGCAGAACAGAGTGGTACCGTGACTTCCCTTGATCTGGACACTATACTTCCGTTGATGCAGCCCGGAATAGCATGAGCTTTTTTTGCTGCTGCATCCCAGTTGATGACTGTGTTTTTCACCTTGCCTTTAAATAGCAGGAGATGGCAGATATAGATAACCCAGCACACCCCTCTTCTCTCCCCCTTGTTAGAGGGCTGAAGAAGCTTTTATTCCAAACTGAGTCTTGCTTCTGCGGGGTGTTTTTGTAAAATCTTCCTTTTTTTCTTGAGAGCTGGTTTTTAATACAGCTGAATGCTTTTAATTTTTACAAGACCATTTAGATTACATTTTGCAGCAGTTACATCGTTGTTTTCATTGAAAGCAGCGTGGGGAAATTTGGAATAAAAAAAAATCCAGCTAATTAACAAAACAAGCAGACAAACGAAATATTGGCTTGCGGTCGGAGCGAAGGCTTCAGACAGCGGACTGAGGAGGCTGTCCATAAATCAAGTCGGGTTCATCTTAAACAGAAACCCTCATCCATCTCCCAAGCAGACAGAATATAACCCTTTCAACAAAACATAACCCGTAAAACAGACACTTTCCGATTCTGTCTGAGTAATTCTTGCTCTGAAAGCAGCAGAGTGCAATGAGTAGAACTGTTGCCGACTTTGGCCACTGGGTGCTCTCTATAGTTCTCCAGCTACAACTCCCATCAGTCCCAGCCAGCCAGAACAGCACCTGGTTGACAACAGCACGGCAGTGTGTCCTACATTACAGAAGGCAGTCCTCTATTTGACTGCCTGGGTCCAGTTTAAAACATAAGAAACCATCAGAGGCGAGGTGACAGGGGCACCCCCGCCAGGGGCAGGGGTGGTTCATTCACAGATGCTCTTGGATAAAAATAATTACCTTACCTGTTCCAATCTGGGGTTGCATTCAGACATGGGGAATCTTACGCTAGTTTTCCCGGTTATAATGCTTCTGTCCCATTCCCAGTGTTAGAAACGCAGGTGGCACTTTAAACCTGGGTTATGGTCACCGGAACGTAAGGCACTTTTCTTTTCTTTTCTTTTGCAATGGCATTTATTATTACCATTATTTCATTTCTATACCACTTTATATGTTAAGGGGGGAGGGAATCTCAACATAGTTTAAAAAGGTAAAGGGACCCCTGACTATTAGGTCCAGTCGTGACCAACTCTGGGGTTGCAGCGCTCATCTCACTCTATTGGCCGAGGGAGCCGGCGTACAGCTTCCGGGTCATGTGGCCAGCATGACTAAGCCGCTTCTGGCGAACCAGAGCAGCACACGGAAACGCCGTTTACCTTCCCACCAGAGTGGTACCTATTTATCTACTTGCACTTTGACGTGCTTTCAAACTGCTAGGCTGGCAGGAGCAGGGACTGAGCAACAGGAGCTCACCCTGTCACGGGGATTCGAACCGCCGACCTTCTGATCGGCAAGTCCTGGGCTCTGTGGTTTAACCCACAGTTTACAACACATTAAAACACCCAATGAAACATTCAAGCTTCCGGGAAAATATTTCAGATCCTTCTCTCCAAGTGACATTTTGCTTTCCCCATATTTATTTATTGACCTACTGAATTTATAGAGCTGCCCCATAGCAGGACTCTAGGAAGCCAGTGTGGTGCAGCGGTTAGAATGTCGGATTAGGAATCTGGGAGATCAGGGTTCAAATCCCCACTCAGTCATAAGCTCAATGGGTGGCTGTGGGCCAATGGCTGTCTCTCAGTCTAACCTACCTCACAGGGCTGTTGTGAGAATAAAATGGGGAGGGAAGAGCCATGTGTGCCACATTGAGCTCCTCAGATATAAATGCAATATAATAAACATTCACGCAATTGGCTGTCATTAACTGTGGTTTATATAGAACATTTAGATTCATGAAGTGCTTCCCAACCAAGACTTTTTTTTTGTCCCTCAAATTATGGGTAAGGTAAAGGGACCCCTGACCATTAGGTCCAGTCGTGGCCGACTCTGGGGTTGGGCACTCATCTCGCTTTATTGGCCGAGGGAGCCGGTGTACAGCTTCCGGGTCATGTGGCCAGCATGATTAAGCCGCTTCTAGCAAACCAGAGCAGTGCATGGAAACGCCGTTAACCTTCCCGCTGGAGCAGTACCTATTTATCTACTTGCACTTTTGATGTGCTTTCGAACTGCTAGGTTGGCAGGAGCAGGGACCAAGCAACAGGAGCTCACCCCATCACAGGGATTTGAACCGCCGACCTTCTGATCGGCAAGTCCTAGGCTCTGTGGTTTAACCCACAGCTCCGCCCGCGTCCCAAATTATGGGTAAAGGGCTTTTATACACAAAATCTGCAAATCTCCCTTCCAACAGCACTCAGTCCTAAATGCTATTTGTCCTCCTAACCTAGTATTGTCTGCTGGGCCGTTGGGAAGTCAAGAGTATTAATGAATATTTTGCTATCATCTCCAACCAAGTTCTGTCCCTTTTTTTTTAACTGGCAATGCCTGGGATCGAACCTAAGACCTTGTGCGTGTTCGTTTGCAAAACAAAGCCTCGAAGCAGTTTACAAAAAGAATAAACAAAACCATTAAAAAGTGATTGCTTGAAAACAGTAAAAAAGCAACAATTTGGAACGTTAAAAAAATAAATAAAATTGGCACTAAACTAAAAAGCATATTAAAACACACATCAACTTTATACCCATCTGGACAGGCTTGTCTAAACAAAAATATTTTAGCAGGCACCAAAAAGAGAACAGCGAAGGTGTCTTCCTGATATCAATAGGCAGAGAGTTCCAAAGTACAGTGGTACCTTGGGTTACATACGCTTCAGGTTACAGACTCCGCTAACCCAGAAATAGTGCTTCAGGTTAAGAACTTTGCTTCAGGTTGAGAACAGAAATCGTGCTCCGGCGGCCCGGCAGCAGCAGGAGGCCCCATTAGCTAAAGTGGTGCTTCAGGTTAAGAACAGTTTCAGGTTAAGTACAGACCTCCAGAACGAATTAAGTACCTACTTAACATGAGGTACCACTGTATAGGTTTCTTACAAATGCAGCTTGGTTATGACATGGCACCTTAGAGAAGGGATTGACCAAACTGAATTCACTCAAAGCCACACAGTGAACTATGACAGAAGGAGGTGGGGGGGAGTAGTCTTCTGGGTCAAGCATGACTCCTTATGCACAGGAAAAAACACTCCGTCTCTCTTGAAAGACACGCATGAATATATACCCAACATCCTTGACGCACAGAATTGTCACGCACCTATCACCCTGCTGGCCATCTCCACCACCGAGCACAGAACCTGCGCAGGTGAATAGCCCCGTTCAATTTTTCCATTAACAGGTAAACCTGAACTGGAGAATGTGCCGGCATGTGCAACATACCGAGGGGAATTTAATCCGACAGGAACTCTTGCGGCACGTTGCCCTTCCTGACCGAATTCCTCACTGTGTTATTTTTTTTGAAAAAGGAATAAATCTTTGCCAGGGTGCAACTTGCCAGGCAGACCTGGAGTTTAACCTCTCCCTTGCCCCCCCCCCCGAACTCTCTTCCGCAACAGCCCTGCTTGCAATTTCCCCTCAGAAAGGGCAAAGCGCATGGTCACATTTTTCTGTGTCTGGTTAGCGGTTTTCTATTATTATTTTTTTAAAAAGACCTAGGGAGTGCCTTGCCGGTTAAACCACCCGTTTCTATTTTTAAGCCGTACTGCTGTGCTGGGTTATCCGCACAAAACACACACACTTTCCTGCTGCAGCCTCTTCCCTGCCTGTGGATAAATCTGTTTTGGGGGTTGTTTTTTTAAAAGCGACTTGCCTTCTTGCAAAGTGCCGCAAAGCTGATCGATGCAACCCAGGAGGAAGGCCTGGCTGCCCCTGCTGATGCCAAGTCATCCAGGAATACTCTGAAGATGCCAGTACAACCCCCCTCTTTCCCCCCCTTTATATTAAAAAAGCATCAGTCACATGCACAGGGGTGGGGGAATAAATCTGCACCCACTCCATCAAAGATATGTTTTTTTTGGGGGGGGGAGCACAGGGCGCTGAAGTCAGACCAGCTCTCCAGGTATACGGAGGCAGGGAATATTCCCAACCCGACCTGGAGATGCCAGGGATACAGATCACCCTCCTCCTAAAGCGCTGGTCCTCCTTTTTTTAAAACGTACTGTAAATACAACACCAAGTACAGAAAGGATAACTGAGGCTAAATGCAGGGAAACAGAGAACCTTCCAAAACCCAGCACACTTTTTCCTTTTGCTGGGGGTGAAAACAGGGTGACCACGGTTTACCCAAAGCTCAGCCCAACGTCCCTTTTTTATTTTACACCAGAGCTAAACTGCCAAGCATCCAAAGGATGAAGCCTCTGAGCATATGCAGAGTGCCTTTTGCTCACCCACAAATCAAACAGCAAGCAGGCCGCACACACAGGGAGGGAAGGGATTTCTACTTTTTGAAGGCTGGGAGGGATCCAGGTGGGTGCTTTTGTTATAAAATTTAAGCAATAATCAGATCTCTCCGATTAGGAGAGAAATGTTACAAGGGATTGGTTAGAGTTGGAGAGAGAGAGAATTGCCCTTAAAAAAACACACACAACAACTGGCGTAGAACTTGGAGCAGAAATTGAAAATGAGATGATGATTGCCATAAATAGCTGTTCAAAGTAAGAATGCATGCAGTGTCAAAATGGTTAAACCGCATTGAGTTCTCCCCTTCCTCACTGACAGTTTGCAGCCCAAGATGAAATAGGAAGGCCGAGTCGAAAAGAGAAAAGACTGGATGCGTTTGCAGTCTGAAAAAGAGCTCCCAATTTTCAAGTTTGGGGGAGAGGGGAGAGGGGTGAATGGCTGTTGCAAGTCCAGGGTAGGTGCGGGGGTGGAAGAGAACCAGAAACTGCATGAAAAGCAGCAAAGTGTTGTGGATGGGTGGGAGAAAGAAGGAAAGAAAGAAAGAAAGAAAGAAAGAAAGAAAGAAAGAA
>JAXCMG010000018.1:10879152-10925270 GCA_034642415.1 Podarcis siculus
TCTTCTTCTTCTTCTTCTTCTTCTTCTTCTTCTTCTTCTTCTTCTTCTTCTTCAGCAAACACTCATAGCCGAGTAAGATTGGCTTCCATAAACACAGTTTTAACAATGAATTCGTAAGTGACTGTGGAGGCCAATTCTGGACCCACACATCCTTCCACAGTGGGGACATTGGTTCCCGGGTGGGAGTTGATCACGGTGTGGATTGCCAAGCGTGCCTTCCTCTGAGCACGTTTCTCCCTTGTGTCCTGAGTTCGAGTGTCTTCAAAGCCTATAACACCTTTGGTAAAGGCTGTTCTCCAAATGGAGCGCTTGCAGGCCAGTGTTTCCCAGTTGCTGGTGTTTATACTACATTTTTTTTAGATTTTCCTTGAGACAGTCTTTAAACATCTTTTGTTGACCACCAACATGATGCTTTCCATTTTTAAGTTCAGAATAGAGTACAGTGGTACCTCGAGTTAAGTACTTAATTCGTTCCGGAGATCCGTACTTAACCTGAAACAGTTCTTAACCACTTTAGCCTAATGGGGCCTCCTGCTGCTGCCACGCTGCCAGAGCACGATTTCTGTTCTCATCCTGAAGCAAAGTTCTTAACCTGAAGCACTATTTCTGGGTTAGCGGAGTCTGTAACCTGAAGCATATGTAACCTGAAGCATATGTAACCTGAGGTACTACTGTAGTTGGTTTGGAAGACGATAATCGGGCATCCGCACAACATGACCAGTCCAACGAAGTTGATGTTGAAGTCTTATAATAATCCAATAAAGAAACCTGCGTCCCCAAGCCAAACATTTTCGCCCCCCCCCCCAGAATGTTCACAAACATTCTTACTGCTGAGGGAAGAGGGCAAGTGGTGGGATGTGCTGCAGCAATGGTAGAGGAACAGGGCATTCTGCCTGGCTGGGGGGAAACTCACACCGGGTTTGAAGTGTGGACAGGAGCAAAATAACAAGAAGACTCTTGGCTGGCATGGGGCAATGGACAGGGAGCCTTGCCACACTGGTAGTCTATCTCTTCAGTTAATTGCTAGGCATCAATAGGCTAGGAAGAGAGGCATAGGCTGATTCTGGGAATTGGCGCATTGATCCAGAAAGTGTGGATTTCAACACATTGCCATCAGGACCACAGCGCCACCTAGTGGTAGATTGCAGCAAGATCAGCTTCAAAATAGGAAGGAGGCTTTGGGCTGGAATCAAGATTTAGGGGTTGTTCTGCCCTTTGCGAACTATTCAAAGAGAGTGGGGGCTTGGAGACAGGTCCATGCCACAGGTTGCACAGCTCCTCTGCTTTTAGGAAATGTGCTTTGTGCTGCAACTGGTTCTGCACAGAAATCGAATTGTTTTAGAGGCTGATGGTCTCTTTCTTCCAGTTTATAAGATTTTATTGATACATACCATTTTTTTAAAAAAAATCTAAATGAAAACAAAAGGAAAGGGTGGGGGGAGACATACAAAGTCCTCTTTCACAGATAAATCTTATCTTAACCAACACAGAGAAAGGTGAACCCTCCCTGCTTTCACCCAACCTCCCACCCATAGCTGTCAACGTTTCCCATTTTTTAAGGGAAATTCCCTTATTCCGAATAGGATTCCTCACAAGAAAAGGGAAAAGTTGACAGCTATGCTCCCACCCTGGGAGATTTCCCCTTTCCCTGCCCCTCACACAGAGTCCTTCATCCATCACCTTCACCTGCATGTTAACCCTTCCTTAACCCTGAATAGAGAAGTAATACAAAAGATGGAAACAGAGCCGAAACAAGAACGAAACAAGAAAATAAAAGGTAGTCTTCAACGGCAGCCCCTCACGCAACACTTTGCAGGAGCCCAGCCTGGAGGTTATTGGCTGAAAACGACCAGGTTCACTGTGCATGAGGTGCTGCAGCTGGTGTGTCAGCCTCTTCTGGTGCTGTAGGAGCCCTCTTCATTTCTTTGCATGTCCTGGGAGACTAGAAGAGAGGGGAGCCAGTTGCAGCAGGAGGGGGAGACTCCCTGGCTTCTTCAGCAGCCTGCCTCATCTCTGCCTCCTGGCCCCGCTCCTCTCCTGCCTCTGAGTCTGGACTGCTCTCTGCCCCAGCCTCTTCCTGCTCACTAACCCCTGTTGCCCCTTCAGCTTCCAACACCACCTTTCAGTGGCATAGCACTATTTGCCAGGGTCCGGGGCGTGTACCAGCTCTTCACCCTCCGCACTCGCTCCGCCATCGCTGCCAGGGCCAGGCAGGGCAGGCGCGATGGGGGTTTCTGGGTAGGGGGGCTGGTTCACCCTCCCCAGATTGTGCGCCCTGGGCAACAGTCCCCTTGGGACCCCCGTGTTATGCCACTGCACCCTCTTCTCTCTCTGACCACTCATCGTGATCCCACAACCAAGTTCTGAGCCTTTTTGCCCCAAATAAGGTTACCAGATTTTTTTCAATGAATCCGGGGACACTTTTCAACTTCAATGGATTTTGTATGGGGAATGATTTGTAAATCCGGGGACCGTCCCCAGGAAACGGGGACGTCTGGTAACCTTACATTGGGGGTTCCCCAGCTGGTTCCTCCCACTGTTCCTTGGTGCCCAGCCAGTCCAAGACAGCTGCTTGAACACTGCCCCCTAGCCTGCCAATCCCAACTCCTAGCAACTTCCAGGGCTGACGCCTAGATAGCATGGAGTGGCCATATTTGAATGGGCAGGGTGGTGGGTGCTCCAGCTTTTTGCTCAGGTGTGTTGCGCACCAGGTGACTTTGGGCAAGTCACTTTTCTCAATGGAAAATGCATTCCATTAAGTGAAGTGTGCATAACAATCCACACTGAAGACCGCATCCAAAGATGAATTATATCTGGGGAAAACTTGTTTGCAAAATATGTATGCCAGTCAAAACTGAATACCCAAAGTGTGTTTGTTACAAGTAATTGGTGCTAAAATTCCGATGAATTTTCATGAGGATAAATCTATATATATATATAGATTTGCAAATTGATGAGGATGTGGAGGTCTGAATTTAAGACAGGTAAAATGAGAAACCAAGAGAGCTGCAGCTGACAGATTCGTTGATAGAGCCAACCAGTGAAAACAACTTGCTGGGCTGAGCTTTGTTGCTAGGCAGGCTGTTGGTTCCTCAATTATTTCTGATCAGAGATTAAAGAAGCAGCGCTCCTGCAGGTGGGCTGTTTACTCAGCATTTGTCCTGATTTGCATGCACAATGCAGCAATTAGACGGTGCCTGGTCTTTATCAAACCTTCGTTTTGATTGTTTGCAGGGCAGGTATGTGACAAGGAGCATTTGTCCTGGATTATCCTGATGAGATTGCTCAGCAGCTAAATGGTCTTTCCATTCATCATTCGTTCACCCCACGCTTTTCAATACATTTCCCCCTATCGCTTTCCAAACCACAAAAAATAAAATAAAATAAAATAAGCAACTTAGAAAGAACAACTGCTTTGATCCACTTCAGTTGCAAGTTCCAATGTGTTTGGATCTCTCCTGCAAAATACTGACAGTATGGAGGTCCTGGGACTTTAGCAGAATGGCCATTTCTTCTACCATGCCATAGGTAAAGGGTAAAGGATGCGGCTGACTCTGGGGCTGCGGCACTCATCTCATTTATTGGCCGAGGGAGCCGGCGTACAGCTTCTGGGTCATGTGGCCAGAATGACTAAGCCGCTTCTGGCGAACCAGAGCAGTGCACGGAAACGCCATTTACCTTCCCGCCAGAGCGGTACCTATTTATCTACTTGCACTTTGACGTGCTTTCGAACTGCTAGGTTGGCAGGAGCAGGGACCGAGCAACGGGAGCTCACCCTGTCATGGGGATTCGAACCGCTGACCTTCTGATCAGCAAGTCCTAGGCTCTGTGGTTTAACCCACAGCGCCACTCCCGTGCCTCTACCATGCCATATGAGGGAGTAAAGCAGGAGTTTGGAAAGGAGCATAGAGCTGGAAGGGACCATCACGGTCATCTAGTCCAACCCCCTGCAATGCAGGATTTTTTTTTTTGCCCAGTGCAAGGCTTGAACTCACAACCCTGGGAATAAGAGTCTTGCGCTCTGCCAACTGAGCTGTCCCAGAGCTTCTTCAAGGAAATATAGGTCAAGGAAGTGGGAAAAAGTTCTCCTGGGTCAGAGAAAAAGATAGCCACCCAGTGGAAGTTTGGAAAGGTATAGAATTGGGTCAGGAAGAGGGAAGTGCTTTGAATTTTAACCTACTTTCTCTTTATAATTGTTTTTAAAAATCTAATACATTTCAAGAATTTAGCTCATTTTCTAATGTCCATCTGTGCAACTCCTTCCTGTTTTGTGTCATCTTAGAGAAGGGACCACAGGGAAAACAGGGGGGCTTCTCTTCCGCAACAAATTTTATTGGTTTAGTATGAGCTCATCACACTTTAGCAAGCCTGTCGCAGGGCCTGCGATACATGAATACATAATCTGTAGAAGTAGTTACACTTAATAGACTCCCATCTGTAAAGCTTTTTGTACAGAGAGAAAAAAAAAGGAAAAGGAAAAAATTAAGCCGATAACAAAATAGGACATTAGCTGTCAAACTGATTTTTCTTTCTCTAACAAAATTCGATAGCCAAAAAAGTGACTAAAACTACAAAATTGGAATACATACCACAAGGGTAAAAGGTTATCCGTATTTTAATTTATTTGTACATCTAGTATCGGCTTAATTCTGGCCCTGCTCAGAAGGCCGACAAGTTGGCTTTGTTCGTTTAGTGGATTTATTAAGAGATCCGTAACAGATTTAAGTGCTGACTTGCTGGAAAGCTTTCCATAGGACTTGTGTTCCATAGGACTTGTGTTGGTACCGCGGGTTTTGTCTTGGTGTGAAGTCAACAACATGCATGTATTTGGTTGGTTGGCATCCTCAACTAAAGGGAGAGGACCAGGAAGGGTGGTGAGTCACGGGCACCTCTTTGCAACCTGTGGCCTCCTGTATTTGGCTTTCGGGGTGTAGCGTTGTGCCTTAACAAAAGGAGACAACACACAGCGCTTTGCGTTGCCTCTGAATGTTTTCTAAGTGTTTTTGCCAACCCGGTGCCTTCCAGGTGGTTGGGAGTTGTGGTTCAAAGCAATCTGGAAAGCACCAAGCTTAGCAAAGCCGGGTTCACAGAGTCCTCCCTATAAGTCATAGAATCAGAGTTGGAAGGGACCCTGAGGATCATCTAGTCCAACCCCCGCAATGCAGCTGTCCTATATGAAGATTGAACCTGCAACCTTGGTGTGACTAGCACCACATGCTAACCGATTGAGCTATCCAGCCATCTTGATCCTTACAGAGAAAATAATTTGGCCTTCTAGAGCAGGGTTTCCCAAACTCGGGTCTCCAGCTGTTTCTGGACTACAATTCCCATCATCCCTGACCACTGGTCCTGCTAGCTAGGGATGATGGGAGTTGTAGTCTAAAAAAACACAGCTGGAGACCCAAGTTTGGGAAACCTTGCTCTAGATTCTTGACAGGGTGGGTGTCTCTTCCTTCACCCTCTGTGACTGGCCTTAGATTTTGATTCTTGCACCCGCAGATCCCTAAGGCTTTTCCTGCTCACGCAGCAAAATGGCCGGAAAAAAATAAATTAAGCATTACATCCCTTTATGAATTTATTCAGGTCCCTCCTTCAGCTCCTGCTGAAGAGGGTGTGTCCACCACAGGTGAGCAGATACTGGCCCTGTGTACGAAAATATATTTGGGGCGGGGGAATGATCCAGGGAAGCAGACCCTCTGACCCTCCAGATGTTGTTGGACCTGAAGCAACCATCAGCCCCAGCCAGCATGGCAAATGGGAGTTGTAGTCCATAAACATCTGGGAAGGGCCACAGAGGTTCCCTACCCTTGGTCTAGAACAGATTTCTGGGGGGGGGAAGGTGCCGGTACTCTGGGAATGAGGCCCTCAGAACTTGGGTGGGAAGCGTGAGCTGTCCTTGGAATGGGGCTTCCCCAAAAAAGGTCCTGTGGATAAATCCATCGGAAAGCAGAGAAATGGCATAAATGGGGGAGATGATGGAGAAGAATTTACATCTGTTTCTGCCCATCCATAAATAGAAGCAATTCATCAAAACAAAACTGAGAAGCAACACAGGGTGCTTTGCCAGAGGTCCACTTGAAGACCAATGAAGACCAAACTCAAACCATTCATTTCAGCACTAAGACACTTGATTGGTCATGGCTTCCCCCCAAAGAATTCTGGGAACTCTGGCTTGTTGTGGGTGCTGAGAGTTGTCAGGAGGTCCCTTAGTCTCCTCACAGAGCTACAAATCCCCTCAAAGTGGTTTAAGCAACTAATCCCTCTCTTCCCAAGGAACTCTGGGAATGGTGCATCTCTCTGAGGGGAACTGTAGCTCCATGAGGAGAATAGGGCCCCCCCAACAACTCTCGGAACCTGTAACAAAAGTTCCCATGTTATTCTGAACCAAGATTTCACAGAAGTTATATTTGAGTCATTTCCCCCCATCTTGGTGCCCTCCAAAAGTTTTGAACCACAACTCTACAAAACTAGCTGGGGCTGATGGGAGTAGGCAGAGTCCAATAACATATTGAGGGCACCAGGTTGGCAAAGGCAGTTCTGGTCATTTTGGTCAACTGTTTTGGTCAGCTATTCTTACCAAACCATGCCTTGACGCGCAAACGTTTGGCAAGAATACCTCAAAACAGCAGACGAAAAATACAGATGTTTCCTCACACCATTTCTTCCTAATACTGCAGGTATTGGCACAGTGTATGTTTAGGAGTATAGACAACACAGGGCCCTCCAGACTCCCAACTGCAACTCCCATCATTCCTGAGCATTGGCTATGCTGGCTGGGGCTGATGGGAGATGGAGTCTAACAATAGCTGGAGGGCACCAGGTTGGCTATCCGTGCTCTTATCATGGAAAACAGCAGTGTTGCCTGGGCAAGAAATTCTGCTGTGCTCCCTCAGGCATTCCTTACCGGGATCCTCAAAAGAGGTCCATGTTACGTGATGCTGGTACGCTCACTTTGTGTAGCAGCTCTAGATGAGTTCCATCAGAAGAACCACGGAGTTGCTAGGTTCACAGATGGAGAACCTGTGGCCTTCTGAACAAATCCGCATCATCCCCAGCTAGCATAACCAACAGCCACAGATGATGGGAGCTGCAATCCACCAAACTCTGGAGGACCATAGGTTCTTCTCCTCTGTGGATGACCAGGCCTTCCAACCCTGCCAGCCAAGATGTCCCTCCACAGCGATTCCCAGAAACTGCTTCTTCACCTGGAGTCTCATGCTCCCCATCGCTGGATGGCCAAGGCAGACAATGAGTCTATGGGTGAACTAAGGTAGAGGGGATTGAGAAAGAGCCTTCAGTCCATGACTCCAGGCAGGGCCTGAGAAGATAGTCTGTAGAAAAGGCCTTGTTCGCATTCCAGGCTTAGGGCTTCTCCACATTTCCTACTGCCCCGAGCCCTGAGTCGGAGAGGGCTACTGATTTAGAGCTCTGCGCACTTCTGAAACTCTGGCCTTGCATTGCTCCACGCTGCTTCTCCTGGAGGTCAAGAGGAGAAGGGCTTTCCCTGTGCAGATCGAAGGAGCTGTTAGGGACACGGAACTGAACTGTCTGACTGCATTAGGAACAAATCTGCAACAAGGAGTCCACCTGCCCCCCAAAAGCATCCAGAAATATTTTAGTGGTTAGTGACGTACCTGAAAGAAACAAAGTCAAGTTGCTTTAAAGGGGGGGGGGGGTAAATAAAGAGCTGGGCCAAAAAGCAGCAAGAATGGGGAGAAGAGGGGTCAAGCCAGGCATAGGCAAACTCGGCCCTCCAGATGTTTTGGGACTACAACTCCCATGATCCCTAGCTAACAGGACCAGTGGTCAGGGATGATGGGAGTTGTAGTCCCAAAACATCTGGAGGGCCGAGTTTGCCTATGCCTGGGTCAAGCTGTTGTGGCAGGGACTGCGCTGACATCAACAAACTAGATTAGGAGCTGGGGTGGCATGCTTTTGGCATATGAGCTCAGCCTGCAATCCATTGGGGAGGAGGGACACTGTTGGCTTGCCATGTTTCTGAGTCAAAATAAATCTTTTTTTAAAAAAAAACCTAAGTTTGTTCTGGGTATAAGCTTTCGTGTGCATGCACACTTCTTCAGATACCACACGAAAAGCTTATACAGTCATACCTCGGGTTGAATACGTGTTCCGAGTTGTGCTCCGCAGCAACCCGGAAGTAATGGAGCGCGTTACTTCTGGGTTTCGCTGCTTGTGCATGCGCAGACACTCAAAATAACGTCATGCGCATGTGCAGAAGCGGCGAAAAGTGACATGCGCGTGCGCAGACGTGCCGTCACTAGTTACGTTTACCTCTAGATGCGAACGGGGCTCTGGAACGGATCCTGTTCGTATCTAGAGGTACCACTGTACCCAGAAAAAACTTAGTTGGTCTCTAAGGTGCTACCGGATATTTTTTTAAAATTCTTAATTTATTTCGACTGTGGCAGACCAACATGGCTACCTACCTGAATCTAGAATCACGTTTCTGATTTATAGGAGCCTTTCATTCCGGGTGCTAGAGGTGCCAGCCCTGCTAGGTTTTAAGTAACACCCGCACTTGTTGAACAGGCAGGCGAAATCTTCCCTTGAACTCGTCCAGGGATGGGCAAAGCCACAACACCCCAAAATTCATCCGATCGTGACTCCTTTCGGTTGCAGCCAGCATGGAGAGTCCAATGGCATGTCCCGTCCCCTGCCCCACTCCCACATCACCCCAGCTTGCTACTCTTCTTGATTCCTTGGCTTGGGACAGAGGTTCTGAATGGTGGCAGTGACCACGGGCACATCTGCCTCACAGCTACTCTCTGATTTGCCAGATTCTGGTGGTCAGGCTGAGAAAAAGCCACATGAACCTACTACCAGTGGGGAAGGGGTGGTGGTGGTGGAAGTGCTCACCCAAACCACTTTTAGAGCTCACAGGGTCCCGAGTTCAAGTTATATTCAGGGAACAGGGGCAACTGTGTCTTAGAGGCCTCTTCCTATCCCTTGCTTTAAGCCCAGACGTTGTATATTTCCGGCACCACTCCCTATATTGCTTTTTTATAATACTGAGGTCAATCTCTCTGTGATTGAGGAGAGATAGAAGCAATTCGTAACACAAAACGCACATGCTTCATGTCCGGATATTCCAGACTCTGTTTATAAGCCGAGACATGCATGGGCTTCATGTATTCCCTTTGTACGAGGCCACTGTGTCGACCACAGCTTTCCATTGCATCTTAGCCGGGAAACTGTGTTTCATGGCTTCCAAACAGCTCAGGATCTGGAAGCCAACTCTAAAACAGGATTTCATGTTCTGGCATGTTTGGAAGCCATTAACCATGGTTTTCTGGTTTGGACGTAACGGGAAACTATGGCCAACTGTGGCTTCCTGGTTTGCTTTCCCTGCTCAAAGGGTGGAGCACGAAACTGGTGCAGATCTCAGCTTATCGTGGCAAGATTTGATCCCGCGAACGTTGCCACAAAATCGCAAGCCTTTGGGGAGGAAAAACAAGACACCGCCACACTCTCCCCAGCATTCATGTGTTAGAAAAACCACACACACACTTTCCAACTTGCAGATTAATCTCTGTGGCCCAGTTTATACACACGGAGAATCCAGCGGTAATACTTGACCTGGACTGTGCTTCTACAGCAGGCCTGGGGGAGCTTGGGCGCTGCCTGTACTGCCGGACTCCAACTCCCATCAGCCCTAGCCAGCATGGTCAGTGGTCCAGGATGATGGGAGTTGTAGTCCAACAGTATCCAGGGAGCCACAGGCTTCCCAAGCCTGTTCTAAAATCTACAGGGTGGGCGTTTGAAATGCTGCTCTATGGAGAAGGGCTGGGTGGTGGAGAGTATGGCAGGGAGAAGATTAGGTTGAACCCCTCTCACTGCTAGCTTTCTACATGCGAGGAGATGCAAATTTTGTTGGTTTTAGGCAGACACACCAAGCTGCCAAAAAGCAGTACAGCTCCGGGCAAAAAGAGAGTGTTTTATTTCTTGATTCCACCAAGTGTATAAACTGGGCCTGTGTTGTGGGGGGAGCAATGCAAACCCTCCTTCTGACTACTGGGAAAACCACCTCAGAACTTCAAAAGCAAACTGGGCGAAGCGACAGAGAAATAAACAGGGAGACCAAACCATCTTCAGGGCTTTGCAGAGTTCACCACCACAGCAATCCCACCCACCGGCAACTCATGTAGAGAAATCTCCATGCAGGAAAGATGCCCAAACTACACCGGGGAGGAGGCAGCAAAGATCTGCACATCCCTCACCAATTCCATAAATTCCAAATTACCAAATGACTCCACAGTTACCAAAGTTAAAATAAGTTACGAGAAAGGTCCACCTGCACATCTATATCCCACATTATTAAGAGCAGGGTCTCCACATTCTGGAGCTTGAGAGAGTGAGTCTCTATTCTGCAGGCCACGGAGGTATCTTGCCCTTCCGCCTTCGACGGCCGACATCTTGGGATGGAGAGTTGCCGCTGTTTTGCTGACCTGCCAATCGTTTGGACAGAAAAGGGAGGAGCCTCCGTCTTGGGGGCGGGGGCCGAGGGGGAGCAGAACGCCAAGGGCATTTGAGTGTATCGGGAAGTCGCTAAGGAGGTTGCGGGCATCTCCCACCAGGCTGCTGGAATGAGAAGTTTCTGCCAGCCATTGCAGCAGGGTGTTAACACCCCCCCCCAAAAAAAATATACTGGCACAAGGTGACCAAGGCCAATAAAAGCAGTCACTGGACGCTGCAACCGGCAGCAGAGAAATCCAACCGTGGACACACAGCTGCTGCACCGCTCTCTTCGGAAACCAGGCCCAGCTTGGAAATTATGAACCGATGTGCCAACGAGTACGCGCTATGAACGCAGACCTGTCCATAGAGCGGAAATACTGAAAAGAATCTTAGGTGGTGTTTTAAGCTGGGAGAGGGGCTTGGAGGGGGCGGAGGGCGACGTCTCTTGCCCGGCCTCTTCTCAGGAGCGAATCCTGGCATCATAGAGTCCTCTCCACCTCCGTTCCTTCATCAGTGCTTCTCCTGAAAGAAAGGAAGGCAGTCTGTTTGTTATTGATTTCATTTTACGGGAAGCCGTTTTTTACAGGCTGCTCGACGACAATCATCTCTAAGCTCGCTGTGACATCCCAGAGAATGGATCTGGCCATGTTCGCAATTGACGCTGATATCTCATCCGAGGGGTTCTGCCCTCCGAAAATGAAAATTGTGTTTAAAACAGAATCGGCATTGGTTATAACAGCAGTTCCCAAACCAAGCCTCTTCCCCATGGACCTCTTGAAAATTGCAGAGGGTCTTGGAAGACCACTTAATTTAATTTCTGCCCATTGTAGCCACTGTAACATGCTGGGCTAGATGTTGTGTGGCACCTGTGTTTCAGTTTGAATTCTGAAAGGTCAAACGTAATACGATAAATGGAACGACACTATCTCTGAGAACGTGCAAATTAATCACTGAATCCCACCTCCTCACACACATAGAAAGCTTCCTCCAAGCACTTGGCTTAGCCTAGGTGTTTTAGCCAAAGAGCTAGATCAGTCTCCTTCCATTCCTTCGGGTAGTGATAAAGCGGGATATCAAATCCAAACTCTTCTTCATTCAGAAAAACAAAAAATCCCCTTGATGTCTTGAGGTTTGGGACTGGGCAAGGAAGTGGGCAGTACTCCACAGAAGTTGAACACACAAGCTCTGTTTTGCACCATCGCCTCTGCTTCCTTGGAGATGGAGACAAGGTCAATAGAGCCACCCGTTGCCTGGTTTATTCCCAAGTGCCTCCCCAGAAGAGCTCAGCTCTGTGCTGACAAGGGAAGACGTCCGAGTCACAGCAGGTGAGATGACAGACGGGCAATTCCTTCCCATGGATCCAGCTCCCCATTTACAACATAACGTCTACCCCACTTTTCCCTCCAGGCAGCTCAAAAGCAGTGAAAACAGTTCTTTCCACACCCTATTTCATCCTCGCAGGAACCCTGTGAGGTTGGTTAGGGTAACGGACAGTGACCCAGTCACCCAGTGAGCATCATGGCCAAGCGGGGAATTTGAAGGCTGGTCTCTCAGGCCCTAGGCCTGACCCGCGAGCCAACAGGCCGCACAGACCCTCTTAACTCTTCTTCTAACTTCCCCTGCCCCTAAACTAGTGCTATTGTGCTCATTGTGTGAGTAAATTTCAGCAAGTATTTTTTTAAAAAGCAGAGCAAACCGAGGAAGCCGTGCAGGGGAGATGATTCAAATCACCCACCTCTTGTTTGTTAGATTTTTCCTGTTGGTGGATTCCATTAGCAGATCCGGAATTCCCAATAGTCTAAAATGAAAGGGGGTGGGGTGGAAAAAGTGATGGAAAGAGGTGGTGTATTAGGTAAGTCGGACGCACAGCAATCAGAAGGTACATCAAAAATAGCCAAAGAACAATGAAAGTGAGCGATTTTATGTGCTGCAAAAATCCAGATGTGAGATGATTAAAGAGAAAAGCATTAAAGCTTATTTTATGAAAAATAATGGCATAAGCTAAAGACATGGCAATCTTCCCCTTTACAGAAAGAGGCACAACTGAAATAACTTGTGGCTAAGGGATGCGGGTGGCGCTGTGGGTAAAACCTCAGCACCTAGGGCTTGCCGATCGCATGGTCGGCGGTTCGAATCCCCGCGGCGGGGTGAGCTCCCGTCTTTCGGTCCCAGCTACTGCCCACCTAGCAGTTCGAAAGCACTCCTAAGTGCAAGTAGATAAATAGGTACCGCTTTATAGCGGGAAGGTAAACGGCGTTTCCGTGTGCTGCGCTGGTGCTGGCTCGCCAGAGCAGCTTCGCCACGCTGGCCACGTGACCCAGAAGTGTCTCCGGACAGCGCTGGTCCCCGGCCTCTTAAGTGAGATGGGCGCACAACCCTAGAGTCGGACACCCAGGTGACAAGGTGACAAGAGAATCTGCCTGGGAAATGATATATAATGAATTGAAAAGAATCTTTAAAATTACGTTTGTATAAGACAACACAGAAGCTTTTCTTTTGCGAATTATAGGGACAGAACCACCTAAACTGTTTAGAAACTTATTCATGTATGCTACAGCGGCAAGAATGTTACTCGCCCCCGAAATGGCAATAAGCAGAAGTCCCAGCAAAGGAAGCATGGAAACAAAAACTTATGGAATATGCAGAAATGGCGAAACTTACCGGAAGAATAATAAATCAAGATAAACTTTTTATAAAAGAATGGAAATAGTTTATTGAGTATTTGCAGATAAATTGTAAACAGGTAAGAACATTGGCAGGATTATTGTAATAACCTGCAGTTTTGTAAAAGTATATATTTAAGGTCGAGCAAATTAAGTTTGGATATGCAGAAGGTATTAAAAATAAATTTAAGGAACCGCAGAAAGAGGGGGAAGGAAGTCAAGTTTTGAAATGTTAAAAATGATTGCGAAATTAGTGAAATGTATAAACCTGAAAAGCATAAATAAAATTTAAAAAAGAAAAAAAGAAGGAATCTGCCCGGTGGGGAGAACAGAGAGTCCATGTGGCGGGGAACACCCACCTGTGCTTTCTCAGAGCAGCTTCTCATGGCTTCCACCAGCTTCTCCATCTGCTGGCCCTGCTCCAGCGCGTTCCTCAGGACGTCCTCCGTGCTGACCAGCCGATGCTGCAACCGGAGGACTTCGGACTCGGACGACGGGTCTATGAGGGAGTATCGTCGCTGGTCTGTTACTGCTTTCTCTTTATCCTGGAGGAGATAAGTTGTTGTTTTTTAACAACAGTATTATTGTGTTAAAATACAAAAGGTGAGATTTAAACAAATATTAAATCAGCTCTTTAATAAAGAAGCGAAAAGGAACATTTGGGGCCTATTCATCCAGAGGAGGAACCTTCTGAAGAGCAGACAAGGGGCTGATGCTGAAACCAGAAGTCGCCAGTCCTGGCCTCCTGCCATGCACTCAGGAACAGGTCCTTAGGCAAGGCACTTCTGCAACATGGGATTACAGTGGTACCTCAGGTTATATACGCTTCAGGTTACAGACGCCGCTAACCCAGAAATAGTGCTTCAGGTTAAGAACTTTGCTTCAGGATGAGAACAGAAATCGTGCTCCGGTGGTGCGGCAGCAGCGGGAGCCCCATTAGCTAAAGTGGTGCTTCAGGTTAAGATTTCAAGTTAAGAACGGACCTCCAGAATGAATTAAGTACTTAACCCGAGGTACCACTGTAATAATAATACGGCATTGCTCAGTTACCATGGACAGCTCAGTTGGCTGGAGTGTGGTGCTGATACTGCCAAGGTTGCAGGTTCGATCCCCATATGGGACAAATCTATATTCCTGCATTGCCGGGAATTGGACTAGATCAGGCACGTCCAACATCCAAGAGACTGTGATCTACTCAGTCTTTTAAATAAACAGGCAGTGATCTGCCCATTGTCACTGGAGAATGGACAGGAGTTGTTGAGCTTTTTTAGGAAGCCTAAGTTACTGAGCTTTTTTGAGGGAAACAAAAGTTGTTGAGGTTTTGGTTTTGGTTTGTTTTTTGGGGGGTGACACACCAGGGGGTGTCGCAATCAACCACGGACACCCCCATGATCGACCAGTAGATCGTGATCGACCTTTTGGACATGCCTGGACTAATGATCCTCAAGGTCCCTTCCAACTCTATGATTCTATGAAAGACAGGACTGTTGTGCAGATTATCGATAATTACATGTTAATACTACAAACAAACAAGCCATAAGTGCTTTGAGTCCTTCAAACACTATTTAAATAGGGTTTGTTGCTAGTTGTGCTCCACAGGCATTTTATACAACTCTTTACCACTAGAGAGTTCGGCAGTCAAGCGTAAAATGAAAAGCACAGAATAGAGACAGTTTATGATGTTTCACATAACAAGGTGGGTGGGTGGGTGGCACTCAGAAATTGCCATTTTACTGACGCAGGAGGAGTTACTACCTCCCCGATTTAAAAAGTCTCATGAAAAGGATTATTGATCGTGCGAGAATCCATCAATTATAATAATTGGTAGCGTCCAATCAATCATTTTTTAAGTAGGGAGGGAATATTCTTTAGTTTAGATGATGCTGCAGAAGTATTTGAGTATTTGAGGTTCCTCCCTGTTTGAAAAGAACAACCGTAAAACTAGAAACATGCACTTGACGAGAACCCAGGGAGTCATCTATTCTCATCCCTGGATCAATGCCAGATCTTGCCAACCCTGGCATCCTTGCTTAAATGCCTCCAGAGAAGGAGAAGCCACCACTCCCAACAAGTCAGGCTGTTTCACCACCCAACAGCTCCTGCTCTTTGGGAAAATTCACCTCTCATGTTTAGCCAGCATCTGCCTCCTTGCAATTTCCATCCCTTGAGTCTAAGCCTCCCCTCTGGAGCAACAGAGAAGGAGGTTTCCTCTATCTTCTACATGAGCGAAGCAAAGACCAAAAGTCACTCTCCTTGCCATCTGATTTTTTTTTTTTAAGGATATTTTATAGGAATAAGACCAAGTGATAATGCAGAAAACAGAATCTGGTGCCAAATTAATCCAGGGCAATCTAAACGTTGTCATCAGATTAATCCAACCAATTAATTAACTAATCACTGCAGCTATGTTTTACTCAAGAGTAGATCTGCTGAAATGAATATGGACCTAGTTTAGGCCCCATCTGCACAATACATTTAAAGCGGCATCATACCACTTCAAACAGGCACGGTTCTCCCAACAGATTCCCGAAAATGGTAGTTTGTGGGAACTGTAGCTTTTGCGAGGGGTAAACTGCAGTCCCCAGGAATCTGGGAGGGGTGTGTGCTTTAAAATGTATGGTGCGTATGCTGCCATGGGGGGCCTCAAAAAATGAGCTCAGACTGCAGGTTGCCCTCCTGCAAAGGCCTGAGATGCCAATGGGAACCTGAGGCCCCTCCAGATGTTGTTGGTGGACTACAACTCCCATCATTCCTGACCATCGGCCATAATGGCTGGAGCTGATGGGTGCTGGAGTCTGGCAACACGTAGAATCAATGAACTGGACCCAAGCTCAGGGGTGCAGAGGGGGACAAGTGGCCTTTTTAGCCAATAGAAGTTTCCAGACCACTTGTAAAGGCAGCTCCAGAGAGAGAGCGTTGCAGCGGCCCAGCGTCATGTGGCTCAAGCCTTCAACCCTCCCAACGGCGGAGCAAGCCGATTGGGTGCCTGGGGCTGTGTGAGTGCCCTGCGCCTGGGGGCGGGGCCTGCCACCTGTGGGGCAGGGCCAGACAGGGCAGGACACTCCGCAGGGCCTCAGAGGAGTTTTCCTGCCTCCTTCCACTCAGCCACCCTACAGGCGGACCGTTTGGGGCAGCGCAGAGCCTGTGGGCGCCAAAGCCACCACATCACTCCCAGGAGAGATGCATGGCTTGGGCGTACTGCAGGCCCTGCTGTGAGTGCCGCCCACCATTTTGTCACCCTCAGTGGTGATACCCAGGGGTGGTCTGCACCCACCGCACCCCCCTCACTACACCCCTGAGCCCTCCGCCACAGCCCCCCAATGCTCTGGGCACCCAGCCCAGCTCTCCACCAGCTCACCAGGACGATCAGCTTTTCCCGGAGTCCCTTGATGTCGTCCTTGAGCTTCTGCTCCTTCATCCTCCACTCGGCTTTGTGCACCTCGCGACTCAAGTCCCGCTCGGGCCCAGGGGAGTGCCGGTTGGCTTCCATGAGCAAAGCTCGCAGCTCGTTCAGGCTCCTGGCGGGAGAGAGCCAGGAGAACGTCAACAAGGGGGCTTTATCGTAGACGTTTAGCTAGAGCTCTCTGCACACACACTGTGCCCTCTCACTGTCCGAAGGCTGGGGGAGAGCTTTGCCAGGCAGCTATTCAAGGATTGTCAAGGACTAGTTAGACACAGAGGATCGCTGAGAGGAACCAGCTGAGGAACTGGCAAGGGAAGAAGGCTCAGGGCCTTTTTGTTAGGTCTAACAGGTGAAGAGTTACCAAGATAAAATAAAAGACTTTTTATGTACGCAATAACAGCAGCGAGAATGCTACTAGCTCAGAGATGGAAGGAAGGAGAAGTGTCAACAAAAGAAGAATGGCAGATGAAACTGATGGGAGTATGCGGAGATGGCAAAACAGACGTGGAAGATCAGAAATCAGGAAGATCATTTACTAAAGATTGGAGTAAATTTGTAATTTACTGAAAAGACCACTGTAAACAGTTGAAATCTTTGCCAGGGATGTAAAGACACTTGTAATATGGAATTATGTATGATAATTATGGTTAATTAATAGATAGATAATGGTAAAAGATGCGGCAAACTTAAATTTAAACATGGAATCCATGGAGGGAGGGAAGGAGGTCTGAAGATTCAAAAGAACCTTGTATTTGAATGTTCGAAAAGGTTATGTTTGATATGTATAAAATGATTAAAAACCTAATAAAAAATTATAATCAATCAATCAATCTTTATTACGGTCCAGAGACCCAACAAATCGTTACAAAGCAATGCCCAATTCAGACAGCCTACCTCCAGGTTAAACAAGCATTTTGTTCAGACTTAAAGATAGGAATCATTGGTTCTTGCAACCACCAATAAAAACTTTGCCACTACTAATGTTCTATTGTTTGTCCGGTCTTCCAATAGGAACCTGAATATGGTGAGCCTCTGATTTTCCCGGGAAAGGTACCAGCAAGGTTAATATCAGTTCAGCCCTGGCTTGCTCATATTTCGCACAGTGCAGCAAAATATGCTTTATGGAATCGATGTCTTGAGCACACGAGCAAAGTCTGTCCTGGTAGGGAACTCCCCTCCATCTGCCATCCAACACTGCAGAAGGAAAGACGTTTAGTCTGGCTTTGGTGAAAAGCCTTCGATAATTTGGTACCGTCAGGTTTTTAATGTAAGGTGTTAACTTAAAGACATGCCCACATTGTACTTGCATTGTATTTATAAAAAATTATAAAAAAAAGAAGCCTCAGAGCCCAGGGAGTGGTGGTGGGACAACGATGAGTGGGTGAACTGGAAGAGGAAGTGTTGGAAGCTGAAGGTGGGGTTGCTAAGCCGACGGAGGAGACTGACCTTTCTTTCTTCAGCAGCTCCTGGCTGATGAGGACCAGCTGGCCGGAAGCATCGTGCGTTTTCCTAGACACTGTCTCCAGCTCGGCTTCAAGCCTCTTCTTCTCTTTCAACAGAGAATCTGCCTTCCTCTCGGTACTCCTGCATCTATTTTCCAAGGCTGCCGGACCAAAGGAAAGCGTGTGCATTTGAGGGGGGTGGGAAGAGACAAGGTAAAGCAGATTCATTCTCTCTCTCTCTCTCTGTCTCTCTCTTTCTTGGCAAGGCAGGGCAACGCAAACTCCTCCCTAAAACAGGGATCAGGAACTGCAGTGGTCCTCTGGATTATCTACCAGACTGGGATGATGGGAAGTTCCGCAAATTTGGCAGCCCAGCCCTGTTCTTAAAGAGCTTTCGGTCCCTGCTCTGTGGCTGCCATGACCCTACTCTGACTTCCTCGTAAGTGCAGCCCTTCTCAATCCTGCTGGAAATTGCAGAAAGTGGGAGCACTCTTGCAATCAGGAGGAGGAGCACCTGGCTGGCCAGTGTGAGAGCAGGACAGATTAGCTTACATTCTGATGTCATGAGCACCAAACCTGGCCTTTCCCTGGAAAGACATGGATAAGGACAGAATGCAACCTTCATCATCATGTCCAGGGCCTTCCCAACCAGAGGAAGGGGCCCTTTCACCTTCCTAAGAGGGCAAGTCCCTAGTAACATCTCTGTCCCCATCTATTCATCCCTCACTGTCATCTGAGGCCACCATCTTGCTGAAGCTAAGCAGGTCTGGGTCTGGTTAACCACATGCATGCCCCCTTGGGTTCCATGATGGAAGGAAGGTGGAATATACAGAATTCGTGTCTGCGTTTCCTTCTTCTTCTTCCTCCCTCCCAACCCTTTTTCCTTTTGTGCTGTGTCTTTTGAGTTGTAACCACCTAGGGTTGGCACAATGGAAGAGAAGCAGGGTATTAATGCAACATGATAGAATTAAATTCTCTTAGTGTTCTGTGTACTTGGGTTTGTACACAGGGCTACATTTTTATCAGCAGAAGTATTAAATCAATGGTAGAGCTAATTTGAAACACTTTCTTTGGGGCTGGGTTTTTTTTAAGGCTTCTTTTGTTCAGGCTGTTACAGCCATAGGGACTGTGAGTGACCATACTAGTGGTCAAACTCGTGGGAAGCTTTAAGGAAATTTGTATTTCTAAGGTGTGATGGCTCATAACATCAGTCTTTTTAAAAATAATACCATAAAATTATACATCATTAGAAAGATAGTTCACTGCAGGATATAATGGAACAAACCGTGTTGGATTAGGGTTGCCATACGTCCGGACTTTTCTGGACACATCCAGAATACTGCAGTCGGCAGCAGCATCTGGGCAGTAATCGAAAAATGTCCGGGAAAATCCAGATGTATGGCAAACAATGTCGGTAGTGTCGTTTTTGCCAATTTCCAATAATATTAGCTTAAAAACACCAAAGTTTTTGCCGCCGCCGCCCCAAGCTAAAATAAATAAATTCTGTCCAGATTTTCACTGTTTGAAATATGGCAACCCTACTTTGGATTATCTTTATTCTATCAAATGTTGCAGCCAAATATCCAGAAAAAGAAAGCATGTCTGCCTTATGTAACCGGAAGTGGATTTCCTTAACTCGAAACTGACCAGTGACAGAGTGTAATAGCCCTGACCTGAATCCAATAGAAAATTTGTGGAGCCATTTAAAGAAACTTGTTAGTCAGAAGTATCCAAGGAATAAAGCACCATTGATAAAATCAATAATCCAATCTTGGTTTCACCTTATAACACCTGATGAACTAAAATCCTTGGTTTGCTCCATGGGACATGGCTGCAGGGCTGTAATTGTAAGCTTTCCACATCAATACTAACAGAAACAGTGAGAAGTGATGAGACAACCTTTTTCACAACTTTCTGGGTATAACTCCTTTTACCTGGCTATAACTTTTTATAGAATAAGGATCATTCAAAACCGTTTGTTGCATTCTATTCTGCCTTACACCGTCTTTCTGATCATGCATAACTTTATTGTATTATTCTAAAAAAAACAACCCACCAGGATTATGAGCCATCAAACATCAGTAATACAACTTTCCACAATTTGGGCCACTAGCACATACTAAAAGCTAACCTTTCCTTCCAGCAATGACTATTGGGTTTCGCACAGTTTTGCTTTCTCCCTGAGCTGCTTGGTTTCCATGTGCGGGCGATTCACATCAGTTGTGTGAGAGCCCTCCTCTCAGCTCTAAAGTGGTACAGCCCAGATGTAGATTCGGCCCCTCCGTTTTGCCCCCACCCCCACCCCCCGGCTGAAATTATCTGTCAATCTGACCAACACAAGCCTAAGCAAACTTACCACTTACTTGAGTCCTTAGTGTGTCTGCTTGGGAGACAAGTGATGACACCTCTTTATCTTTCTTACTCAGCTTGTCCTGGAGATCTGCAGGAGGACAAGAGGGAGTCGGGTCACCTGTTACGTTTGCAAGCTTATATTATTAGGGGCTTCATTTATTCATTTGTTTAAGGGATTAACACCCCAATTTTCACAAATGTCTCAAAGTGGCAGGGCTGGATTTAGACTGATGAGGCCCTAAGCTACTGAAGGTAATGGGGCCCTTTATAGGTCCAGCTGTCCTTTGTCAACAACAAATTGTCACTGTTTTTTGTGTTGAATATATGCTATATGGTAATCTATGGACCTAATAGGTATCTAAAGCCATTTGCACATGTCACCATGCAACCAGTCCATGTAGAATGTAGGCATCCTCTATATAGAAATGAGCAAACCAATGATATTTTAGGGAGCAGGCTAGCAGGCGGGGCCCATTACTTACAGCATAGGAGCCTACACAACACAAAAGACTGTTGCTGAATGTAGGTTTTATTTTATTTTATTTGTTTTTTATCTTATATTTTGGAAATGTACATCCAAGTGTTTTTTTCCTTTAAATTTTTTTGGAGGCCCCAAGAGAGTGGGGCCCTAAGCGATGGCTTGTTTAGCTTATATGTAAATCCAGCACTGCTTACAGGGAGGTGGGGAATAGCACAATACGCAAAACTGAAAACATAGGCTCAAACATCAGAGGCAAGAAACATTAGAGCAACATTCTTAGCCTCCTGAAATTAAGTCAGTTTCTAGGCTGGCCTCTGAAAATTAACACAGCCTGTCTGATTTCTAGGGTGAGTTACCTTCCATGGTCTGCTTCATCTTGATCTTCTCTTCTGAAATGTCGTTGGTTTCAATCATCTGTAACAAACGGTAAAAACACGCAAGCGTAAAATTTTCAGGTGCACCTTGGCTCATGCAAATCAAATGGAGAATGTGCACAACTGGCCATTGTACACATTCGCCAGACGTCAGAAGGATTGCACACATATTAGGGAAAGGGACAGGGAACTGTGTACACAGCCTGGTCAGAAGCACCTAGGACAGGCGCTGCCTTATACACAGTCAGGCCACTGGTCCATCTAGCTCAGTGTGGTCTAAACCTGAAACCAAGTGCTCTGTCACTGAATTACTGACCACCTACATAAAAAGTAAGACTCTAGTCCTCATGGTTCTGAACAGGAAATGCCGGCGACTGAGCATAGGGCTTTCTGATATGAAACTAGGGCTCTTTGCTGAAGGTGGATTGGGGCTCCGATAAAGGCAGGACCTGAAAACACCCATTGTTGACCCAAGAGGCAGAGCCATCTTCAGAACAGCCTGGCAGTCGGCTGCCAAGCTATGCCATTTCCGTTTGTTTGCTTCCTTGCCTCCCCAGATGCCGTCGCCGGCTTCCGTTCTGCCCCTGGACCCAGCACAAACTCCTTGTCTTTATTAGAGTTCCCACCTTACTTTCTCATTCTGACTCTGCTCCTCCAAACCTAGCATTCTTTTAGAAGTGGAAGCATACGACAATAAACATCGCTTTCTACCTTGCATTAGGTTTCGTTTCATTTCAAAAAATAAAATCTTATTTTACGGTTTATTGTTGTTTATATTTTAAATGGGATATATATGGGGGCACCAAAATCTTTTAAGTGCTTAGGGTCTATAAAGGTTTTAATCCGGCCCTGCAAAGACAGGATGCGTAGCACACAAAGCTCTGTCCTACAACAGAGGGGAATGTTTGGAAATGTCTGCCACCTGAGGCTGTTGCCTCACTTTGTCTAACACTAGGGACGGCCCTGGTTTTGGAGAAAACATTACTGCCAGCTTCAAACCCTCAATCGTGTGCTAACATCTTTGTAAATGCACCTGGGAGTTTTAAAGACAATTAAAAAGTAGGGGGGGTGAGGGGGTGGAGGAAGGTGCTGGAAATCAGCTGCCGAGAGATAGGCCCGTCAACGTACGTTGGTGTGCTGAGAAGGATGAAGCGCTTCTGTGGACTGCAGCTTGTTCTCCAGCACAAGGACTTTCTCCTGCAGCCGCTGGATCTCCTGCTTGTTCTGGGCTTCCGTCTTCTGCAGCGTCTCGTAGTCCAGCATCTTCTTCTCGGCCAGAGCGATCTGCTCTTTCAGGAAAGCGATGGCCTGCGCCTGATCCTCATAGTCTCCGTGAAGCTTCTCCAGCTCGTGTGCTCGGAGATCCGCGTCTCGGCACTTGTCCTTCAGGTCCTGCAGCTCCAACAGGTGCTGGTTGGTCTTGGCCTCCAGCTGCTGCTTCCAGTTCTTGTTGCTCTCCTCCACCTCGTCCTTGGCTTCCTGCACCTTCAGCTTCAGGCCTTCCTTCTCCTTGATGTGGACGGCCGTCTCGATGTCGTGCTTGGCCTTCAAGTTCTCCAGCTCCAGCTGGTGCTCCATCTTGATGCTCTCCACCACAGCCTTCAGCTCCACTATCTCCTTGTGCTGACTGTCGGGGCCCGTGTTCAAGGTGGCCTTGAGGTCCTCCAGCGACTTCTGATGGTCGGACGCCAAGGTGTCCAGCTTGGACTTCCAGTTGTCCATGAGGCCCATGTTCTCATTGGTGGCCTGCTGGACCTTCTGCTTGAGGTCCACGATTTCCTGTGAGTACTTTTCGTTCAGGGCCTTCAGCTTCTCGATCTCTTGCTGGTGCTTCTTCAGCGTCCTTTCGTACTTCTCCTTCAGCTGGCTGCTCTCTTTCTGGTGCTCCTTGTTAGCGGAAAGCAGCTGGTCGCGGAGGCGCAGGGCCTCCGTCTGCAAGCCGAGGCTGTGGTCTGGAGAATCCGGAGGAAGGGTGTCCTTCAAGCACTGCCTGAGTTCCTCCACCTCGCCTCGCGTTAAGGCCAGCTCCTCCTCCAACTGGAGGATCCGTGACTTCTCGGCCACCGTAGTCAGCTGGAAGAGTGGACGATAAAATAAATGCACATACGCAAAGTCAGCCCTTGCATTTCCATACTTGCCCATTTCTTTTGGGGTCTTTTCACACCGTGTATCATAACGATGATGATGATAATAATAATAATAATAATAATACAGCCCAATATATTTTTAGGCGCAGGTGGGGGAATCTGTGGCCCTCCAGATGTTGCCGAGCATCAGTCCCAGCCAGCATGGTCAGTGCGGAGGATGATGAGCGTTGCAGTATGGCAACATCTGTGGAACATAGGCTCTCCCCGCCATCCCTGTTTTAACTGGATGTCTGGTTGCGCCAGACGAAAGAGGCTAATGCAAACTCCATTTAAAAAGTTGGGAATTTGGTGGCAAAACTGAGCTGGCTGCTGTATGAAAAGACTCTAAGCAGAGGGAAGGCAAATGTCTAAGTACATTGCTAATGCAAACAGAACCTTCCTTTTCAGGTATGATTTGGTTTCTTCTTCTTTTTTGCACCAGGGTAAACATTCACACATCTCTCTCTCTCTTTAAGAACCATGTCATTTTACAATAGCAGTAATATTTCTAGGTAAAGGATCCTTGCCACTGGCATTACATCGAAGACACAAATTTAGGGATGGCTGTCAATAGCCTGGAAGAAGGAAAATGGGCTGGCTGGCACCCGGAACAGGAGAGCTTGGCATGGCCTATTACCAGCTGTGAAATCCCCCATCACTGTGGCTGGCAGTGTGTGCATGTGTACATATGGAGGCAAGTCATATATTGCCAAAAAAACCATCCCAAAACAATGGATCCCTAGGAGTGGATTAGGCTGGGCCTCCCTTCCTTGCTTATTTTTAATTTTCTCCATTAGAATGAATTTAAATTTAACAACAAAGTCCGTTTTGGGGGTCTAATCTGGCTCCTGTGGCAGTTTATTTCCTGGGGTAAAATCCTATAAAAAACCTCAACAACTTTGGTTGGCCCTTTGCTGGGACCTCACGGCCCTTCACTTCATCAAATCTGGCCCTCTTTGAAAATGGTTTGGACACCACTGCTCTAAGCAGATTACAGCAATACAGTGGAACCTTGGTTGTCAAAGTAATCTGTTCCAGAAGACCGTTCGACTTCTGAAACGTTTGACAACCGAGGCACAATGGGCGGTCGAAATCCACTGAAAACATGGAGAAACGCGTCTCGGAAGCCATTCGACTTCCAAGGTGCGTTTGAAAATGGAAGCATTCACTTCCGAGTTGTCGGCATTCAAAAGCCAAAATATTTGACTTCCGAAGCGTTTGACAACCGAGGTTCCACTGTAATATAAAAGAAAACATTGAAGTTATTAATAAAAAGTCGTATAAAAAAATATTCCAAAGACTGTGTCTGCACAATGGCAGCCTTACAGACAGACAAAACACAGAGGACTTTTTAAAAAGATTCCTTCCACACCTGCAGTCTGAAGTGCTCACAGTTTTCCCACCCATTCTGCTCCGTGTGCAAGCCAGCACCGAGTGTGTTGCAAGGCAGGGTGCGACAGGCTCCTGAAAGCTCGCACATGCTCTCTCGCTCGCACACATCCCTTGCCCCATCGATCAACCTCAGTCTTTCCCACCTGTCAAATGGGAACAGCAGTGACCCGTTGCACAGCCGTCAATGAAAACAGCATTCTGCCCCACCCCAACTTTTGTCCCTTGCTTCCTGGGGCCAAAGGAACCCCTTAACAACGAAACATGAAGCAGGTAACATCGGAGTTGCTTCTGCTCATTGCTCAGTTAACTTTGTCCCCTCTACTGCCACATGGCTTACCCTGGTGCAAAAGGGTGAAGAGCCCTTTTTTAAAAAAATGAAAGAAAAAAACCAAGTCATGACAAGTCGGTTAGAAGGAGCCATTAGCCGAGTTCGAGAAAGGAAGGAGTCAGGAAGGGAGCTCGATGCAAAGCGCATTGCTGACCATGGTTAATGTTGAATGATGGGCTGGGAAGCAGCTGGCTAGCTTAATGCGGGGTACGGTAAGCAGCAGCATGTTTGGCTTGCGAGTCATGGTGAAAAGAAATGGAAGGAAGGCGCTTTCAGAGGCAGGAAATCTCAAGGAACAGATCTCAAACCAACCCCACCAGATCCACACATGGCTGCAAACACAGAATTGCAGAGTCGCTTAGAAGTCACCTATTCCACCCCTCTTCCCTCCTCGTCCCTTTTCCTTTTGTGTCGTAACAGGCAAGAGACTGCCTTCTCCTAGGTAAGCTGCTCTAGGGGCCTTTTCAGCAGAAGAGTGGGCTGCAGGTGCTTTAAATGAATAAATAAAAGAGGACAGGAAATAAGGAAATAACTTGGAAAGACCTCCACGCAGAAATTGAGAGTCACACAAGTTCCAAACGACTCAGCAAGCCAGAGGATGGGGCAGAGAGGAAGCCTCAGACAGGAGGCCAGAATTGGATCCAGGCGGACACAGAACCAGAGACACACGGCCTTCTTCAAGCACCCAGTGGTACCCTGGCACCCAAAACCACGTCCATTTTAACAGTTAAGCAAACATGCGCCCAGTTTAATCTACATTCCTGGATTCTGGACCCACAACTACAGGAATTTGGTTTCGATGCAGAATTCCTGGGGCCCTGAAGAGCTCTGCGATGATGAAAGGACGAATACAGATGGCCATTTATCAAGGAGCGTGGATAATTAGTTGAGCTTCCAGCACGGCAGGGGGTTAGACTAGATGCATAGCTGTCAACTTACAGATTTGAAAATAAGGGACCAGCAGCCTTGAAAATAAAGGATCAGCAGCCAAAACAAGGGATTTCCCAAGCACAGATATGTTCAACTTCTGAATCCCTCCGATCCAAAGGCAGAAAACCCAGCCAGCAGCCAAACGAAGCCTCAAGCGGTGGTTCCCACAGCGCAGCAACCCGGCAAAGGGGATGCAGCAAGGAAAACCACTGTCACCTCTCTGCTGGGAAGCATTGAGCAAAGGCGAGTCCCCAGGCAATGCGGCCGATTTGATCGGCACAAAGCATGCAAGCTCCACCCCCCAGTCGTTCTTAGACTCCTTATTGGGTGAGCAATGCAGCCAAGCAACACAGTTGGCGCCTCCCTCCTCCCTGGCCGGCAGGGAGGGAGGGAGAGGAGCTGCTTCCTTTGAAACCCAGGAAATTTAAGGGACATCATCAATAAGGGACAGCAGTGGGACACGGCGCTGGGATAAGGGACTTTCCCGCCAAATAAGGGACAGTTGACAGCTATGACTAGATGACCCTCGAGGGTCCCTTCCAACTCTGCAATTCTATGATTCCATTCAGAGCTGCTTGGGAAGCTGGGGGCCATGGCATTCCCAGTCTCGTTCCCACCCCTCTTTTGGGGTCGGTGAGGATATATGGCGAATCGTTTTTAAAACCCTTCTCCTCACTCCCCAGGTGAAATGAGAACAGGTGACAGCCTGTCAAGGAGGGTACACACACACACACACACACACTGCCAGGTAAATGGCCCCCTGTATTCGGCCAGCGATTGATTATCGATTGGTTAAATTGGATGGCAAATGGCGGTTTGCTCCAGTCCCGGTGGTTATCATGTTGCATGAGAAGCTGAAGGACAGAAAACCAAAAGGAGGGGGTTTGCCTTTTACAGACACGGAGAAGGCAAAACTGCAAAATGCGACCCTCTGCAGGGCGTTAGAGAGAGCGGGTGGGGAAGGGGGGCGAAGAGGAAAAGCGGAAATTGCAAATATAATGTAATAAATGAAATAATGAAAGCTGAAGATCAAAACAACAGAAACGAAAACAAAAGTGGGGGGGTTTTTTGGGAGGGGGAGAAGGTTAAGGATTTGTTGGTATCAAAACAGATGCAAGCAATCTGATCCACAGGCATTGGGTTGCGTGGAGCAGGGCAGGATGAGACCGTTTTGCGGGGTGGGGAGCATTGGGGACAGATTACCCTAGAGTCCTCCAATCCTTTGAGAAGCTTTTCAGCCTGTGTCTTCTCAAACAGGAGGTTCTGCTCGAGCTCCCGTATTCGGGCATGCTCCAGCTGGGTCTGGGTCTGGTCGGGAGGAGAAAATAAAAGAAAGAACACAGAGGGAAAAGGGGGGAAATAGAACAAAACAAAAAAATTGGGAGAGGGAGAAAAAGAGTAGAAAACAGAGGAATAAATAAAGAGAACGGACAAGAGGAGAAGTGTAACATCGTTATCTTCTCCAGCAAACAGGGCAAAGGAAGGCAGTTCACAAACAGGAGAATAAAGAGAGCGTAAGATCCTAAAAGGCAGGGAAGTCTGCTCAAGCAAGAGGCAGCAAGTGGCGGCAACTGCCACGCAATTGAGAGACAGCTTCCGGGTCAACTCTCTGAACTGTGGCAGCACGTATGTGCAGGCACCCCCCAAAGTTAACAATGTAAATGTAAAGACACTCATCTCCTGATCCGAGATGAGACAACCTATCACTGCAAACTGCTGCCCTAGGCAACTGCCTGTCTATTCTGTATATTTATCTCCAGGTGCTCTTTCCTGAATTGCTGGCAATCCCAAGTAGTAATAATAATAATAATAATAATAATAATAATAATAATAATAATAATTTATTATTAATAAATTCCCCAGCCACTCTGGGAGGCTTCCAACAGAACACTAAAATACAACAACCTATTAAACATTAAAAGCTTCTCTAAACAGGGCTGCCTTCAGATGTCTTCTAAAAGTCTGGTAGTTGTTTTTCTCTTTGACATCTGGTGGGAGGGCATTCCACAGGGCGGGTGCCACTACCAAGAAGCCCCTCTGCCTGGTTCCCTGTAACTTGGCTTCTCACAGTGAAGGAACCGCCAGAAGGCCTTCAGCACTGGACCTCAGTGTCCGGGTAGAACAATGGGGATGGAAATGCTCCTTCAGGTCTCACTGCACATGCAAACAATTGCTTGCGATGAGAGTGTTTCGCCCCAAACCAGCCTCGTCCCAGACCCTTCAAGACTGTCTCCATCCAAGAGTAGTAGAGACAAACCTGCCATAGCAGGGTTCCATTTGACCCAAGCCCTCTCTGTCCCCTTGCAGCAATTCTCCCTCAGAGCTTCACGCACAGAAGGAGTCAGCTTTTTGGAGAACCTGCCATTCTCAGCCTTGTGCTCCTCCTTCTATGGACCAAAGTGCCCTGTGTGAATCATGTTCACTTCACCTTTTAATCTGAATTTTGCTTTGGGAATGCTGCACAGTTCCAAAGCAGTTTCGCCCTACTTTAATACACTTAGGAAGTGGAAAGCATACGAACACCAAGACAAAATAGCGTTTTCCAAATAGGATACACAAAGATATTTTAAATTCATAAATAAATGCATCCTGCTTTCCTCATTTCGAATTACCTCCACCCAAAAGTAGTTAGATTTTAATTAAAAATCCTGATAGAATGTCTCCTTATTGTATGTCAGCATGTTTAATGCTGTTGACATTAAGTCTTTCTTTCCACAGGTGATAAGTTTGTCAAACTCAGAGTAGTCCTATTGAAATCAATGTACTTAAGCTGCTTAATTTCAGTCTATTTCGAGTGTGACTTAGTTTGATATCACCCTAACAGCGCAGATACACTTCCACTGCTCCTTCCCCCACTCAAAGGGACAATACAGTTTTACTCCTAACCAAGATGCAGAACAAGACTTGTTTAAATAGCAGGCAAAACTTGAACAAAATTGGGAGAGGAGCAGGGCAGTGAGGGGGTACCCACCACAATCCAGAACTTAGAAACACTCATAATATGCTCTGCATTCAATGTGCTTTTCCCCCTCCCTTCCAGTGAAATAAATGCACTGAGTCCCCCTCACCAGAGAATAAAGGCTCCAAAGAGATCAAAACTAAACAAAACTCGCCCCGTGATTGACCCAAAGCACAAGCGAGCAATGTCAGCTCTGTGGCACGTCGTCCGAAAACGGTCCTTTGTGAAAGCCGTTTGGAAAACACACGTCCCAGCCCTGCACTTCGTCAGGCAGCAGCTGATCAATATAACTCTGTTTATTATTAAAACAAGGCTGGACCAGAAAGGCTGACAAAGGGAAGGAGAGAGACACCCAACGGTCGCGGGCAACTCAGCTCATGCATTTTAAAAAGTGTGGGGCTGCCACAGATTACCTCCAAGTCTCCCTTCGTAATGGATTCTTCCTCAACGCGGAACTGCAAATCCTCCACCTTCCTGAGGCGGAAAAAAAGAAGACCATTAGCACGAAGGTTGTATTTTTGGGGTGTGATAAAAAAATCCTCTGAATCTCTCTTGTGCTGATTAAGTAAAGCACCGTTACCAAATTTCTGAACTGCTTCCCGCGAGACATCTCAGCGAGATTTGCAATATAATGACATAAATAAAGCAGATAGAGACATAAAAACAATTGCATAAAATAACATTGAATAACCTATGAATATAAAAACAGTTTAAAACAACAGCATCCCATACATCAAATCAATTCAGATCTAGGACAGATGCCGCCTGGGTTTTAGAAGGCCTGTTGATAGAGGAGCCGAAAGAACAACAGAGAAAAGGGGCCTGTTTGATACGCAGTGGGGGGCTGGGGTTCCAAAGGACAGGTGCCAATCATGCTTGCAGGATTGAGTTTCTTTTGCCAGACAAATAAGTGAAAAGCAGCATTTCCACCCCACCCACCCCCGTTTCTGTCAGGTTTCTCTCAGCATCCCTCATTGCTAGCCGGAAGTGCCATCGCTGGGACTGTCATCACCAAATCCCTCTGTGTGTGAGAGAAAGGAGGGGGGCTGTTGTGTCTCACTCCCCCCTGCTCTATTATGGATACCTTTTCTCCTCTTCCAGCTGGTTGAGCAACTCCATTTTCTCCTTCTGCGACCTGTCCAGCATGGTTCGCGCTCTCTGCAAATTCCCTTCTGCTTCGGAGATGTACTAAGGAAAGGAAAAGAAAGGTCCCAAAACAGGCAACACACACATGGGCAATAGAGAGACTGCATGTGCACACACGCACACAGATATCACCGTTATATTTTTAAATATGGAAAGCACAATGCTGGTGGTCAACAAAAGAGGTTTAAAGACTGTCTCAAGGCAAATCTAAAAAAATGTAGTATAAACACCAACAACTGGGAAACACTGGCCTGCAAGCGCTCCAGTTGGAGAACAGCCTTGACCAAAGGTGTCATGGGCTTTGAAGACACTCAGGACACTAGGGAGAAACATGCTAAGAGGAAGGCACACTTGGCAAATCCACACCATGATCAACTCCTGCCTGGGAACCAATGTCCCCACTGTGGAAGGACATGTGGATCCAGAATTGGCCTCCGCCGTCACTTAGAGACTCATTGTTAAAACTATGTTTATGGAAGACAATCTTACTCAGCTACGAGTGATCGCCAAAGAAGAAGAAGATATTTTTAAATACAGAAATAGCAGAGGAAATAAATACACCAGGCATCTTCAGCATTATTTCATTCCTTCAGGAAGCTCATAGTCCCTTCCACTGGGCACCTTGGTGGTCTCTGACCAGGTGGAAACCTGCAGAGCTTTAATAAATGCTAAGTTTAGGACTAAACTTGGAAGGTTCAGAGAGGTTCGGAGGGTGGCAACATGAGAACAGGGCCTTCTCTGCAGTGGTTCCCCGTCTGTGGAATGTTCTCCCCAGGGAAGTTTGCCTGGCGCCTTCATTACACACCTTTAGGCACCAGGCAAAACAGTTCCTTTTTAATCAGGCCTTTGTTTGATCTTATTGACATCCTATGTCCTTTTAAAATGCGGCATTCTGATTATCTATTTTGTGGTTTTATATTTTGATTTTGTTCTGTGAACCGCCTTGAGAACTCAATCAATCAATTATTAATAATGTTATTTTATTTTATTGATTAAATTTGTATACCACCCTTCATTCGAAGATCACAACACAAAAATACAAAAGAACAGAAAATACAGCATAAAACAATAAGCAAAGTAATAATACCCCCTCCCACAAAGACATTTAAAAGGCCATAGAATGTTAATCAGCCCAAGGCCTGGTTTCTATTGGTATTATATTTGTGCAGCGCCCTTCATCCAAATATCTCAGGGCGGCTCACAGCATAAAAATACAAGATAAAAACACAAAATATGTAATAAAAGAAGAACAAAAAAACCAACACCCCCGTTATACATATAAAAGGATATAAAGATGCTATAGAATCATAGAATTGTAGAGCTAGAAGGCACCACTAGGGTCATCTAGTTCAACCCCCACAATATTGTATTATTTTTACCCAATGTGGGGCTCAAACCCACGACCCTGAGATTAAGAGTTGCAGGATTCAATCATTCATCAGCCGAAGGCCTGGTTGAAGAGGAACGTTTTTGCCTGGCGCCTAAAGGTGTATAATGAAGGCAGCAGACGAATCTCCCTGGGGAGAGCATTCCACAAATGGGGAGCCACTGCAGAAAAGGCCCTGTTCTCATGTTGCCACCCTCTGGACCTCTTATGGAGGAGGCACACGAAGAAGGGCCTCAGAAGATGATCCCAGGGTCTGGGTAGGTTCATATGGGGAGAAACGGTCCTTGAGGTATTTGTTTTAATTATTAAATTTGACCCCTGGAATCTCAAGGTAGGGCAGAAAGAGATAAATCAATGGTCTGATTCAGTATAAGTTCGCTTCCTTATACCACACAGAACAACAAAAAGCACTTCGTTCCCTGCTTCTGATTTTCTCATCCCTCTCTGCCAGCTCAGAGGTGGCCCAGGCAAGTCCCTTACCTGCTCGTGTTGTGCTTTCAAGATGCTGATCTCCTTCTCCACCTCGCAGATGCGGCTGGTTGCCTTGGCAACCTCAGCTCGCTCCAGGTCTCGCTCCGCCAGCAGCTGCTCGATGTGTTGCTGCTTCTCCTTCAGGGCCTCCTGCAGGGCTGTCGTGCCGGAGATCTTCCGGGCGTAGCGAGAAGAAGTTTCCGTCAGCTGCAAGAGGAGCAGGAAGGTTGGAAAAGCTCAGACACGACAGGTCCATTATTCGGTCCGTCAGCTTCGCGACAAACCCAACATCCAAACACAGGCCCCATTCACATCATAGATTAAAGCACTACGATTCCTCTTTTAACATGGCTTCCCTCCCTCTGCCCCCAAAATCTAGTTCGTGGCTAAAGGTAAAGGTAAAGGGACCCCTGACCATTAGGTCCAGTCATGGCCGACTCTAGGGCTGCGGCGTGTAGAGTAGTGGTTAAAGTGTTGCGCTAGGACCCGGGAGACCAGGGTTCAAATCCTCACTCAGCCATGAAGCTCACTGGGTGACCTCAGGCCAGCTACCTACCTCACAGGGCTGTTGTGGGGATTAACTGAAGACAGGGAGAACCATGTACATCACCTTGAGCTCCTGATAGGGAAAAGGTGTAAACGGACTCCCTTGGGAGGTTGTGAACTCTCCTTTTTAAGCAGAGGTTGGATGGCTATTTGTCATGGATGCTTTGATATCCCTGCATTGCGGGGGGTTGGACTAGATGACACTTGGGGAACCCTTTCAACTCTATGAATGTATGAAATGCAATACAGGTGGCAACCATTTTGCATGGGGGTTCTGTGAACAGGTATGGCGGTGGGGGCAGATGTCATAGGCGAAGGGGATTGAGATACGGATATGCTCGTACCCCTTCCAATCTGCGCCCCATCCCGAGGGACGAAGGTAGGGTGAGCAAGGATTACTCACCTCCGTCACTGGTGTTGTGCAATGCCAGGTCTATAGGCAACAAAACCGCCACCCTGCGAGACTTCTTCACCTCACACGGGGTTGACCTGGCTTGTGTGACGGAGACCTGGGTGCGCGAAGGGGAAACTGTTGCATTACGAGAGATGGCGCCCCCGGGTTTCTCTGTCCTCCACCAGTCGCCTGTGGGCGACTGTGGGCCGGGGGGAGGGGTGGCATTATTAATCCGAGGAGATTGTTCTTTCAGGGCTCTACCGTCGCCATCGATCCCCGGCATTGAATGTGTTGGCCTAGTGTGGGGCTCCGAGGTGAGCTTGGCTGTCTGGCTGGTGTACCGGCCACCTAGCGGGGTCTTCGCTGCGAGATCATATCCATCCGGTATTATACCAGCTGCACTGGCTCCCGGTGGAGTACAGGATCAGGTTTAAGGTGCTGGTTCTAACCTTTAAAGCCCTATACGGCCTAGGACCCTCGTACCTATGGGACCGCCTCTCCTGGTATGTCCCACAGAGAAATTTACGGTCTGCAAATAAAAACATCCTAAAGATCCCAGGCCACAGAGAGGTTAGGCTGGCCTCAACCAGAGCCAGGGCCTTCTCGGCCGCGGCTCCAATCTGGTGGAACGCTCTGTCACAAGAGACTAGGGCCCTGCAGGACCTGACATCCTTCCGCAGGGCCTGCAAGACAGAGCTGTTCCACCAGGCCTTTGGTCAGGGCGCAGCCTGACCCCCCTCCTCTGGCAATCGGCAATCTACACAGAATTTGCTTGATGGTTGCCATTAATTTGATTTTAATTTGATTTAATTAATTTTATAATGAATGTTTTTAGAATGTCGGATTATTTTGATTCTTAGCCGCCCTGAGCCCAGCTTTGGCTGGGGAGGGCGGGATATAAATAAAATTTATTATTATTATTATTATTATAAGCCCACTCCGCCCTTGTTCTGACATCTTCCGGGTCTAAAATGACCCACATGTCAGCGGTCGCATGTCAGTTAGATGTGCACAAAATGGCCGCCACCTGTAAATAAATCTGTCTCTCTTCCTTAAAAGAGGGGTTGATTGTTCAGCTGCTCTGGAAACTGCAGCTCTATGGGGGTGGGGGCTGTCTCCTAACAACTCTCAGCACTGTTAACAAACTACACTTCCCAGCATTCCTTGGAGGAGGAAGCCATGACTGTTTACAGTGGGATCATAGTGCCTTAAAGTTATGGTGCGGGGATGTGGCCCAAGCCCTCATTCCCAAAAAGAAGCCGCTCCTTACCAGCCCGCTCCGGCTGGGTCTTCCCCCGACGGAGGAGGCCACCGAACTGACGGAGCTGATGGAGGAGCTGCTGGGGCTGTGGGTCAAGGCCGAGACGCCCATGGCCATTCGCTTGCTCTTCTTGGCTTTGGCTGGGCTGGTGGACGGGAAGCCGATGCGGATGACCTTGTGGATGGGAGCAAAGAGGCCGAACTTGGGCGGGCACTGGAAATACCTGGAGTTGAAAAGAAAGGCAGAGGTTACGTTCCTGCTCTATGCTTCCAGATCCCCCACTCGGGATCCCAAAACACAATCGGTGCTTGGTCATTTTTGTCCTGCTAGGCTTTCCCAGCTGAATAAATGGATCTTTGCCATGAGCACCTATCTTGTATTGCCCTCATTGTTTAATAATAAATAAATAAATAAATAAATAAATAAATAAAATCTGTATAGTTAAAGCCATGGTTTTCCCAGTAGTGATGTATGGAAGTGAGAGCTGGACCATCAAGAAGGCTGATCGCCGAAGAATTGATGCTTTTGAATTCTGGTGCTGGAGGAGACTCTTGAGAGTCCCATGGACTGCAAGAAGATCAAACCTCTCCATTCTGAAGGAAATCAGCCCTGAGTGCTCACTGGAAGGACAGATCCTGAAGCTGAGGCTCCAATACTTTGGCCACCTCATGAGAAGAGAAGACTCCCTGGAAAAGACCCTGATGTTGGGCAAGATGGGGGGCACAAGGAGAAGGGGACGACAGAGGACGAGATGGTTGGACAGTGTTCTCGAAGCTACAAACATGAGTCTGACCAAACTGCGGGAGGCAGTGGAAGACAGGAGTGCCTGGCGTGCTCTGGTCCAGGGGGTCACGAAGAGTCAGACAGGACTAAACGACTAAACAACAATAATAATATCATTTATTATATTTGTATATCGTCTTTCATCCGTAGATCCCAGGGCATCTTCATCATCATTTATTATTATAATTTATTAAATTTGTATACCACCCATCATCCATAGATGTCATGGCAGCTCACAATGTAAAATTACAGTATAAAAAGCAAAACATCCTATAATAAAAATAAGAACAAAAACAAACCAAGAATCCCCCTTCCCTCAACACATTTAAAAGGGCATCGGATGTCAATTAGCCAAAGGCCTGGTTGAAGAGGAACGCTTTGCATGGTGCCTAAAATATGAAGACACCAGGCAAACTTCTCTGGGGAAAGCATTCCACAAACAGGGAGCCACAGCAGAGAAGGCCTGTTCTCGTGTTACCACCCTCTCGTGGAAGAGGCACACGAAGAAGGGCCTCAGAGGTTTGCTGTTTTTGTGTTTTCAATTATCTGTTGCGCACATTGCCTTGAAATAGTTGTTCAGAAGGCAATTAATAAACTGATGATGATAATAATAAGTCTACAACCTCTAAAAAGACGCAACACCCAAGGAAAGGGGGAATGGGAGAGGAAGAGGGGGAAACCTTGCTTGGGTGCCAGTTCTTTAAACTCTCCTCATAATACACAGCCCTGTTTATACAGATCCCGGCTGCCTAGTAAAACAAGCCCACCCAAGAAAAATGAACATACACACACCACCAAAAAAATATCAGATGTGGCAGCAGAGCAGATGACAGCGTCTGGGCCAAGAGGGCAGGGCTACTCCTTTTCTCAGGCAGCTCAGCTGACTAAATAAGCTGTTAGTGATGTATCACTGAAAAGGCAAGTGAAGATCTCTGCAGGCACGCCAAACATCTCACCCAGATGTGAACAGCTGTTCCAGAGCGCCGCCTCAAAATCTGCACAAAAGCAGCTGGCAGCTGCCCCAAATTCTCTGCCTGTGGGAGGCAGAGGTGGGGAATTGCAGAGCTGAGGGCTGAATGGGTGTTCCAAATCCTTTGCAAGCAGCTGTTTATGGCTGCCATTTCCTCAAGTAACTTTGGATGCCTCTCAGCTAAAGCATCTCCTTCGGCTGGTTGCCAGGGAGACGGATCCGCAGAGGTGTCAGAAGATCAGGAAACCTCCAGGCATCTTGGTTTGCCCTGGGCCTCTCCCCATAAGTGTCCGGTCTGAGAGCGGCTTGATACACCTGATTCTCGACTGAAGTGGTCCAGGCTACACCACTTCATAAAATCTTTAGCACATAGAAACCTAGACCATCAGGGTAGGTCAGAAGTGCATAGGATGTTTTTAATTCACTTCTCTTTCCCCTTGGTTGTAATATATGTATGTGCGGTTTATTGTCCGTTTGGTTGTAAGTCACTTTAGGTTGCCCTGGGCGATTTAAGTGACTAACAAATTCAGCAAATAATAATTTACATGTGAGAAGGATTTCTAAAATGTGTATCTTTTAGTTTGCAGAAACATTCCAGGCTTATCCTCACTTACCTTTCCTCTGCTCTTTCCAGGCACAATGTGCATTTAAAATCTCTGTGTCCTAGCACAAACCATATTTTTCTATGTATAAGACACCCCCATGTATAAGACGACGCCTATTTTTTGAGCGCAAAATGAATAAACAAACAATTGCAACATTCCGTATATAAGACGACCCCCCAATTTTAAACTTTAAAAATTTGGGGGGAAATATAGTCTTATACATGGAAAAATACAGCACTTTTTTGCTCTGAAGCTTCCCCTGCGAAAACCCAGAGCGGATGGCGATCACCGGGAAACGTGGATTGACGTTGGCTCTGATTGGGCACTAAGGAGCAGGTTTTCACAGGAAAAGCTCCAGGGCAAAAGAACAACCCTGCACACACGGACACTGCTCACCCAGGCTGTGGCGTCCCCCTACCTTGTTCCGGCAACAGCTCCATCGTTCTTCCCCAAAGGTTCGTCCAGCTCCACCCCACACCACTCCCCTTTGGCAAAATCCGTCTCCCCCACATATCGCACGACGCCAGTTTTTGTTCCGCCAACCTGAAAAATCATATGGGGGGAAGAGGAACAAAACAAAACAAAGGTTTTTTTAAAGACATAAACATACAGAAAGGAGAAAAAGATTAAGATAGAATCAAAGGTAACTTGGGGTCAGAATAAGAAGCTTGACACAACTCCAAAGCAATTCTGAGATGCTTCACTGATTTTGACACTAATTTGGTTGGTTTTTAAATTGCAAAACAACAACAACAACAACCAAACCAACTCTGGCAGAATATTAGCCCTGGCCACCGTTACCAGAGAATGAGAGGGAAACAGAACTTTGCAGTTTATGGGATCTAATTTCACTTTTGCATTTGCTCACATTAGCATAACATTCTAACAGATTGGTCAAGATAATCACGTCTAACAAAGTGTGTCGTTTTCCTCTCCGTTGATTTTCAACTTTACAATATATAGGCACCAGCCAAAAAGATCATGAGACAATGATACCTAAACCACGTTGGGAGATGAAAGTGTTTTATCTGAGCTTTTTTAAAAAAGGTTATGAGATCTAAGGAATCGAGCATTCATCCGAATTTGCTCACATAAGGCTTATGAGGATATTAGACAAGCGCTAGGTACACCCCAGCAGCTTGAAATGCAGTAAGGTTGTTTCTCACCCCAGCCAAGATGCATTTCAAGATGCATTTTCACATTGCTGTACAAGACAGGGTGGGGATTTCTTCACCTGGTGAGCATTACTGGCTCGTTCCCCCGTCTGCAATTCACGTCTCCAAATCCCATCTGGGCATGTGCAACTGTTGCCTCAATTGTCCACACCTCAGCTTAACTGGAAGGGACGCGGGTGGCGCTGTGGGTTAAACCGCAGAGCCTAGGGCTTGCCGATCAGAAGTTCGGCGGTTCGAATCCCCGCAACGGGGTGAGCTCCCGTTGCTCGGTCCCTGCTCCTGCCAACCTAGCCATTCGAAAGCACGTCAAAGTGCAAGTAGATAAATAGGTACCACTCCAGCGGGAAGGTAAACGGCGCTTCCGTGCGCTGCTCTGGTTCGCCAGAAGCGGCTTAGTCATGCTGGCCACATGACCCGGAAGCTGTACGCCGGCTCCCTCGGCCAATAAAGCGAGATGAGCGCCGCAACCCCAGAGTTGGTCACAACTGGACCTAATGGTCAGGGGTCCCTTTACCTTTACCTTTACAGCTTAACCACAGCTTCTGTTTTTAATCAGATGGAAGCTGGATCGAAGAAAAACGCACCACAAAGGGGCATTTCTCCAGAAACTACAGGATGACTTTGGATCGTGGCTAATATCATGTCCGCTTGGCTTCAAACACCGGTGGAGGGAATGCACTTGAGTAAAAAGTCACGTGTGCACAGCTGGTGTCTTTATGAAACGTTCGTTTTGATTTCTTGTGGGCACGTTATACGTCTTCCCATTAATCATTCGTTCATTCTACATTTTTCAGTGTATTTCTCCATCACTTTCCTAACTGCAAAAGTCATGCAGAATAATGGGAACTGGAGTTTGTTAAAGGGATTGGGAACTGCAGTGCTGTGAGGTCAGTGCCCTTAACAAACTCCAGTCCCCAGGATTCTCTGGGGGAAGTTGTGACTATTAAGTGGTACAAGCACTTTGAATGTATGGTGTGGATTTGACCTCAGGCATCAGATTCTGGGGGGCAGTGGGTTCCCCACCAGCCCATCTGTTGGTGGACAGGGCTACACTATCAGCCCTGGCCTCTCTAAAGTAGGCTGTGGCCTGACTATCAGGCTATGCACGCACTGTACATTTAAAGTACATTCAAAGCACACAAACCCTCACAGAACTCTGGGAACTGAAGATTATGGGTTACTGCAAACTGTGACCCTGGGAGGGGTCTACAGTGCTTGTAATTCTTTGAGGGGGGCGGGAATGTGCTTCCACTGTGCTTTCAAGTTGTAATGTGTATGTAGCCTGAGTGTGAAAAGCAGCTTTATGAGAAACATAGGAAAGCTGAGTTTTTTGCTACTCCATCTTCCAGCACAACCATCAAATTGATTTAGTTTTTTATAAAAACAAAAAACCCCAAACCTATCCAAGTACATATCAAAACTCCATGTCTATTATTGGTGGGATTTTTTAATTGTCCCACTGCTCAGCAATATATATATATATTGCAGTACCTTGGATTACAAACACCTCGGGTTACAGACTCCGCTAACCCAGAAATAGTACCTCGGGTTAAGAAGTTTACCTCAGGATGAGAACAGATATCGTGCACCGGGAGCAGCGGCAGCGAGAGGCCCCATTAGCTAAAGTGGTACCTCAGGTTAAGAACAGACCTCCGGAACGAATTACCGTATTTTTTGCTCTATAAGACTCACTTTTTCCCTCCTAAAAAGTAAGGGGAAATGTGTATGCGTCTTATGGAGCGAATGCAGGCTGCGCAGCTATCCCAGAAGCCAGAACAGCAAGAGGAATTGCTGCTTTCGCTGCGCAGCGATCCCTCTTGCTGTTTTGGCTTCTGAGATTCAGAATATTTTTTTTCTTGTTTTCCTCCTCCAAAAACTAGGTGTGTCTTATGGTCTGGTGTGTCTTATAGAGCAAAAAATACGGTAAGTTCGTAGCCAGAGACCTTCGACTCCCAAGGCATTTGGGAGACGAGGTACGACTGTATATATATATATATGGATCCCAGGGTGGCAGTTGCTCCCCTCAAGCTAACAACTTTAAAAGGTATGGCAGGAAAGGAAAACTGATTGGGAGAGAGGAAGAAATAGGCAAGCTCAGATGCACGTTCTTAGTTGCAAGTTTCTCTAATGTCCATTTGGGATGTAAATGTTCCAGGAGGGGAGGCTAGTCTCTCAAGCTGCATTTATCTTCCACACAAGCAACACAACAGACCTGTCCGGAGTGGCAGCTTCCCTGCCCTGCAGGCACTCTCAAGCAGACCGCTAAACCAATAATGATGGCTTTAGGCCACTAATTCCATGGCCCCACTAGAACCCGGCTGCAGATGCCATTTAGTCACAGGGTGCAAACCCAGGAATGAAAGCGTAGCAGCAAACACAGAAAAACAAGCAGATGAACACCGTCTGACCAGTAAGCAGATTTATTCATCTCCATCATTTCTGCAAATGCTGCTCAAATAAATGCGTATAGGGATGGGGAGGGGCCCTGCATTTGATTTAAAAGCCACCGACAAGTTTGATCCCTCTGCTAGTAGGACGGGCTCATTGAATGCAAGGTATTTGCTGACTGCAGTGGGGTGGGAGAATCCTGTGTACGGAAGTCATGGCCTTCAAGTGCGGAGGTTTCATTTCAAGGGCAGAGAGACTGAGAGAGACACTTTCTCAAATGATTTGCAAGCTGCTAGACTATATTGCTAATGTCCCATTGTCTGAAGACAAACAAGTCTACCAAATTGCTGAAGCTAAGCAGGTCTCGGCCTGGATTGGGGAACCATCTGGGCACATGAGAGGTAGTGTGGTGCAGTGGTTAAGTGTGTCAGACTAGGACAGGAGTCAGCAAACTTTTTCAGCCGGGGGCCGGTCCACTGTCCCTCAGACCTTGTGGGGGGCCGGACTAATTTTTTTTTGGGGGGGGAATGAACAAATTCTTATGCCCCACAAATAGCCCAGAGATGCATTTTAAATAAAAGCACACATTCTGCTCATGTAAAAACACCAGGCAGGCCCCAAAAATAACCTACTCATGTAAAAACATGCTGATTCCTGGACTGTCTGCAGGCCGGATTTAAAAGGTGATTGAGCTGGATCCAGCCCCCGGGCCTTAGTTTGCCTACCCATGGACTAGGACTTAGGAGACCCGGGTTCAAATCCCCACTCAGTCATGAGGCTCACTAGGTGGCCCTGTGTCAGTCACCACCACTCAGCCTAACCTACCTCACAGGGTTGTTGTAGGGCATTAAATGAGGAGGGGGAGAGGCCATGTATGGGATACAAATGCAATAAATATAAAATAAAGTAGAAGTCTGTCACCTGAGGGTTCCATGATGAAAGGGAGGAAATAAGTGAAGATAAACATCTGAAAACAAGCCTTACGACCTGCTGGTTACTAGCTACGACATGTTGGTTCAGGGCTCAGAAGAAACTTTTTGACAGCTCGAATGCAGACGGGGGAGGAGTAAAAAACCTGAGTTTTGCAGCTGGCTAGAAGAAGTGGATCAGGATAGCGAGGGCAGATCGAAACACAGCACATTTAAATCAGGATGAATTCAGGCCAAATTGCTCACTGCCATGTAACTGCCCCAGAAACAAATCAGAACAAATGCCCAGTGAAGAGCAGAATTGGTGTGAGGCTCCCAACCCAAAAGACAACAACAGCAACTGTCACTTTAAAGTAAGGAGAATATATTTATTCAGGTGAATAGCGCTATAGGCTCAGGACCCAGTGGTCAGGGATGATGGAAATTGTAGTCCCAAAACATCTGGAGGGCCAAGGTTGCCTATGCCTGTTCTAAACACAGCCTGGCCAAGTTTTTTTTTCCTTCTAGAACTTAATTACATTCTGCAAAGCAGGGTGAAGCCTTCCCAAGATGTCAACACACACAGAGAGAAAGAAAAAAGCCCACAGCTGAACGAGAGGCAGCGCAGAAGAAAGGAATTCCAAGTGTGCCTCTTGAGCAGCAATGGGAAAATAATCCCTTTTGGAAGCCAAAGGGAGAAGGGAAACCTTGAATTACCGTGTCTCGTAATTGCAAGGCTGTCGCTGCTCCAAGACCGCCCACATTTTCCTCCTAGACATGAGCCACTTAGAAGTACACAAGCTGGGTGGGATGTACTGCAAGGACAGCATGCTGGGTATAGCAGATGCCCTGGTTCAGTGGCAGAGCATCTTGGAACGCAAAAAGCTCCCAGGTACATCTCCAATGACATCTCCAAGCAGGAAATGTCCCCTGCCTGAAATCCTGGACAGCCCCTGCCATTCAGGGATAGTAGATCACAGACAGACCAATGGCCCAGCTTCCCACGGACAAAGAAGTCCGTGAAGTCCGTGGTTGACAAAGAAGTCAACTGGGGCGAAGGGAGTCAAACCTCCTAATCTAATAATAATAATAATAATAATAATAATAATAATAATAATTCATTTATACCCCGCCCATCTGGACGGCTTCCAACAAAACACTAAAGTACAGTAACCTATTAAACATTAAAAGCTTCCCTAAACAGGGCTGCCTTCAGATGTCTTCTAAAAGTTTGGTAGTTATTTTTCTCTTTGACATCTGTTGGGAGGCCATTCCACAGGGCGGGTGCCACTACTGAGAAGGCCCTCTGCCTGGTTTTGCCGTTGAGGCTCAGTCCTCGAGAACCAAGTGTCAGTGTTCCTCTGAGCACGTACAGAGCAGCCTCCTCTCACAGAGATGCTTCAACAGCAACTGTTATAGTCTACGATTTAGGGCTCGCTCAGTTTCTGGCTCCTGCTCCTGGTAATTCAACCCCGTTTTTGCCTTTTGGAGATGCCTTGTCAACAATGTGTCGGTCGGAATTGCTGGAAGATTGTACACTGCAGCTGGACTGTTGGTGGAGACTATTGCCAGCATGTAATTCTGGTGCCCACGGTGCCCAGAGACTAAAGGGCCTGGTTCAAGGTTCTGGCATTAATTGACAAGGCCCTGAGCAACTTGGATCCAGTATGCCTTGGGCGTAGCCTGATCTTTGTACACCTGCCCCATCACTGAGGTCTACAGGGGAGTAACTGTTAGTGGTTCACCCTTGGCTTGGATGCATGGCTCATTAGTTGGCCAGAGAGCGTGGTGTTCATAACACCAATTTGCAGGTTCAATCCCAACATGTGACACAATTGGAGGGAGTGATAGGAAAATCAGCACCCTTGGCACCCCAAAGCCTACGAAAGTGACTAACGTTGGAACACGGAGGGGTTTGGCTGCCTGAGATGCAATACTTTTCGACGTCTCACAGACAATAGGCCTTCAGATGAACTATAATTATACTCATTCTAAGGTCACCAAGAGTCTAATTTAGGAGTTCCTTTCTCCCTCTTGTGGTTGCCATTTTCGCTACAAACTCAACATTGGGGATTTCCTGAAGTTAAAGTGTTGCAAAGGAAAAGAGATGTGTGTGGATACACATGACGTTGCCACAGCAAAGTACTGCCAAGAGAAGTCCACCCCAAATCTCTATAGACACGCAGGGGTCAGCAAACTTTTTCAGCAGGGGGCCGGTCCACTGTCCCTCAGACCTTGTGGGGGGCCGGACTATCTTTTGGGGAAAAATAATGAACGAATTCCTATGCCCCACAAATAACAGAGAGATGCATTTTAAATAAAAAGACACATTATACTCATGTAAAAACACCAGGCAGGCCCCACAAATAACCCAGAGATGCATTTAAAATTTTATTCATGTAAAAACACGCTGATTCCCGGACCATCCGGTGGCTGGATTTAGTAGGCGACTGGGCCGGATCCGGCCCCTGGGCCTTAGTTTGCCCACCCATGCACCAGAGTCTGCAATTCAGGGGTCGCCACAGTGGTGCCAGAGGGCACACATTTTCCAGCAGCGGTGTTCCTAGGTGCCCTTCCAACCCCCTCACCCAAAATTAGGCTTGAAAATTAGGGTTGCGAGACCTCCAGGTCTAACGTGAAGTCTCCAGGTTTGCTTGGCCCCTTCCAGGGGGCAGGTGAGGGGCTGGAATCTCCCACCAGAGTGTCCCTGTTCAGGGTTTGAGCCCACTGCAAATATTTTGCTGCAAACATCTGGTGCAAGCCCAGAGAAAGAGACAAGGGCAGCCAGCTCTCTGCAAACTAAAGCCCAGAAAAAAGTGTTGTCGTCCCGCCCCCCGCCCCCCAGTTTGTAACCTTGGCTGTCATCTCCTTTTCCAGCTAAATACTAATGGCTCTGAAACACTATGCAGCACCGAAACCCACAAGCATTGCCTCTGCAGTAGAGAGTGAATGCACTCAGCCCATCTGCAAGAGAAACCCCAAACCTGAACTCAGAGAGAGCCAAGAAGGCAATTATGAGCTCTCTCTCACACACACTTAATGGGGGGAAAGCTCTATGCAAAGAGGCTTCTGAACAGTAGCCACAAAGAAAGATAAGAATCGCCAAAAAGCAAAGTAGTTTGCTTCTCGTCCAGCCCCAGATTAAAATAATTATTTTATAGCCAAATCTTCCCTCTGGTTCCTCAACAGCATGAACGATCGACTTACATTTCTGTTGCACCAAGGAAATGGACACTGTTCTGCCTTCCTGACTGTTTCACAAATATATGCATCTTTCTGCACACTTTCTCCTATTTGGAATGTTCCCTGTTAGATAGATAGCAAGTGTGTGTGTGTGTCTAAAATCAATAAAAAGGCTCTGGTTGCCTCACCTCAAAAAGGACATGGAAGAGTTGGAAAAACATCAGAAAAGGCCAACCCAATCGATCGTGTATTACCAGAGGTTGGTCCCCCTTCTAATTCTACTGGCTGTCTCTCTAATTTTGCATTATGACACTCTCACCCCTAACAGACCCTCAAAAGCAGCTACTTTGTCCCCCAGGACTCTCTCAAAATGTGCCCTCCGGCCAGAAAAGGTTGGCAACCACTGGTTGTAAGCTCTGCAGGAAAAGGATCTATCTCCTTTTGTGCTCTGCAAACATGTTCATGCACATTGGTTGGAGACATATAAAATTTAAATTCAATATTTGATGGTGCACAGAGTTTTGGGTTTGTTTGTTTGCTTGTTTTTCAAGTCTGGGTTCTTTTTAAAAAACTAGAGAAAAGGCCCTCTTTTGCCATATCCATCCCCAGCAGAAAGCCCGGAAGACAGACATGTGGCCTAAATAAAGACTGGCGCAGGGGGAAGACAGTCGTAACATTTGAACTTCCCCTGCAGTTTTCAAATTGTGTCTCCAGAAACATTCTTTCCCTCGCCTGTTTCCAATTTACTGCAATCCCTTTCCCTTCCACCCTCCCTGCTCTCAACTCCAGAGCAAAAGAGGTCTCTTGTTCTCTTGAGGCTGGTTCAGATTGAGATCCATTCTTGCATTTTTAATCTTGTATTACCTATTTGTTCATTTATTACATTTGCACCCCGTTCTTCCTCCCAAAGTCGCCCAAGGCACCAAACATCAGAATAGTAAAACAGTAGGGTTTGCCAATTCAGAAGCACCCCAGACCCTCAGATTTCAAAGCCCAAACCTAAGACCTGGGGGGGGCGGTCCTTGGTGATGTCACATACCTGCCACCATGTTGAATCCCAAAACCGGGACGATCATCTTCCCACCTGTGCTACCATGTGAGTCATGTGACCCGCATGAGATCTCAGCCCCTCCAAAAAGCACTTTTTCGGGGCGAGTTCTCGGTGTGAAATCACTGCGCCCAAAATGGCCGCCGTGCTCTCGCACAAAAAATGGGATGTCTCGGTTTTTCCGGGACACTTGCAGGGTATGATGTCACAGGGGGGAGCCTAGAGAAGGAAGTTGATTGGAAGAGGGGCATAGATGAGGGCAGGCACAAACGCCTAAACATTTCTGTGCTATGATTTGCAGCCAGCTCCTGTCAGACTGAAGCTTTTACGTTGCATGAACAATCTTCTCTCTCTCTCTATATATATATATATACAGTGGTACCTCGGGTTACATACGCTTCAGGTTACAGACTCCACTAACCCAGAAATAGTGCTTCAGGTTAAGAACTTTGCTTCAGGATGAGAACAGAAATCGTGTTCCGGCGGCGCGGTGGCAGCAGGAGGCCCCATTAGATAAAGTGGTACTTCAGGTTAAGAACAGTTTCAGGTTAAGTACGGACCTCCGGAACGAATTAAGTACTTAACCCAAGGTTATAATTTAAGGCCCTCTCACCCATCTGAAGATGCAAGCCCCACCCACCTGCCAGAGGCCAGGCAACCCCAGAGGCTTTGGATTAAACCTACGCTCTGAAGCAGCAGAATTTAAACGAGAGAGAAAAACCCTATTTAAAACATTTAGAAAACATCTCAAAATATTCAGAGCAGTAGCTCCCACACTTCTCTCTCCCCCACAGACCACTTTAAAATTCCTGATTTTCCTGGCGGACGACATAATGCTTTTTCTGCCTGTTGCAGCAACTGAAATATACTGTGTTGGATGCCATATGATTTTTAATTCTGTTTCCACTGCTGCTTTTATTTCTTATA
>JAXCMG010000018.1:10925670-10943485 GCA_034642415.1 Podarcis siculus
TATAAGAAATAAAAGAAGAAAAATGCAGTCTAAAATCATATTTAATGAAGACCTCCTGAATGTAAATTCATTCCACAGACCACAAAGGCAATCCCCGATTCAGAACATCTCAAAACATTTAAAAGCAATCGCATAGCCACACAGTTATTAATTTCCGGGTTGCTATGGATTGCTATGGGGTTCAGCAACTTCCATTTAGAGCAAAGTTTATACGCCAGGCAATGACATCCCTCTGCCACCAGCATCTGGTATTCACAGTTACACTGCGTCCAGATATGGAGGTTCTACTTGGCAATGACAGCTGATAGGAGGGGCTGTGGATAAGTCAGCTTCCCCCAACCTGGTGCCCTCGAGAGATTGTGGACCATCAATCCCCACCAGAACAGCCAGTGAGTGTCTGGGTGTGCATTGTGGTCCAAAATAACTCAAAGGCACCAGGCTGGGATACATCAAGCTGATGGAAGTTGTGTTTTTTTTAAAAAAAACCACAAAAAACCAATACTTATGAAGTCGCATGCTCCACATTTTCTGTTCCCTTAGCAGACAAATATAGGATTATTCTTATTTTTTATTTTACAGTGGTACCTCATGTTACAGACGCTTCAGGTTACAGACACTTCAGGTTACAGACTCTGCTAACCCAGAAATAGTACCTCGGGTTAAGAACTTTGCTTCAGGATGAGAACAGAAATCATGAGGTGGTGGCGTGGCAGCAGTGGGAGGCCCCATTAGCTAAAGTGGTACCTCAGGTTAAGAACAGTTTCAGGTTAAGAACGGACCTCCAGAACGAATTACGTTTTTAACCCGAGGTACCACTGTATTTTTATTAGATTTTCAAACTGCCCTTCATTAAAAACATCTCAAGGCAGTTCACAAGATAAAATACAAAGTAAACTCACAAATACATAGTTTAAAAAGAAGCAACCAAACAACAACCCTTCTTCCTACAAACACATTTAAAAGGCTGTGGAATATTAATCAGCCCAAGGCCTGGTTGAAGAGGAACATTTTTGCCTAAAGGTGTATAAGGAAGGCACCAGGCGAACCTCCCTGGGGAGAGCATTCCACAGACAGGGAGCCACTGCAGAAAAGGCTCTTGCCGTCTTCTGGACTTCTTATAGAAGCGGTGGTGGTGAAGAGGCTCAGATCGTAGGGTATGGGTCGGTTTATATGGGGAGAGACATTCCTTGGGGTTATTGTGGTCCTGTGCCGTAAATAAGGTCCTGGCCTTTTAAGTATGCTACTGGACATAGCCAAAACATCCAGCTGCCATATTCAAGAGAAATCTTCTGCACTACGTATATGGCATGAAGCCCAGTGGCAATTCACCATCGAATGAGCTGTCGTTTTCCTCCCTCTGCAGAAGGCAGAGCAATGGCGCAGCAGCAGCTCCTCCCAGCCCGTCCTATCCAGCCTCCCCCAAAAGGCTACGGTCTGCTCCCGTCTTTCCCAGTGCCCTGTGAGCATCTCTCTGAATCAACCTCCCCCAGTCAGCCGCCCGTGATTCTTAGGTTGGAGCAAGAGAGGGACCCAGGCATTTCACGCAACCAAGGTCTGTGTCTGGATGCAATTCTGGTGAGACGGATAAAAACTGTTCTCTGCCCATTTTCTCCACACCCCGCATAATTTCCGCTTTTCTCCCAAATGCTACAACCAGGGCCCGATTTAGGTTTGATGAGGCCCTAAGCTCCTGAAGGTAATGGGGCCCTTTATATGTCCAGCTGTCCTTTGTCAACAACAAATTGTCGCTGTTAATGTGTTGAATATATGCGATATTGTAATCTATGGACCTAACAGGTATCTAAAGCCATTTGCACATGTCACCATGCAACCAGTCCATGCAGAATGTAGGCACCCTATATATAGAAATGAGCAAACCAGTGATACTTTAGGGAGCAGGCGGGGCCCATTACTTACATCATAGGAGACTACACAACACAAAACCCTGTTGCTGTATGTAGGTTTTATTTTATTTGTTTTTTTATCTTATATTTTGGAAATGTACACCCAGTTGTTGTTTTTCCTTTAATTTTTTTGTGGCCTCCACGAGAGTGGGGCCTGAAGCTATAGCTTGTTTAGCTTATACATAAATCTGGCATTGGCTAAAACCTTTCAACGTTGTTGCTCCATCCCCCTGGCTACTCTGGTTGCCTTTTCTGATTCTTCTCCACCTCCTCGATATCCATCTTTAGGTGAGGAAACCAGAGCTGTACACTTGGGCTTGTGTGACAATTGCCTCTTTGGCTTTGTAAAGGCTAGCAACACCCCCCCCCCGAAGACTGGAGTTCGTAAGGATTAAGTTTTGCCTCACTGGCCCTCATCCAGCCAGCTCCTGATTCCAAGCAACGACTAAGGAATTCCAGCACCGCACTGGGATTTGAGGAGGAGGAAGACGAGAACAGCAAGTGGGTTGTCACCAGAATACTAATGACATGGAACACCACATCGACTGACTAGACACTCCCCGACAGTGGTTTCTAAATGTCCACATAAAAGCATGGTGCACTGGTTCCTGAGCTGGGTGATATCTGGTTTTCAACAGCGTAATATATCACCAGTTAAACATCACGATATATCACGATGTCTGAAATAAGGATGGAGCCATGTAGAGGTATTGGGTGGCTTCACAGTTTTTCCCACATTGTGATTTTTTTCATAGCGCGCGCGCGCACACACCCACCCCATGATTCATGATATATTGCCAGGCCAAAAATCATGAAACCAGTATCATGATACGGACTTCAAACCGGTTTCGGACAATATATTGATATACAGTGGTCCCTCGGTTTTCGAACGTCTCTGTTGACAAACGTTTCGGTTTCTGAATGCAGTAAACCCAGAAGTAAATGGTTCCGTTTTCGAACACACCTCGGAAGTCGAACGGTTTCCACTGAGTATATATATGTTATTTTTCTCCATTTTCTTTATTAAATTTTCAGACCGTCCTTTGCACCTCGGGTTTCGGAACTTGAACAGTCTTCCAGAACGGATTATGTTCAAAAACCGAGGTACCACTGTTATCTCCCAGCCCTAAGCGCTTCACAAACCATGGGCCTCTTGAATATCGCTGCGAGTCTCAGTGGCTGCCCCCTTGCCCTGCAAGAAACCAAAGGGCCTAACTTTTAAATGGTTAAAGCCTCAGTTTGGAATGTTCTAATGACTAGAAATGAATGAACCAATCTGATCCAATCACAAACCAATGTGCATAGGACAGTCATATTGCAGGATCAGTAGCTGGTACCCTCAGATCCTGGCGACACAGGAAAGTTGCACCCACAGAACTTCCATGATGGAAGGTTTTCCACCTTGCATGCTGCCGGGTTCTTTATTCTCCCAAACAGTCCCTGGTGCTGTTTTAAGCCCACTGAACAGCAAAGTCCCATTTTAGAAATGATAAGTTATCTGTTCTCTGATGAAAGCACTCGTTTGACCGAAAGAGATGTTTCCACTATGCCTTGGCAGCTTTGAGTCTCTCAGTAAAAATAAAAGAACTGTTTCAGATTTCACCACTGGTTGCCACAGTGATGATTTTAAATTCGAAAAACTCATTGCTATACTTGGCTATTACTGAAAAGGATCACCTCAGCTCACACGTACCCACTCAATCACTTCAGTTTGTGGAATAGGCAGGTTTATGAGTGCCATATAATGTTCATTCCACACTTGGAAGGAATTCATCTTTCTTTGTGGAACTGTTGGAACTCCCTGCCCATTGTAGGCAAATTCACTGAATTATTTTCGGCCCCTACTAAAAAACCGAATTCTCCAGGCAAGCCTACCAAGACGTGTTATTTTAACGCAAATGTTTATTTTAAAACCGCTGATTATATTTATATCTGGATAAATTTTACGCCACCGTCTTTTCAACATGTGATTTTATCAGTATACTTTTACATTTTGTTAAAACCGTTTAGAGGTTTTTGCTGAGCAAGCAGTTACATTAAAAAAAAATCTGCCGTTCACCATTTCGGTTTTAAATCTTTCTTCTTATTATTATTCTGAAATACAAAGTTTGGGAGCTTATATTTCTGAAATCTCTTCTCCACCCCGCTTGTTGGAAAGTTGCAATGGCCACTAAACCATCGTTCCTTCTGGCCAACAATAGTAAACGGCCAATTTATTTACTGTTATTAAATAAATAATAATATTTTTAAAAATGTGTTAATACAACATTTTTCCACCATCTGTTTGGGAGTCACTCGATTTGTCACAATTTCAGAATTCTGAGGCAATATTTCAACCTCTCCGAAAAGCTGGGTGGAAAGAAAAGACTCACCAGGACGCGGTCTCCAAGCCGGAAGTCTTTGTCCCCTTTCTTCACTGACCCGCTGTCCGAGAGGTTCGACCCGGACTCGTTCCCCGTTTTCATTGTGCTGTTGAGGACGCTTTCCCTGAGAGGGATGATGCGCGTGGAGAGAGGAGGGGTGGACGTCCCCGAGTGCAGGGACAAGTTCTGAGCCGTCAGCGACTCCACGGAATGCGCGTCACTTCCGGAACCTTCCGCAGTGGGCTGGCGGGTCAGCTTGGAAGGCCTCGTGAAGATCCCCTGCAGGGGCTGGCACTCAAAGTAGCGGACCCCACCCACTGAGCCATCGTTCTTCCCCACCGGGTCATCCAGCACGACGCCCGCCCATTGTCCGGGCGCAAACTGAGTCTCCCCCAGGTATTGTACCACGCCTGGCTTCACGCCGTTCACCCAGACACGTTCTCCCACCACGAAGTCCCCCAGGAAGTCATCGCCCACCTCGGTGACTTTGGACCCTCCGGGCTTCTCAGGGGCAGCTGTGGAAGAAGAAGAAGAAGCGGAGGTCTGCTTATGCAGAGGGGACCCTGTAAAATAAAATAAAGGGACATGAAAACAAAGCCTTCAAGCAAGGAAGGCCCTATTAATGCCTGCCCTGGAGAAGAGACATTCAAGAGGGGGCATTTATTTTAATTGTTTCACACCATCATGGAAGAAGAAGAGGTCCCAAGGATCATTTATGTACCGTGCCATATTAGAAGCAAAAAACTTGTTTTGATGAATTGGAAGAGCCGCAAAAAAGGAAGGCACTTTCTATCATATGTGGTGGTATGTAAAAGAAGAAAAATGATTTATAATGAATTGAAGAAAATGCTTTAAGATAACCTTTAGGGATTGTGAATATAGAGATTCTGAAGGACCTTTAAAATTTGCTATTGTATGCCACAACTGCAGCCAGAATGGTGTTTGCCCACAGGTGGGAAGAAGATGCTATGCCAACAAAGGAAGAGTAGCAGATTAAATTGATGGATTCTGCTGAAATAACAAAACAGACGGGTGTAATAAGAAACCAAGAGGCGAAAAAAATATATTAAAGAATGGGGAAAATTTGTAGAATATCTGAAAAGTTCTGGCATGCAAATAAGTTCATTCGTAGGATTAACTTAAATCAAGTAGTTAAAAATATTACAGTGGTACCTCGGGTTACATACGCTTCAGGTTACAGACTCCGCTAACCCAGAAATAGTACCTCGGGTTAAGAACTTTGCTTCAGGATGAGAACAGAAATTGTGCTCTGGCGGCATGGTGGCAGCAGGAGGCCCCATTAACTAAAGTAGTGCTTCGGGTTAAGAACAGATTCAGGTTAAGTACAAATTAAGTACTTAACCCGAGGTACCACTGTACTAAGATAAAATAATAAAAATGGAGTAAAGTGGAATATGCAGTGTTAAACATCTAAAGTAGAAAAGGAACCACAAAAGGGGGGGAGGGAGTGTCAAATATGTAATTGTATTCGAAATATGTGTTTGCAAGGTGTGTATTTGGAATCTTGTGAATAATGAAAAATATATTTTTCTCAAAGGGGGGGGAGGGGAGAGAAGGGATGGGAAGCAAACTTGGGTACCAATTCTTCAATTCAATTGTCTGAAGAGTTGCGACACCAGACACCGGAGAAGATTTGTTCCCTGTTGTTGCTGCACCCAACAGGTGTAAACAGCAGGGAAGAAGATTAGGGGGAACAATTCCTATCAGTAAGAGCTGTTCAGCTGCCTCAGGAGGTGATGGGCTCTCCTTCGACCGGGCTATTTAAGCAGAGGCTGGGCAGCCATCTGTTGGGGATGCTGTTGCCGCATCCTGCACTGAGCAGCGGGTCAGACTACATGACCCCCGGAGGTCCCTCCCAACTCTCTGATCCAATTATTCTAGCTCATGCTCTGCCGCTCCCCATTTCCTACAGCTCTGTAAAGGAGTTTAAACAGGCCTGACAGATTCCCCCTTCCAACTCCCAAGGCGGCCAACACGCCAGCAGCAGTGCCTGGGGATCAAAATGGGGGTGGGGGGAGAAAGGTGTTCTGCTTCAGCTGGTGCCAGGCATCCTTCATGAGGTTTCTGCACTTATGAGCATTAGATTTTAAAGCACAGGTGACCTTCAAATTTACAGGTATGCAACGGGCGGCCTGTGGCCAAAAGAATCTGGCCTGCAGGCAAAAGTGGCAGCAGAAAATCCTTAACCATTTGGGGAAGGAAGTGTGACAAGAACAGGGCAGCTTCAACTCCCCTCCCCACCCCACCAACATTTCCCATCGGCGTCCGAATCTCGCGTTTAATCCTGTTATGCCTGTGTGACGGGTCTGTGCCAAGACGGCCAGCTGTCAGGCGGTGCAGAATGGGCCACGTAGCAGCCCAGTTTCCATGGTTATCTGGTAGAGATGGGGGGGGGGGGAACGAAGCCCGGATTCTAAACACCACAAATATCAGACTTTCTCCAAGACCCACGTTTTGAGAGGGGGCGTGTGGGAAGAGCCCAAAGGGGTACTTTGCAAGATGGGGGTGGGCAAGGGCAAATAGTCTAAAGATCCCCTTCTTTCAGTTTAAATAAAAAGTACACTTCTACCATTTGGCTTAAGTGGGTGTCGCCCAATCTTTATCATCCACTGTTTTTATATGGTGACTTTTTAATGTTTAATGTTTTATTGTGTTTTTATATCTGTTGGAAGCTGCCCAGAGTGGCTGGGGACACTCCGGTCAGATGAGCGGAGTACAAATAATAAATAATAAATAATAATAATAATAATAATAATAATAAAAAAGATGGGATACAGAGCAAAATGTGCAGGACGTATTATTGCCATTATGAATTCATTCATCCTCTTCTACACAATCAAGGCGATGCAAAACAAAAAGCAGCAAAATCTGTTAAACACACGCAAATAACCAAAACATTTTAAAGACTACAAAACAGACACACAGCCAGAAGACCCATTTACCAATACATTTTGCAAGAAACTCATATATTGGCTGATTTGGGAGTATTTGCTCCCCATCCACCCCGGAAAAATTCCCGCAGGTGCCCATGCAAAGCCCACGAGCATCTCCCCAGTCAGGGACCGTAATTTAGTTTTCATGCCCACAGCCCCCGGGTTCAAGCCAAGGTGCCGCCAGGTAAATTCGTCTGCAGGGAACAGGAGAGGCCTCTCCTTCAGACCCTGGAGAACCCTTTAGATTAACTCACACCCTTGGGTTCATCCAGTTTAGCGCTGTCCACACTGAATGGCAGATCTCCAGGGATTTCGCCTCTCCGAGCCTTACCTGGAGAGATGCTGGGGACTGAAACTGTGGCCTTCTGCATGGGGTCAGCCTGGATAGCTCAATTGGTTAGAGCGTGGTGCTGATAACTCCAAGGTTGCAGGTTCAATCCCCATATGGGGACAACTGCATATTCCTGCATTGCGGGGAGTATTAAGAGATTGGGTGGCCTCTGAATCATCCTCTTCCAAAGTAGCAATTTAAACAGAGGAAACCTGACAAACAATTGTTTTTATCCCTTTCTGGTGGAACCCCCCACTTCCGCGTCTCCTCCTCGTCTTCCTCTGACCTTTCCCAAGAATTTAGATTGTAAGCTCCTGGAGGCAGAGACCTCTCCCCTTGTACTCTATAAAGCACTGTCCCGCTGCAGGGAAGCCTTAAGACTAGGATAATCAGAGGGTGCTTTAAAGAAACAAGCAGCCAGCGCAAAGATGGAGGTGGAGTTGAAAGGAGGAGAATAATCATCAGCCAGAGAGCTCAGCTGCTCACCCTGAGGAATAAAATATATGGCTTTGTGATGCTTTGAGAAGCAGCCCCGTCCATTAGCACTCGTTCGTGGGACCAGCCTCCAGGCTTAGTGCCTCATTGTTTAGGCACAAAATTATCTTCAGGCTTAGTGCACAAAATTATATTCGCTCCTGAAGGTCACGTGGGGTGAACTGTCTTAGCGGCCACCCGCCCAGGCCTCACACTCTGCAATCAGGAGCTGGAGATGGGCCTGTACAAGATCCAGCCATAAATGTGTGGGATGTTAGTATTTAAAGAGTTATCGGCTCTGTGGTGCCCAAAACAAAACTCACAAGCAAGTGAGATGGCTCAGTTGGTGAGGATTAGACTTTTAATCTCAGCGTCATGGATTCGAGTCCTGCATTGCAGAGGGTTGGAGTAGATGACCCTCGGGGTCCCTTCCGGCTGTACAATTCTGTGATTCTATTATGTGATTCTATTATCTGATCGCCAAAGAATTGATGCTTTTAACTTCTGGTGCTGGAGGAGACTCTTGAGAGTCCCATGGACTGCAAGAAGATCAAACCTCTCCATTCTTAAGGAAATCAGCCCTGAGTGCTCACTGGAAGGACAGATCCTGAAGCTGAGGCTCCAATACTTTGGCCACCTCATGAGAAGGGAAGACTCCCTGGAAAAAACCCTGATGTTGGGAAAGATGGAGGGCACAAGGAGAAGGGGACGACAGAGGACGAGATGGTTGGATAGTGTTCTCGAAGCTACAAACATGAGTCTGACCAAACTGCGGGAGGCAGTGGAAGACAGGAGTGCCTGGCGTGCTCTGGTCCATAGGGTCACGAAGAGTCAGACACGACTAAACGACTAAACAACAACATTATGTGATCCAGTGGGCTCTTCTTGTATTGATATATAACAAGCTTCCCTCTCAGGTCCAGACTTCTCATCTATCCGTCCCTAAAAACCCCTCTCCAAATGTTGGTAACTTCATAGACTCTCTTTCCAAATGTTCCAATTTTTTTTAAAAAAGGCATCCCAGCACTTAGGAATCCTCACCACAATCTAAATGAGCAGCCCAACCCAATTTGCTGCCAAAAAGCTTCATCGAGGAAGGGGATTGCACCCCCCCCAAAAAAATAGCAATTAAAAGCAACTCATAAAAACCACACTTTTTCTAAAGAAAAAAAAGATAGCTAATCAAACAAACTGATTTTGCGATCGTTTCTTCCAGAAGATATGCTGGTATCTATTATTATTGCACAGTGAGCTTTTTTTAAAAAAACCAAACACAAAAAGGTGGGGGAACAGATTTGCAAATACAGTTGAGTTTGCTGATGCTTCGAGGGCACACAACAGACAGGAGTGGATTCAGCAGCTGGCAGGCATCCATTTACGCCAGGCCTGGGCAGCCAATAAAAAGCTGCATTATTTTTTTTCAAAAATTTGACCAGAAACTGTAAAGAAGCACTGTACGTTAAAAGCAATAAAGAGCCAATTGTGCACGATTCATTTCACGCCCTGGGGATCAACAGTTTTCATTGTACGGAGTGTCCACTGCTATTTTAAAGGGGGCGGAAAGGGGTGGAGGGGCGAGAGAGAAAGAAGAGGAGAGGTTTTAAAAAGAAAGCCTCTCCTTCGCTGCAAGAATTCAGGATTGAAACTAAAATCAGGGACAAGTTTGTGATTCAGTATGTTGGAAGTGTGGTTGTGTGTGTTAGTTAGTTATTACAAAAAGGATCACTTTACAGGAAACAAATTGCCCAACAATCTTCCAAGATGGAGCCTAGATGCTAACAGCGCTTCAAAGTATATTAAGTTCCTGTTGGGGATGAATATATCTGTCCATTTCGGTTCCATTTTTCCAGTCTTAAGTTCAGTTCCTCCACATTTCCACAGTTTATTTGCAAACTTCTTCATAATAATAATAATTTATTTATACCCCGCCCATCTGGCTGGGTTTCCCCAGCCACTCTGGGCAGCTTCCAACAAAACACTAAAATACAATAACCTATTAAAACATTAAAAGCTTCCCTAAACAGGGCTGCCTTTAGATGTCTTCTAAAAGTTTGGTAGTTATTTTTCTCTTTGACATCTGGTGGGAGGGCGTTCCACAGGGTGGGTGCCACTACCGAGAAGGCCCTCTGCCTGGTTCCCTGTAACTTGGCTTCTCGCAGCGAGGGAACTTCCAGAAGGTCCTCAGCGCTAGACCTCAGTGTCCGGGCAGAACGATGGAGGTGGAGACGCTCCTTCAGGTATACTGGACCGAGGCCGTTTAGGACTTTAAAGGTCAGCACCAACACTTTGAATTGTGCTCAGAAACGTACTGGGAGCCAGTGTAGGTCTTTCAAGACCGGTGTTATATGCTCTTGAATCTTCATTCAAAAGTCCTCATGAAAATTAATCAGCATTTTCAGGACAAGTTTCTCCACGTTTTTGTAAAGTGAATTTCCCTAATATATAGCATTTCTGCACATATGGTTACCACTATCCTAGTGTGTGCGGTTTTTTGTGTACCCCGTACTTGGGCTGAAGAAATGCACTTCAAAAATCAGAGATGTGCACATCATTCTTTGGGATGGATGCCTGCATTGTTTCAAAAGGTGCAGATTAAAGGATAACTGAATCCAATTTCTTCCTTATCCCTCATTCCTGCTCACATTACAACATTAAAAAATTAAAAAATCCAGGCCCATTTATTTTTGCGGCCTGTTCTTAAGGCTGAAAATCTTGGGTGTAAATCCCACTGGGTTTAACTATGACAGAGCTGTGGAAGAGAGGAAGAATTGCACTTTAGTAAACTAAGCACAGATTAAAATTGCATTGACTAACTGGAGAAATGGCTCCCCAAAATTCCTACTTAACCACCACTGGGTGACTGGCTATTCCCAGGCTAAATAGAGGTGGCCTGGCAGGTTACCACAATGGATCAAAAAGGCTGAGAAAAGGGTGATAGACCAAAGAGAGAGAGAAAGACAGAGGAAAGGGTGATTATGCTTTATAAAGTTCCCCCACTAACTGACCCAACACTTCTTGTTAGAAATCCGCTGTGTGTTAAAAATAAACCAATTTATTGTATAAATATCAACGATGGTAACAATGTTCAGATGCCTCCTGTGAAATTTTGTACACTACTTTTTGGAATTCTTAGTAACTTTTCAGCGCCAAATGAAAATATCAAATGACCTTGAGGAGAACATCCCGATATTTATAGACGACACAATTACTTTAAAGGTTATGCTACAAAGGTTTTTTTTTTGTTTTGTTTTTTGTACGGTATATGGGTATTATTTCTCCCCCCATTTTTTCTTTCCCCCCTCTTTTCATGTCACACACACACAAAAAATGTTACAACTCTCCAATATCTGAAATTACAGTGGTACCTCAGAAGTCAAACGGAATCCGTTCCGGAAGTCTGTTCAACTTCCAAAACATTTGGAAACCAAGGCGCGGCTTCCGATTGGCTGCAGGAAGCTCCTGCAACCAATCGGAAGCCACGGAAGTTGCATCAGACATTTGGGTTCCAAAGAACTTTTGCAAACCGAAACACTCAATTACGGATTTGTGGTGTTCGGGAGCCAAAACGTTCGACTCGCAAGGCGTTCAGGATCCAAGTTACGACTGTTTTATTATTTTTATTCATCCAAGGGATTGTGAATGCAGCTTCCCAGTTTTGTTCCTTCTCTGTGTGCATGTTTAATTTTTATTGCGCTGTTTTCCCTTTATGTTGTTTTTTTTTAAAAAAAAAAACCACTCTGTTATTAAATCACATGTTTTCAGTTAAAGAAGTATAAAAAAAGGAGAGGACACAACGAAGACACCTTATAAAGGTCCCTTTCTCATGGACCACCTAATGCAGTGATGGCCAAACTTGGCCCTCCAGCTGTTTTGGGACTACAACTCCCATCATCCCTGGCTAACAGGACCAGTGGTCAGGGATGATGGGAACTGTAGTCTCACAACAGCTGGAGGGCCAAGTTTGGCCATCGCTGACCTAATGCCTCTTGTTGGAAAACCAACATGGCCACCATGAATTCCCCGTTCAAATCTCTGCTGTGGCCAGACGCTGTTCCTTACCTTCTTTTGTGGTGGTGGAGGCAGTGGTGGAGGTGGTGGTGGCGGCTGCTGTCCCGCCAGGGCGTCCCACGGGGCTGGAGTGCTTCCCAGCCCTCCCGGGAATTTTAAGTCCACTTGGTTTCAGCATGCTTGCCCAGGTCCGTGGCTCAAGCCAAGGGATTCGGTCGAACTGCCGGCTGAGGACCTGGTGTCACGATGTCAGGCATCTAGGCAACGGACCCCTTCATCTATCTTTGGAGACCTGGAGGGGAGAAGAAAGGCACCCAAAGAGAAAAAATCAGGGGAAGGAGAAAGAAAATACCAGCTACAGGAAAAATTGCAAGTGGAATAAAAGTGTGCGTCAAATAGATCCAGCTCCCACCTTCCCTGACCACTGGCCATGTTGTGGTTCGCACTGATGGGTATCGAAATCAACTAGAAGCAGTGCTTTTTTTCTAAAAAAAAAAAAGGTTTGGGGTACTCTCATTTTGACTCAAGAAAATCACCATTGACAGGAACACTGTGACAGGAAATGAGGCCGCCATTGGGAGTAGCAACGGAACGGACAATTCACCGTACCAGAGAAGAAACTAAAAATTAGAAAAATTAGTTTCTTCTCCTGTTAGATTCACAAAATGTTCAGGGGTATGCATACACCTGCGCCCCCCCCCCCCAGAAAAAAAGCACTGACTAGAAGGCATCAGGTTGGAGAATGCATGAAGCAAGCCAGCTTCTCAAACCATGGTTTGAAAGTGGCTTGTTCCAAGCAACCCACAGTTCTCCACACTTGGTTGGGTGTCAAAACCACCCAACAAGCTGTGGTTATTCAAAAAGGAAGCCAGAGCTTCCAAATGACTCCAAGCAGTCGCTCCAGAGGAGGAGCACGAGCACAAGGCTTTACAGAGGCTCATTGCCATCATGATAAACCAAGATATCCTACGACGTCCAACTGAGGTTTGTGCAAACGAGTGTCTACAGGTTTCGTAGTCTGGCAGACTATGGTTTGCCTAAACCAGAAGTTAATTTAGCAGCACATTGAAAGGAGCAAATGAAGCAGAGGGCTTGTTCCCATAGCGATGAACAAGAGTTCGGCATTACATCCAAAACAACGTGGCGTTACAGATGCTGAACAACAATTGCTTTTGGGGGTGGCGCTGTGGTCTAAACCACAGAGCCTAGTGCTTGCCGATCAGAAGGTCGGCGGTTCGAATCCCCGCAACAGGGTGAGCTCCCGTTGCTCAGACCCTGCTCCTGCCAACCTAGCAGTTCGAAAGCACGTCAAAGTGCAAGTAGATAAATAGGTACCGCTCCGGCGGGAAGGTAAGCGGCATTTCCGTGCGCTGCTCTGGTTTCGCCAGAAGTGGCTTAGTCATGCTGGCCACGTGACCGGGAAAAACTGTCTGCAGACAAATGCTGGCTCCCTCTGCCAGTAAAGCGAGATGAGAGCCGCAACCCCAGAGTCGTCTGCGACTGGTCTTAACAGTCAGGGGTCCTTTACCCTTTAGCTTTACATTTCAGCTGGCTAATTAGGAGATGATCAATGGGATTCTACAATTAGGAGATTTGGGGGAAATCCATAGAAGGTAATGCCTTAAGAACAGTAGAGGAAGGAGAAAATCTCCATAAAAGTGGAACGAGGAGCATGCGAGTTTCTAGCTAGAAACTGAGGCACAGCCTTGGAGTCTGTACTTATTTGTTCTACTTATTTGTCGTTCTCTCTTTTTGCCAACGCAACCCAAAGTAACTTGCAACAATAAATAAAAACACACACGTTAAAACCATCATAGGTAAAGGTAAAGGTACCCCTGCCCGTACGGGCCAGTCTTGACAGACTCTGGGGTTGTGCGCCCATCTCACTCTATAGGCCGGGGGCCAGCGCTGTCCGGAGACACTTCCGGGTCACGTGCCCAGCGTGACAAGCTGCATCTGGCGAGCCAGCGCAGCACACAGAACGCTGTTTACCTTCCCGCTAGAAAGCGGTCCCTATTTATCTACTTGCACCTGGGGGTGCTTTCGAACTGCTAGGTTGGCAGGCGCTGGGACTGAGCAGCAGGAGCGCACCCCGCCGCGGGGATTCGAACCACCGACCTTTCGATCGGCAAGCCCTAGGCGCTGAGGCTTTAACCCACAGCGCCACCCGCGTCCCTAAAACCATCATAGGCAAATCTAAAAAGCATCCACATTTTTAAAAGGCGGGATTAAAACATCCCTCTCCCCCCCACTCAAGGAGGCCACAGATGATTAAAAAGTCTGGCGAAGAAGAAATGTTTGGGCCTGGCGCCTAAAGCTTTATAACGATAGCGCCAGGTGAGCCACTACTGAAAAGGCCTGTTCTTGTGTTGTCGCCCTCTAAACTGATGACAATAGCAAGGTCCGGGGTTGGTTCACATGGGAAGAGGCAGACTTGAGCTCCGTAAGATTTATGGGTCAAAACCAGCGCTTTGAATTGGGCCCAGAAGCTCACTGGCCACCAGGACACAAACGTGTACTCTTTAGGAAGCTGATGCAGGGCTTCTGAGACCCTGCCACCCAATTTAGGAGTAGGACTGACTCCCATACTGTTCCACTTCTACTTTAGCACGCAAATGAGATTTCCCAGAAAACGCCATGCACCTCTGTGGCTCTCTCATCCAAAGGCAGTCGAATCCTGTGTCCTGCTATGCTCGGGACTTCTCAGAGCAAGATGCATTAAGGACAAACTGTGTCGGGATTCTCTCAGTCTGGCCTGGCAAGCAGCTCCCCACCCCCCTACGTCAGCCGCTACTAAGTGAAACACTGCCAAAAGTCTCCCCCACCAGCTCAGCTTACGCCAAAATCCCCGACTCATGCCTTAATTACTTCCTGTCTCTCAGCTACTGCCATTCCTGCTTTTATGGTCCTTTAAAAATACTGACTTTGTTAACCCCAGGTTCGCGCACAAGCACAAAGCAAAAGAAGGATAGGGATCCTGTGTGGTCCTCCAGCTCCCATCAGACCCAGTCGGCAAGGCCAATGGTCAGGGATGATGGGAGTTGTAGTCCAACAATATCTGGGAGGACCACGAGTTCCCCATCTCTGGGCTGGACCGTTGTGGAGACGTTTCCCCAAGAACCGTACAAAAGGCAAGACTTTAATTTGGTCAGGTCAAACTTCCCTCGCTTATGGCCAAAAGGGTTTTGCAAAGCACAACTTATAAGACACTTGATATCCAACAAGTCACATCTGCAAATGCTGGGTTTCTGCAGCTACGTTTTACTCAGAGTAGACCCACTGAAATTAATGGTTCCATGAAGCTACTGGCAGGGGTAGCTAATCCCTTTGAGCAGTGGTTCTCAAACTTCTTTCTAAGGGCCACACTTTCAGAATAAAAATTTGCTCATGCCACAACGATTTTTTTTACTGATAATACATACATTGGATAACAAGAAAACAACTCCTAGCGGTGATTTATATCACAGAACACAACTACTTAATAATATGATCATGGGACATCCAGTGCAGCTACATAAAAACATGCATCATTCCCAAAATATAATTATAAACGGGCCTCTTAAGTATGTACTGTATACAAATTCAATTAGAGTGAGCTTGCTTTTGCTGGGTAATCTCATTTATATTAGGTCTAATTTGAGACAAACAAACTGTCATCTCCTCATCAACACAAAGAAGCCTTTCTCTTTTCTGGTCTTTCATATTCGTCAGAGTTGAAAATCGCTGTTCACAACAGTATGTTGTGAACAACTGTAGAAGAACAGCCAATTCTCATCCTCTCATTTTGAAAAAAATATCTATCAATATTTTGCAAATTAAAAAATATATACCGTATTTACTCGGATCTAATGCTCAACTTTTTTTGGCCAAATTACGTTGCGAAAATTCAGGTGTGCATTAGATTCAATGGCACATTTACATTTGCCAGCAAATACTTTTTTGGGTTTCAAGGGTCGATGGTGCATTAGACTCGAGTAAATACGGTATATACAATACTGAAATGTTCATATGTTGATTTGATTGTCCTTGAATCTTCCCACCACATTCTCCTGCCAACTCTTTGAGAACCACTATCTTAGAAGACAGAATCGGGATTCAAGATGACCTTAACAGATTGGAGAACTGGGCCAAAACTAACAAGATGAACTTCCTGCACTTAGGCAGGAAGATCCAGATGCACAAATATAGGATGGAGGCCACCTGGCTTACTAGTAGTACATGTGAAAAGGATCTAGGGGTCTTATGCAGCAAAAAAGGCCTTAGTGCTAGTGGTGCCCACCCTGTGGAACACCCTCCCACCCGATGTCAAGGAGATAAGTGACTATACAACCTTTAGGAGACATCTGTTTCGGGAAGTTTTTAATGTTTGACATTTTATTACTTTTTTATATGTGCTGGAACTTGCCCAGAGTGGGCGGGGTATAAATAATGAAATTGTTGTTGTGTTGGTGGCAGCTGTTACCCGAAGGCAGCCCTACATAGGGAAGCTTTTAATGTTTAATGTTTTGTTATGTTTTTATATATGCTTTATGTCTACTAATAATAATTGCTACTATGGGCTGCAACAACAGAAGCATAGTGTCCTGATCAAGGGAAGTAATAGTTCCGCTCTGTTCTGCCTTGGTCAGACCACACCTGGAGGACTGTGTCCAGTTTGGGGCACCAGAATTTAAGGATATTGGTAAGCTGGAACGTGTGCAGAGGAAGGTGACCAAGATGGTCAAGGGTCTGGCAGCTAAGCCTTATGAGGAATGGTTGAGGAGAAGAGAAGACTGAGAGGTGATATGACAGCCATCTTCAAATATCTGAAGGGCTGTCACATGGAAGATAGACCAAGCATGCTTTCCGCTGCTCCAGAGGGGAAGACCCAAGCCAGGGAGTTCAAATGATAAGAAATGAGATTGTGGTTAAACATTAGGAAGAACTTTCTGATGGTAAGAGCTGTTCATCAGTGGAACAGCCTCCCTTGGAAGGTTGTGGACTGTCCTTCATGGGAGGTTTTTAAGCAGAGGTTGGATGGTTATCTGTCATGGATTATTTAGCTGTGATTCCTGCATTGCAGAGGGTCAGGCTAGATGAGCCTTGGGACCCTCTTCCAACTCTACAATTCTGCGATTCTAAGTTACGTCATGTCCACTATTCCAATGTGTCTACTCTGAGAAGGAATAGCACTGGGTATAATGCACTGAAAACTCTATGTGTGCACACAGTAAGCACAGTAAGCAAAAAACCAGAATCAAGGATTAAGAACAACCACCAAGCAATTAAAGGATAAAAATGCCCAACCAGTAAATAAAACCGAGGATCAAATCAGAGAATCAACGTGACAATTTAAAACCTCTCTGGAAAAACTTTTGGCACATGCACACCATACAGTCAAAGCATACAGCTTCCCCCAGAGGATCCTGGGAACTGTAGTTCACCCGCTCAAAGAGCTACAATTCGCAATACCCTTAAACTAGAGTTCCCATGATTAAGTGAAAGTCACATGCTTTTAATGTACAGTGTGGACGGGACCTATTTCGCATGGACTCCTTGTGGCAGCCAGGCCAAAATGACAGGCCCTATAAATCCAGGGCTGTTCCTCTTCAAACTGGCCCTTTATTCAGAAGGACTGGAGGGACATACCATACCAATCTTGCCTAGTGGTTACAGAGCTGGTTACTAGGCCCTGGGAGACCAGAGTTCAAATCCCCGCTCAGCCATGAAGCACAACCACCATCTCTCAGCCTAACCTACTGTGAGATTGAGAAACTTTGAAATTGGGAAACAAGGGAACAA